>OX451208.1:32559374-32701547 GCA_949628255.1 Macrophya alboannulata
AATGCATGCTTGCTTAGACATACACTCAGGGGGTTTTCCCGCCAAAAATTTCAGCACACCTCCTCGGGTCAGATGTTCTCCTGATACCAGGAATACTATTCTACTCAAAATTTCAGCAAATCCAAGTGAAAATATACGAAACTACCAACTATATAATGCTACCTTAACTAAAGAGCTGCAGGGAGAGAAAAGTATGAACAATGACGTGATTGATTATAGATAAATTTATTGCTGCAGAATCGATAATACAATATTACTTATTGCTAAAGTTATTACACCATTTGTGACTGCTTCCATTAAATAAATATGTATTTACATGGTATGTAGCAATCGCAAGTGATCGAGTTGATTTATTGGTATACATACATACTACATTCGTAATACACTGACATGCAACCTATTATAACTAATTCTACAAAGACTGAGTTTTTGATATCTCTGTTTGCTGCAATTGCGATTGGAACAGAATGATCCCACAGTCGTATTCACACGAATCCTTCGACGCCACATACGCTACTGAGATTGACCCTCAGACAGGTGCCCGTATCCTAGGTCAGTGCTCTGCATTGCCCGCTGGTCGTGCCAACGGCATGTCCATTGACATCGCCAGTGAACACTGGTACGCCTCATTGGATGCAACCCGTATATCAGTGATGCAAGTAGAGATGCATATAAAAAGGTGCGTAGGCAGGCATCTCTACTGGCAGGATGGATACTAGAAAAAATACATAGTTTAGCTAGAACATGTCTTATTTTTCATTTCATACCGTAGCAAGTATAAGAAAACGCTTTTTGGAAAACGTTGGTTGAGCACCAAATATTCGGACATACTTTAAAGTCTAAACAAAAAGTGTGTAAGGGTCAAAATGTGTAATTAACTCAAGAAATACATACCGAAAACTAGAATCGTTTGAAACGTACATAATGTACTCATTTCCATAATATAATTCATTCGAGACCTACACCCTCTTTGTTCCAATCCCTTCAAATTGACTGGGAGGAAATATTGCTCGCGGCCAGACGTTTATCAGCGGTCCCTCGTGAAATTGTGATCTGAGTTGCCTCTAAACAGGCGTTGAATTCCCCAACAATTATGACAATCGATCACGCAGTATCCGTCTCAAAGTTATTCTTTCTTTTAATCGTTCGCTATTCGTTCTCTAATCATAAGATATGAAAGATTATTGTATTTTCAGCCGTACTTGAAAACTAATTTCGTAGAGTAAAAATTGATAGAATTATATACCAACGTTATAATATAACACAATGATATATGATGTAACTGTTATAATAATATAAAGCACGATTGATTATTCAAGGCAACTATTCGTCACTCAATTGGTTCAATATTAAAAGAATAGAAGAAAAATATGAATAATTAAAATCGTTGTCTGTAGTACGTGATTCCCTACGTGCCTTGGTAAATTTTGGTACCGGTATAGTCTTGTCCTTGAAACGTGGGAAGTGTTCGAGTTTCATAAGACTTCGATGTTATTTTGAGAGCAGCGTGCAGCTAGCGTGAACGCGAGATATATAGAATCGGGGCTCTCCCGGCAACTTCCTGTCGACTCGGCCAAACCAGCCTGCACGTGGCCTACCGGCTACCCAGAATATGTGGCTAATATCGCGTCAACGCTTCTCAGATTTAAGACAGGAATTAAATCAACGCGCCTGTAGCAACCGATTATAAAATTAAAAAAAAAAATGAAAAGAAAAAAAAACAAAGAAGGAAATAATGAAACAGTTTTAGAAATTCCTAAACTACTACGCATGAGGGGTTAAAGTTATTCTATAATTTGCAAAATAAAAATCCAATATTTAACTCTAATTAAAGGGAAAGGAAAATATTCACTGCGATGGCTATAAGAGCAATATCACGCAAGATCTGAAATAATTTCTAAGTCTTCCCCACTGCATCATTTTATTAACTGGTTGAGGTGATAGACTCGCGATTTTACTTATTCGCATGTAAAGTTTAGGAATCCGCAACAGATGCCTTGACGCTAGCAGTTCCATCTCGATCATCAATATTCGAGTTTCTCAGTTTTGGAGTTGATTTCAAATCTTCTATTCTTTCCAAAACGCCTTTACACCGCTCTCCTCTTTATTCAATTTTTCTACAAGCACCCGCCAAGCCGCGCCGCAGCTTTACTGTGCGCAGTCGAGCTGCAGTGTACTCCCACGCTGCCTGAAGTTCCTACATCACATTTATAGTATTTATAGTCTACAGTCTTATACAACAATACATTATATTATACTATATTATACTATCCATACACATTCGTACGGGTATATAGGTATGTACGCAGGGCACGCAGGTACAGAGACCCATATGCATATGAGAACGTTTAAACAGCGAGACGGCGGCGTTACCAACGGCAGAGAAAACTATTGTAGTATAGAGCGGCATTGCAGGGTGGGAGAAAGGGAGAGAGAGTGAGAAAGAGAGAGGAAAGAAACGTGAGTAGACGGATAATGAATGAACCATTCCCATCCTGCAGTAATGCTGCAAGGTGCAGCCGCCGTAGCCAACGACGCTTATTCACAACGATTATTTCACCGCGTATTTAGGCGTACATACAGTTATAACATACGGGGGATGATGATTTGTTCCACAGTGTCTGACACACGTACATATAGTATACGCGAGGTATACGAATACGTATAGGACAACTTGTTGCGTCAATGAAATGCGTAGCTCGTGCCCATCTTATTCGTATGAATCAAACTACATGTATGTATACATATACGTAAGTACGGCATACCACATTGTCTGACGGTTTATAACCTATACGTACTTTACCCTGACGAATCTTCTTTGTTAAATAAATATATAATTGAATGGTATGCTACAGATACATATATTTGTGTGTGATTTTTTTTTGTACTTTCCTGCGTCTGTAGCAAAAAAATACAGAAGAAAAAAAACCGTGATGCGGTCTACCAGCTCAGCGATTATATATCTTATACATATACAGTAAAACCGACACTTTATCTGCGATCTATGCTATACGCAACTATTATACTCAATATAATTCACGAATCACAGACCCATGACATTCATTACAGTATAATGTATAGTATGTATGTATATACAGTCGACGCTCGATGACCTCATGCAAAATATATCGCGAAACCTATATGTATACATCAAATGAGTCTCTTATTCTCCTTCCCCGCCACCTCCTCCACCACCACCTACGCTCGCAATACGCTACTTAATCTCTCTTTACCGCACTTATCCGATTTCCCAACCGTTACATTATACACTCGTTATTACAGTTCTTTTTTTTTTTTTTGTTTTTGTATTTTCATTCTTTCGAATTCGCAAAACACTTTCCGCACATATTAGAATAATGTTGAAAACGAATAATTTTAACGAACGTATTATTATTTTTTTCATATTGGTTCGTGTAAATTCTGCGACTATTGCTCGTACTATAAAAGAGTTAACGATAGATACATACCTATACGTATGATTCTATACGTGGGTATGTGTAGATTCGAAATCGGCGTTATTGTGTCGTATGTACGTACGTGGGGTCCACGTGAAAGAGTATAAACTCTACGGAGGCCAAGGTGGGCGGAGGCTTGACTAGCCAATGGTATTGCGCACCGCCCATGACCTCGGGCTTTGAAGTTTCTCATTGAAGATCTGGTTACAGTAATTACGACGATAAATGTAATCGGAATATTCCGCGATAGGCGTCGACCAAATATATTCGTATAGGTATAATAATATAACAATGCCAATGAATAAATAAATACATTTTTTTGTTTCATCTTTTCCTATTCCTTATTCTTGCTCCTTTTTTTTCTTGTTGCACGCACGAAAAAAAAAAAAAAAACCACCCACGGCACCAATAAATTCCATAAAATTTTTATTACATATTTTATGTATATGGTTATTCAATTATTTAACTCATTGTTATATATACTAAATCGATGACGAATTAGCACTTGATAACGTTTATTACCACGATCTATACGAGTATGCATGTATATGCACATACATTAAATATATACTGAATATATTCGCTATTGTATACACGGCTAATTAAATGGTGATCTCTGACCCGTAGAAACTATAAATAGACGATATAAAATATGTGTAACGTGTAAAAAAAAAAATTGACTTTTGATGATGAGAAGAATGTTTAATGGTTTTTTTTTTTGGTAGGTCTCTTTTCATGGTTTTGCATTTTATATTTTATTTTATTTTATTTATTAATTTTTTTTTTCTTCTTGAAATTTAAGTAGCCAAAATTTACGGGAGAATATTTTTCCGGTCTCGAATCTCCGAGTTTTATGTTTCACGTTCGTAAATTCTCGATTCTCTTGAAAATTGAAAGTCGATTTATTACCGATATAGAAGCGAACGTTCGAATTCAATAGGAAAAACTAAACACTTACCTGATGAAAATGCAGTTCCGCAAGCTGCTCCAAAAGTCAGGAAGACTAAGCTAAAGCCTCTTACTACTGCCTCTAGTCCGTTAGCAAGTCACTTGATAATTGTTGCAGTGTAGTAAGTATTATTATATACATATGTATATTCAGCGTCGAATATTTGATTTATTTGATTTATACTATAGTTATAATAACAATAATCATAATAATAATAATAATAACAAGAATAATAATAATAATAATATGAGTGGTATTAAAGGTGTGTAATATTTAATGAATTATAGTTTTAAACTGAAAGGCGATAAAATAGACATAATGATTTATTGTAGTAAAATTAGAATAATAACAATCACATATCGTGTATATATATAGATATCTATCAACAAATCGAGAGATATTATAACACACACACATGTTAAAAAGGATGGGACATAAATAATTTAGATAACATCGGTGATAATCGATGAACTTTTTTTTTTTTTTTGTTTGTTCCTTTTCTTTTTCTTTCTTTGCGCAGCCGATGCACGTTATAAATATACATACATATACATATATATGTGTGTATATATATATATACATGTATATGTATAGGTATATAAGGTAGACGTTATTTAGATATTATTATAATTGTAACATTAAAAATATATATGTATAATATATATATAATATGTAAAAATTGTCGAGTTACTCCTATAAATATCCTCTAGAAAAATTCTTCGTGTAGCAAATTAATTAATCACTTAAAAACAAATTCACAATTTAGTCATTACATATCTAGGCACCAATGGTATGCGGACCCTGTCTTTGGTACATACGACCGATTCGATTTTAATATTACATATAATAATATTCTGAATTTAGAATATACATATATATGTATATATATGTATGTATATATATACATACATATATGTGTATATATATATATATAGAAGGATAAGTTTTTCCTATTCAAAAATAGTCTCATCACTTTCCACACTATACATATTCATTCATTCGGTTCTTAGTTTTCCTTTATTTTATTTATTTATTTATTTATTTTATTTATTTTATTTATCCATTTATTTATTGTAATTTTTCTTCTTCTTCTTCTTCTTCTTCTTCTTCTTCTTCTTCTTCGTCTTCACTTATTTTTAGGGATAGGACGATATCCTGAATAACGATACACATCAACAATAAGTATATCGTTTACAATAGTGTTCGTTTGTTTAATTTACTTTATTTATTTTTTCATTATCTCCCCCCCCCCCCCGCCCAATTTTTTTTTTGTGTTAGTTAGTATTGTATTATTTTTTTGTTCTATTTTTTTTTTCTCTTTTTTTTTTCTCCTTCTAACTAACATTCATTTATACATTTGATCTTGTACGGCACGGTTCTTATTTATTTTTGTTATTACTATTATGATTATTATTATTATTATTATTATTATTATTCATTTATTTTTGTTTATTTATATTCATTTTTTTCTCTCTTTTTCTCATCTCCTTACTTCCCGAAACTCATTTCCTCCGTATACTCTTATATTTATACACGCTAACTATACACCATTATCTCATAAATTTAATATGTATGTATGTATGTACGTACGTGTGTATACATATATGTATGTATACATAGTTATATCGTCGCTGTACACGTATTGTCTTAATAATTGGTTCTATTTACTGAGTCTTTGATTTTTGAAGAAAAAAAAAAAAAAAACTGATCATCAAACGTACAATGTTTATTACACTATAATATTATTACCGCGACTGACGATTTGAAAAATTTGAAAACTACAATTGATAGTAAATCAATAATGATAATAATAATAATAATAAAAATAACAGCAACAACCATCACAATAATAATGATAATAATAATAATAACAATACGCGGTCTGTAAGTAAAATTTCGAAAGATAAATATATACGTTATAGAGTATTAATATTAATAATAATAATAATAATGATAGTAATAATGATAATAAAAATAATAATAATAATAATAATAATAATAATAATAATAATAATAATAATAATAATATTAAGGATAATAATAAATAAAATAACGGAAAGTGAATAATTCCCATGTATCCTATCATAAATATACTTTATCATTTTGCTTTTTAATCAGTGTTCATAGGGGGTTGGGTGAAGGGGGGGAGGACTATTATCACTGCGCACAGTTATGCATATACAGATACGTGGGGATTTTATTTTTTCTCTCCTCTTTTACCATCGTTCCTTTTTTGACGGTGTAGATTATTAATTTATTTATTTCGGTATGTATATATGTATAATTAAGTTTCAAATCTCGATTAATTTTTGTTCTCTCGCTGTTTTTCTCTTTTGTTTTTTTTTTTTTGTTTCAACTCAACTCTCTCTGATTATTATTATTAATATTATTATTATTATTATTATTGTTGTTGCTGTTGTTATTATTATTATTATTATTATTATCATTGCTATATTATTATTAATATAATTATTTATATTATTAACATTCACATAAAATAGCGATACTTTTTGCTTTTTATTCTTGTTTTCGTTTTTTTCTTATTCGAAAATGATATACACCAAATACGTCAATATACATAAACGCGTGTTGTTGTTATCACAATATACTATATATATATAATATACGGGCTGACGTATAAAAACACAAAAAAAAAAACGCATTAATCATCAATCCACGTTTTGAAATTTGAATTATTACTATTATTAATAATATTATTATTTTTACTATTGTTATTATTATTACATATAGGGATTTTCTTTTTTTATTATTTATTACCTTATTCCGATGTTCCGGGTCTTGTGGAGGTATAATGGTTAAGCCTTTCAGCATCGTCCCATCCCTGTATATTAATATAAAATTCAATGTGTTCTCATTTAGTATTGTTGCTCTTTTGTTACTTCGTTTTTTTCTGTTTTTTTTCTGATTTCTTGTTGTTCTTTGTTTGTTTGTTTTTATTTTTGTTTTTTTAAATTATTATCGTTATCATTATTATTATTATTACTATTATTGATATTAATATTATTAAAAGATTATCATGATTATTTTGTTGTTGGTTTGTTTGTTTTCAAGGATTGATGAATATTGTTAAGAGTTTAGCAGTTTTATACGTCCCAGCGCACATAGATATATCTGACGATGACGACGACGACGACGACGACGATGACGATGACGAAAAGTAAAACAGTTTTTCAGTCTTCTTCCTTCTTTTCAGGCTTCAATTCCACGATTGCATGCAACTCCTCCGGACTGTATCTGTCGAAGTAGAGAGGAGAGAGAGAGAGAAAGGGGAAAAAAAAAAAATTTGGGGGAAAAAAAAATCAGAAAAAAAAAAAATGGAAAAACAAAAAAACAAAACACATCTCTGTAAATATATGCATTTAAACGTGTAAAGTATGTATATATATATGTATGTACATATACAGAATATAAATTTTGACTAATGATTACAACAATGACAATAATAATAATGATGATGAGAGACCAAAGAAAAAGGAAAAAAAAAAATAAAAAAAATGTACATACATACGTTTGAATACGAGTATTGTAATAAACTCACCCAAGAAGACTCTGTAGATCACATACGAAACGATATACGTATCGTTTACCGGCGGTTTTATGAATAATATGTTTGTCGTAATAATAACGTAGACCACGACTAAGCTTCTCGTAATTCATTTTAGGTTTATTCTTTCGTATACCCCAACGTCGAGCAACCTCGTCAGGATCTGTTAATTTAAATTCCCATCCGTCTCCCGTCCACGATATAAAACCTTGACATGATTTGTCTGTTAATAATTCCAATAGGAATTGCCACAGCTGTATTGGTCCAGATCCCGTAAAACAAGGACCACCTCCTGTAAAAACGAAACAAATAAATAAAATAAGGATGTAAGAAATATTTTCCTCATTTTATATATTTTTTTTTTTTTCAAATCTTTTTTTTGTGATTTATATAATATAAGCGTACCCGTGTAACCAGCCAACATCGCATTTTGCAATAGCGGTTTTTGGTCCGGATTATTAGCAATGGAGGACGGGTGATGAGGGTTCGATGAATCCCTGTTTGCGAGACTCTGTAGAAAGGCAGGATGATGCGAAAGGTGTTCAGATCCGATCGGACCAACACCCCACTGATCACTACCCGACGTATTAACACCGCCAGGTCCACTTCCAGGAACTGTTTGAAACGAGGCTGCATCGTAAGGGCCATATCCTCCCTCGCTATACGCTTCGTGATAGCGGCCTAATTTTACAAACACGAATTAATCCACGTCAAACACGACACAAATGAAACAACTTTTTTTTTTTAAACCTGCACAGGGTAAAGTCGACGAAGATCTAAGTTAGATCGTACAATTCTCTGTACAATAATTACGAGCCAGGGACCTAGAAGCTGGCAAAAAAAAATAAAAAATAGAATTTCAGTCCAGTTTAATCCGTTCGAAAGCGGTAATTTTTTTGTTTTTCTGAAATGGGAAATCAAACCGAAGAAATTGCGTGATCTCTTTTTGCATTTCGGAGCTACGAAACGACTGTAAAAAAAAAGATATAATATCAGAATCTCAGAGATCGATTTTCGCAGACTTTACCCATCACAAGTATAGATTTATATCGATAAATTACAGAAGTTTAAATAAATAAATAAATAAATATACCCTACCTCGTGCATAATTTTTGAACGCTGGCGGTTGGTATTTTTGTTCCAAATGAATACCGCTTTGGGTATAAAATTCGGGAGATGGATCTACGCTATAGTGATGAGACGTTTGATGGTTCTGTGCAAGTTCATGGTATTCCGATGTCTGATCGTCATACCCTGAGTAATGGGCTGAAAAATAAAACGTAAAAAAAAAAAAAAATAAGAATACAAATAAAAATAAAAATAAAAGGTATAGTTTCGAGTTTATAAGCAACAGCCAACTTAGCAGCAGCTATACAGCAGCAGCAGGAGCAGCAGCAGTAACAGCAGCGTATCAGTCAGCTGGACAACAGGTGCCGAGCCTGAGCCTTAGCCTGAGCCCTGAGCCTTAGCTTGCTTGCTTTAGCCCTGGGTATAGGTCTGGGTCTGGGTCTGGCACGCGCCGATTCTGAGACAGCTGCAGCTAAAATTTCTGATCAGAACCGATGTGGGCAACGAACCTCGGATGTAGTGTATATATTTTTTTGTTTTCTTCCTTAATATTATAAAGGGACACGATGTTCCTTATATTTCTCTATATTTCTTTCCACACTACTGCGCGATTATCGATATTTAAACTTTTCGTTATAATCATTATCCGCAAGTTATGAACGTATTTCGTATACGTTAATATATTTACCTATATATGTATATATACTTACGCGAGTAAAGTAGGTGTATATATTTGCGGACAAGGAACACGTAGCTGCATACAAATTTTTTTATTTCTTTTAATTCTGTTTTTTTTTTTACTAATAAACGCGTCCGCATCTGCGTGTTGTTAATACACATATAATATGTATATACATACATACATACACGTATGTATATTGACGGCGATAAACTCCTGCGGTAAACCGTAAAATAAGTAATGTATATATAAGGAAAAATCAAGGATTACTAACCGCGCGCTCAGGCATTACGGTGTTAAACGGTTTCGAGCTCTATTTACGTAGGTAAAGAATATTTATCTGTTACATCGATATATTGCGAGAAAAAAAAAAAAATTGTTTTGAAAATTTTTTCTAAACTAAAAGGAAAAAAAGAACCGTTATAATATCCTATGCGGAACAAAAACATACACACATAGCTTTCCTCGAAGTATATATAATATTGACGAGATCGTTTATTAATCAACGGGCACTGAATTCTGAAGAATTAGACAATCGTGAAGCGATCTTTGATAGACATAAATAATATACGTTATAAGGGTTACGAAAAAAAATCTTACAAAAAGGAAAAGAATGATATATTCATACGGGGTGATAATAATCCTGGTACCTAAAAAACTTGTCCGCTTCGGTATATATCTGTATAACAGTATATATATATACTGTAATATATTTCCGACTGTTTTAACGACCCAGTCAAAGGTACGTCGTCTTTGCTGTCAGCGTTATAAGGTATATAAGGTAGGCATAGGTACAATACGTAACACGTATATGTGACCCATACGTGTATCTGGTACACATGGATGTATATACACGTACGTACTTGTAGGATAACGTAAGTACGTACGTATACATATATATATATATATATATATATACGTACATTAATACGCCCGAGTTACCTGCAGCTCTGCACGGTGGATTTAATACCGCTACCAAGCAGCCATTGTTCTTTCTCAACTTATGATGGTGACCTGCGAACTCTCCCACACTAACCAACAAAACCCGACTGTCTTATTGGTACCTCGAATAACTATATACGTACACAATGGCGCATTTAGGATTATTTCCTCTTATTTTTATTTTTTTTTTTCATTCCTTTTCTTTTTTTTTTTTTTTTTCTTTTACTGTCCGAAGTACGTATACGTATGTAAAAAACGACCAAATTAACTCTCATATTAATCGGTTTTCCGTACAATCAACGCGATAAATCGTAAAGTCTCGTTTATAATTTTTTTTTCAAAATTGGATCCTTAAAATGTAAGCAAAAATTTTCCCCCGCAAATCTTAAAGATCTGTGATGAAAATCGTTTTATCGATTTTTATTTTATTCTTATTCTTATTTTTACCTGGCGTATGCGTCGTAGGATCTGGTGACACCGATGCCGGCATACCGGAGCCAGTTATACTCCTTGATAACTGGTGATGATGGTGATGGTTGTATTGCGAGTGTGCGGAAGATTGTTGGGGAGAATGTGACTGAGAGTGTGACGACGATGAGTGAGTTATGGGTTCAGCCTCGTGATACGAAGCGGGATAATCGGCGTAAAACGGTTCGTGAACCGCCACTAGGGTGTCCAATACTTGGAGAACCATTTCTGGTGGTATTTGATTACCCGATTGTCCAGAATTATTTGACGATATTAAACCGTTATCACCGCTCGTGTATGAGCCGAGGAGCGCCGCGGTGGCCGACGCCTGCCCCGGAGGCTGCGACCCCGACGTCCCGACGCTCACTACGCCCGCCGTGACGCCGTTCTGCCGACGGTCTTAGGGCAATCCACAATGAATACCGTTTTTTATTTATTTAATTTTTTGATTTTTTTTTCTGTCTCTTTACAATTCTTCTCTTTCCTTTGTCGATGAAATTTATTCAAACTTTACTTTCTTTCTATATTATACGTGTCAAAAGTTGTCGTTCGTTTTTCTTTTACAAAATCTCTAAGTATCGAAGCCACTCGCGATTTTACTCGAAAGTAACGGAAAACAAAAAATAAATGAAAGTATCGATACAGTTTTGCGTATTATATATTTCCTTTCGCACTTCAGGATTCTTCAATCCTTTTCACATAATCCGTTCAGTTAATCTGCACCACGTATGTAACATGCGTTATTATATTCATAGATCGAACAGTTATTAGTTTCAAACTTCGCGTAGTGTTCATTATTATAAAAGTACGAGGGGTTTAGCGCGTAGTTATATAGAAAAAACGGTTTTTTCTTTCCTCTTCTTTTTCTTCTTCAATAATTCCCTGTATTTATATATTTTTCTGTCGTGTAAAAAAACTTCAGATTACGAAGACACTATATTTAAAGTATAGCACCACCGCAGTTCACCCCCGATTTATATTTAAACGTTCGAATTACACGGACGAATTATATGCATAAGGGACCGTAAACACTGCACACAGATATTATAGAGAAAAGATTATACAAGTTAATGATAGAAGTATATATATCGAAGAACTTGTTGAGCGATTTAATGAGTATATCAAGAAATTTCACTAGAAACTTACACAATTTTAAACAATATAATCATATCGTGGTTTTCAGTGTTTAATTTTTCATCTTCGTGGATTAAAGATTGTTGTTCCGTTACATTTTTCTTCTTGTCTCACTATATTCATTTTCATAATCCTATATATGATGTACGCGGCGGTATTGCGTAAATTATATAATAAGTACGACGACCAGTTTTGTATTTCGGGTACGTGTGTGTGATTTGTTTAATAAAGATTTAAGTAATAGTCGGTGATTTTGTTTTATATGGTATAGTAATAAATATTCAATAATACGTTAAAGGGGGTTAATGTAACAACGGAGCCGAAAACGACAACGACGCTGATGAGGATAATAATGACGATGATAATCGCCCCCACATCGCAAACTTTGCCACAAACCGCGTTTTATCCACTCGACCTGACGTGAGCGCGTGTGTCACTGAGGCGGTCGCAACGCGCTTCCACTCTCCGGCTTTCGATAATTCCCCTCTCTCTCTTCCCCTGCCCCGCCCCCACCATCCCTTCCACACTCGCTACGGTTCGCGCGGCTCGGCTCGGTGTAGCGCGGTACGGTGCGACGTTCCGCGCTTTGCGCTTTACACAGCTATACATATAGCTAGTCTCTCTCTCTGTCTCTCTCTCTCTCTCTCGAGAACTGCCCCGCGCTGCTTTTATGACCCTCGTACGAAACAGCGCGCGGGTTCTTTAGCGATGAACGCTAGTCCACCTCCACGTCCTTCTCTCTTTGCTCCCTCAACGCACACTTTAGTCTACGTATATACCCACATTGTATTTTCGTTTAGTTTTGTACATAGTTCTGATTGCGAGAAAAAGAGAGAGAGAGAGAGAGAGAGAACGATATACGTATGTACGTACGCTGGCGTCGCTTAGTCGCTGAGAGATATGTATAATATTATACGTACGATTATCGCGTGTGTTTGTGTATAGAAGAATAGTATAGAGAGGAAGAAGAAATGAAAATGGAAGTGGAAGTGGAAGTAGAAGTGGAAGTGGAAATTGAAGGGATATAGGGAGCTTGTAGAGAGAGGGAATAAAGAAGGAGACAGAGATAGAAACGGAGATAGAAAATTTTAACGGGGGAGACAAACGCCCTCGTGTAGAAAGAATAAAAAAAAAAAACCTACGAAATACTTTTTCGAGAGTTAGGTATATGTACGTACATACATAGGTATATACATATATATATATAGTATACGCGATCTTTCCTTCAACCACCTGCTGCCTCTACGCTACGCGTTCACCCTCTATTAACGTCGTACTATATACGCTCTACCTCCTCCGCAACCCTCTTTCTACGCATACATCCCTCTTGGCGAACTGTGCAGATATAGATATACAATGTACCATACGTTTTTACGTATAAGAAACTTAGCAAGTTTGGAAAAAAAAATTTTTTTTTACATAAATATCGGATATTATATTCGACGAGTTTCCGTAAAAACGTTCAACTTTTATCTTTTCACTTTTATTTTATATAAATATAGGTATATAGGATCTAAATTTACCATGAATATTTCACGTTCATTGTTAAACATTTTTTTTTCTGTTTTCTTTTAGATTAAATATATATGTATCTTCTCTCGTTTATTTAATTGATGCGAATTTATTATATCCACTGCACGAGTATTATGTATAGTATATATTTTATGTACACTATATGTATATCTAAGCTGCTATACGTGACAGAAAATCTCTGCGATATTTCCGAGAATTCCACATATATACATATATACTGTATATCAGTTAAATATGTGTACGATATACATATATCACACAATTGAAATTCTCTACAGTTTTACATAGATATAGTATGTATATGTATGAATGATAAAAAGAAATAGATATAACAATACGATTTAAATAAACCGTCACATTTTCCGCGATGTGTTATACATATAGAATATCGTATGAATTAATTTTGCAATTATTCATTGCATTGTGTGTACATACGTATGTATCATGTAAATTGCGATATATGGTATACATATTCTTATATATTTTTCGACATATTATTATACGGAAAGGAAATGGACAATCGATCGTTATAATAATTAAACGCCGATGAAAAAGAGATAGACCAAGAAACTAAAAAAAAGGAAAGAAAGAAGTTCATTTTTTTAACGATCCTCGTATAGATAAAATGCGTCTGGAAAAGGTTACGGGGTATGATAGTAGCTTCGACACGTTATTAAACCCGCTTCGTTGTCGTCGTCGTCGTCGTCGTCGTTGTATTCGTCGTCGTCGTTGGTCGTCGTCTCCTCCTCGTCGACGTACGACGATGGGCCTATTTTTGAGAGAGGTCGACCGACCGACCCGTTCACGGGATGAGGAGAGTGAGGTAAGGGACGAAGATGAGGTAAGGGGAATACCGGATGTCAGTAGGGTGGCGACGTTGTTGGAGGGGGATAAGGGGAGTCCCCGTACCGCAGTGGCACGCACGTGATACAGCGCGGGGACCGGAAGCTTACCCCGCTTTGCCCCGCGCGCGATCCGACCAAAGGCAAGGCAAGGCAAGGCAAACCAAGGCAAGGCATGGCAAGGCGAGCCCTTCGACGATGCAGAAGGCTCTTTTTCCCCAACTGCAGCAATATTACGCGATCTAGCGTTTCGTCTCGTCAAAAATGACGTTCAATCATAGAAAGAAAAAAAAAAAAGAAAAACGTTGAAAATTCGAAGATGAAAAAGTTCTTCAAAGTTGAAAAATAATCATTCACCGCTACCAGAAGTTTCGAAGATATTCCCATTAGTAATTTCATTCATGTCTTCGTGCTCTTTTCCATTCTCCTTTTATTTTTATTTTTATTTTCGTTTCTTCATTTTCGTTGTTAATTTTTTCATCTTTTTTGTTTTCTCTCAAAAAGACCCCGCGGTCCCCTTCTCCTTCTCCTCGCTTATTCCCTGATCGTTTCCCTTATGCTTCTGCAATGCGCCACAGACTTCCTATATACACTAAAACCCCACGATCTTTATATCGCAGTCTGCTATTGTCGTAACCGCATTGAAATGATTGCATTGTGGTCGACGGGTCACGTACGCAAATCGCGATACGAACATTAGTAATTTTGGAATTTAGAAAACCGTTTGAGAAACGGAACGAAACCTCGTTAATTCCTTCAAAAAAAATTATCCATATACATTTATTCATCTTTATATAAAGGTACATAAAGATTCGATGATAATTCTATAAATAAGGGATAATAATAATTCATTTATCGCAAGGTCACGTATTAAGATTTTACGTATATAGTTGTAGATATATAATATGATAATGAATGAAATAAATATACTGCTATATATACAATTTGACGAGGGTTAATAGTTCACTAAATTTTTCTTTAGTACATAATATTTCGGCACCGATTTATGCCACCGTTTGTCCTTCAACAATCACCACTTCCTTTATTTCCATGGCTTCGAAGGGCCTGCCTGCCTGCCTGCCTGGTTGCCCCACCGCCGCCGTCTTCCGGGCGATATACACTCTCTGCTCGCCTTCAGACAATCCCAAAAACCTTTTTTTTTTATTCACCAACAGCTTCACTATATAATATATATATTATAGTAGATGAAAAATAATCCCCTACCATTATCGGGGCACGTGCTATTCAACAAAGTGGGTAGCCATAGAGCATGCCTATATATTCAAAGCTTTTTCCCTGCCGTTTTGTACATATATACCCATCATTCTTAATCTTTCGAGTTTACAATAATCCGAAATTATCTTCACAGAAAAATATCGAAAATTGAAGCTGGGGAAGTTGAAATATGATAAAAAAAAAAAAGGAACGATTTATCGATTTTTACAGTAGATTCTTTCAGATTGGTAATAAATTTCAGGCAATTAACCCTAAACCGTATAATTTTTACAGCCATATAGAAAATTTCTGCCAAAAATTAATCAAATATGGTAGTTTCTATAAATTTGTAAAAATTAGTTATTTTTTTTTTTTTTGTCGTCGTCGATGTTGTACAAAACGAACTTATACATACGTAAATAATATACCTATGTACATACATACAAAAAGAAGGCTAGATATCTCCTCTTCTGTATTAAGGGTCTTGCAGTGGCTGCAGCATAGTCTATGTACTGGGCGGCGTCGTCGTTGTCGTATACGAAGAGTAAAAACGTAAGGTTCGTTTGTTACGACCGGAAGCTGGGGGTAAATGGGAGTGGAATCCCCCGAGCAGATAGCTTTATAATATGCTCTAGTGCTCCACCCCTAAAGTGCCCTCAATGTCCCCGCGATGGTCCGCTCAATGGTGCACTCTCGAATGTGCTTGCAGTAGGTTATAGAGAGTATTGTTGCGCACTTTGACGAGAGGCAGATGCTTACGAAACTTGTTGAGCTACTCGAAACACTTGGATACTAAACCCGTGCGTGGTACGGTATGTATTATGCTTTATTGCAGTTCATCGCGCCCGTTTTTCTTTCTTTTCTTTTTTTTGGTATTTTTTATCGTGTATCAATCCGAGAAAATGAAATTATGAGATCACCAGTATGACGTATCATGTGAAGACACACAGTGAAAACGTAACTGCAGAACAATTCTTGAACGCGCGCGGTTGTGATTCCGAAAGCGAAAATGCAGCTATACTGTATTATAGACTTTTGCTGTAACATCGCATCTAACATCCGGTAACAACGGTATATAATATTTATAGCGTGAAAACTTGAGTTTGTAAGTAAAAGTCACTGTACAGACGTATATTGTGGCCATTCGTTGAAATACTTCGTTTCCAGCAAACGGAAACAACAAGAATAAAAATAAAAATAAAAATTGCAACTGCAGTATGAATTATGGACACGCAGTTGAGACATTTATAGTGATGTTTCCATAAAATTGTTATCCATATTTAATTTCCAATCATATTTCTCTCGCTAAATTTTCGAAACAGTTTTTGAAAATATTCCTTCCCGTTTAAAATGAGAAAAAAAAAAAAAAATTTGGAAGGAGAAAAAAAAGCGCGTATTTGCTTTCGAAAAAATTGTTCCATAATCTGATTTTACAAAATGTGAGAACGCGATAATGTACTCGGAAATCTTTTTTTATCGGTTTTCTTTCAAAACGCCCGAGTGTGAGATTTTAAAGACGGAGATATTCTTGTGATTCCAAATTTCCAACGGGTATAATACGAACAAAGAAACGATGATTTAGATTCGTCGTACCTGTATCGTCAGTGCGTAGATTGTTCGTTATATCGTGGGTAGTGGGTGGCGAACCGTGACCCTTCACAACGTTGGCTTTCCCCTATTCTCGGCCCATGGTCAGTGATGATGACGTAATTTTAATAATCACTGCCCGCGCGACTGCATTATGTTATTAATTATAATCATTATCGTTATTATTATTATCGTCGAACCATTTTTTACCTATATACACATATAGGTAAATAACTTACATATATTATTGATTATATATACGGTTATAGCCGTAAGTTCGTAATAAGTTAAACCCTGAATCTACGCAGCCAAGTCCCAGACCTCTAAATTCTAGAAGGGCATCCTTGAAAGGGTTCGATCTCTCTGAGGTATATAAGGTATACCTCCGTAAGCGAAAAGAAGCCGGAAAAGATTAAGGGTAAGGGAGCGGAAGTTCAGATATTCGGTCGCAGGAATCCCTTGCTGCAACCTTACCGATTAGGTGGATCAATAAATCCAGAAATCTTGAAACCACAGCTCTTCCGGAGCTTCGAAAAAAACGATGTCAAAATCGAAAGCCAAGAAAGGTATATGACGAGGTTCATAAAACAAAAATCCCATAAAGGTCGTATTTCTTATAAAAAATATTTTTTTTATAGAAAGAACAAAAATCCAAAGAGAGAAATATATTTTGCAGTTTCTTGTAAATAATGACGTAATAGTGGAAACCTCCTTTCTTGGTCTACGGAACGCTTTCGCAGCCACGATTCGCTGTCTGTATACATATATGTGTATATGCCCGCAGCTCGCTATATATATACCCATACTCTATAGTAAAGTAAATATAAGAACACCCTATTCCAATTCCAGGTGTATATTCAGGGCGTGTGTATTAATACGGGTGTGTATGTGTTCGGTGATACGTTCATACATATATGCAATGTACAAGTGAACTTATACACGTGAAATTAACGGACCCCGTCATTAGTAGGTACATAACTTGAAGTACTTGATGTTAAGTCAGCGTGAAGCTGCACGCTTACACCAGCATGGTCTATGAGGCAACTCGCGGTTATAACATGCGACTTTTATATATAGTTTTATAGTTGTGATATAATTTCACCGAAAAGAAAAAAAAGGACACCATCCGATTTTTTCGAATACCGCGATCAAAATCGATCGAAAGACAATTTTTTTTCTTTCCTCGATGATCGTCAATCGATAAATTAAAATTTTTTCTAAATCAAACTCACCGTCGTTGTGATATTGGCGAGACAGCGTTATCACGGAGGGTGGTGGCGCAGTAGGTTGAGACTGGTTCTGACTCTGTCCCTGATTTTGACCCTGACTTTGGCCCTGGCTCTGTGGAGTACTTGGTGGAGTTGCCGGAGTAGCTGGACTCTTGTGTTCGGGTGTAGCGACGCTTGGTGTACCTTGGTATCCCATAAATTCACCTAAATCCGGCACGCATACACTCTCGTATAAATTTGCGGGTACATTTTCTAGCGATGGTTTGTCCAAGTCAACTTCTGTAACGACAATCAAATAGGGGGAAAGAAAATTAAGGAAAGAACCGCACAAAAGAATGGAAATAAAAAGAGAGCTATAAGCAAGAGACAAAGATCTGTATGAATGAGTCGTCGAAAAGTATATTAACTCACGTGTAATACCCGACCGGTGAGGTCAGAGGATGGAGTATATTTTAGTTTCTACTTTTTTTTTTTTCTTTTTCCGCGCGATTATGTGTGTATATACATTTATAAGGTATATGTGTGGGTATATGTACATACATATGTACGATATATGCCAGCTCAAACAATTTCATATTATACGCGAAAACGTTAGTGTGAGGTTCAGTTAGTTAGTTACTTAGTTAGTTAGTTAGTCGGTTTCTTGTATGTTTCTTAATATCCGCTCCCATTCGCGGAATCAAAACGATCGGCTGTCTCTATACTTACCCAATTTTAGATACATACTTTTATGTACATATATGTATATTCGCTTAACTATAATATTACACACGTTATCGTTACACTGGATAGCCAGTTGGTCGCATCGTGTGTGCCTCAATCTAGACTGTGATCAAAATTTGCAATAGAATATCCGTATATTCGCGATTTTTTGATTTTTTCTTAATTCTCTTATATATACCTGAACGAACAAATAAAAAATGTTTATCCAAAAATCTGAACAGAATCAGGAAAGAATAAAGGTTGGGTCAGATCGACGTGGGTGCAAAACGCGTGACGAAGCGAATGGGTGATGGTTTCTTTTTTTATTTGTAAGTACTTTTTTGCACATTTTTTTTTTTTTAAACCTCTTTGTTCCTCGCACTGTTGCGAATAGAATCACGACTAAAGAGTATATATGGATAAAGAGAACAGTTACTTTTACAATACATGTGTGTGTATATAAATGTATACTTGGAATCGGGCCGTTTGAGATTTAACGTACATAGGTAAAACCTACCGTACAGAAAACGTGTCTGACAATTAATCAAGCTTGATTAATTCTATCCTGAAACTATACACATATAATGAAATAACGACGATGATTTGGCTCGTTACAAGGAACTATGCAACTTCGATTATAGAGGTGAAGTTAAATCATGGGTGAACCTTAAACATCCTGCGTATATCGACCTCTTTCATTGCGCTAACCGATATCGAGAAAAAAATTTTAATGAAAGTTTTCTACATCGATTTAGAAGAAAAATGAAAAATGAAAAACATCATTCCTATCCGTCTAAAAAAAAAAAAAAAAACGAAACGAAAGGAAGAAAGAAAAAAAATAATAAGAATAATCTCAACATATGATACGCGGAAAGACGAACATACCGGAAATCTTCGAGGGTGTGGGATCGTGGGTTTTGAATTTTGAGTCTTGAGTTTTGGTCAAGCTATTGAATACGTACGCTGCACCCCGGATATATAAAAGACGTACCTACTCACGGAAAAGAAAAAAAAAATGTTGAGAATTCTATTATCGAAGGCGAATTGTGCATAGCACTTGCATGGGCACGTGGACGTAAGGGCAACAGCATAGAATAGAAATAATAATAAGAACATGAAGATGAAGAAGAAGAAGCAGCAGCAATAACAAGAAGAACAGGTACATACATACCTCTACATAGAGACGATATTCTGAATGGGATATACACCTGATTTTGAGTTTTCCAAGTGGATTCCTTGTAATTCGAGTGCATTTGTCCGGTATAAAGGTATAAGGTTAAGGTATAAGGTATATTATAAAGTAGTCTAAAACCCACATAGCGCCATTGAGTCCCCAAAAGTGGGGTCCCACCAATAAGATCACCGAAGACTTTTCCATGCCGTAGAAATCCCCGAATAGATATATCCGGAGTTCAAGTTTCCATGAAATATCGTACTAAGGGGAAATAATGAGGGGGTTTCGGGGCATAAAACGAGGATAGAGAGCTGCCTTTTCCTTCTCTCTTTTCTATTGTAAACCCGCACGAGTATAATAAAACGGTCACTATGCTATTCTTATGCGCTAAAAATATCCCGAAAAAATAAAAATATGTACTGGCTGTTCGTTCCGCTCACACGATTATGGCAATTTTTGTTTCTTCTTATTTCAAATCTCTCACCTTTTTGCAGAATTTCAAGATGCTCCCATAAAATGTCACCCATGAAAGCCGGGGCCCTAGCCAAAAAGGACTCCTTTCCCAAACCGCATATAAGTTTTCCGGTCATGTCCTGCCACGGCTGCATCGCCACACCTTCAAGCGAAAATTCTCTTATTGCCCATTGGAGCCAATGAGCTACCGCAGTTTCCGACCATTGCCTTGGATCTGGAAAAAGAGAAGATAGAAAATAAAATAAAAATGAATGATTGATTGAAAAGAAATTTTAATTTATTTATGAGATACGTGTTATCAGCAAACGTTGCAGGCTATCCTTAAACGATCGGATTTACTATGCGTCTTAAAGCTATACCTACGTAAGTATATGAATCGCTATTTTACAACGAACGTTTCCAAGTCCTGTTACGTCAAAGCTTGACATTTCAATAAATATTGAGCTAACCATTTTGGTAGAAACAATACCGAGAAACATCGGAATGTCCCATTTGCGGGTACGCGCCCATATTTGCACGACACTGTCTTATGCATTGTTTCGTGGTAAGTAATATCCCTTCGCTCGAAGGTAGGTAGGTAGGCATACACTCCTCAGGTCACAAACCGGCGCCAATAAATTAAGACAAAAACGTTTATTATCTGTCCAAGCATCGACAGAGAAACAGAAAGAATTTTTCTTGCCATTTCGAGTCTCAATATTCACCCGCAAAATCAACTTAAATAATAAAAATGATGATGACGATGATAAGCGACAGAATGAAAAATGTTTAAAAAAAAAAATGAAATTACTAGAACAAAAAAATAAAGAAATGACGTAACGAGGCGGTCGAAAAAAAAGAGAGAAAATAAGGGGTTTCCCCTGCGGTAAGAAAAAGAAGAAAGAAAAAAAAACGGACAAAAAGTGGTATACGGCGGGAGATCGAAAGGCCAGAAACTTGAATGAATGAGTAGACGGACTGGTGGAGTCGGTTATGACGAGTAGGTAGGTATATATATATATATATATATATATATATATATATATATATATATATATATATATATATATATATATATATATATATATATATATAGCAGAGGATGTTGAAGAAGAGAGAAATCAGAAAACAATATAGAAAAGTATGTGCGGATAGAGAGAGAAAGGTGAGAGAGGACGAGGTCGGGGATGGTCGTCTTGTGGCGCGATGAACGACTCTCTCGCACGCAGCATTTTCGTATATTGAGCGAGTTGAAGCGAGCGAGTAAACCGAGTTGCCGGTATAACTTCAAAGAGACCGACAACGATGTTTGAGGATTGTGTCGATGTTTGCCTTACTTATTTCTTGTCAGTATTGTTAAGAGGTGCTCCGATGCCTCTATGAAAGCTGTATTACTACAGCGCCTACACTCTCCACATAAATACACACATATACCTACATACATACACTATTTTACGGTCTATCTATCTATCTCTTCTACACTTCGACGATACCCATAGAACTTGAGTTGACTTGACTTGCTCGTTCGCTTGCTTGCAGCGCGAGCCACGCGCGTCGACCACAATACACAATGGGGCCCTCGTTTCAAGCCACACGCGACACGTAGTAAGGTACGTACTTTACCCATGCTTACGTACGTACTATGTATGTACTATGTAAATACATAACGATATACAATCCGTACAATCTATATTATCAAGAGGAGATATTTATGTAGGTAGATACAGGTGAGAGAGAGTCGTCCCTGTTTATAATAGTCTCTCTATCATCTGTGGAATCATATTTATTCGATTATTCAACATTTCTATTATTACACCGATGTATACATAAAAGTCTTCTCTATCCGACGATTTATACTTCCCTTCTGAAAATTCAGATTATCTTTTTGATTTCTTGATTTTTTGTTTTGGAGGAAAAGATCTCTTGGTATGTAAATTTTCATGGCAATTAGGTAATAGCGGAGGTTGATTTACAGTTTTTCTTTCAATTAATTCACATTTTTTGTATGAATTTATGAACCCAGTCCCCACGACTGTTCGAAAGTTACCAAATTTCAGTGAAAATATAGAGATTGAATAATCTAGTGATTTTTCTAGATACGTAGGTATACCGAAAAAAGAAAGGACTATACTGGAAGGCAATAAAGGTTATTAGGAGCGTTGCAAAGCCCTTAGACGATAAGAATTGGCCCTGTAATATAAACACGACTCGAGTCGAGTCGAGTCGAGTCGACGTCAACGTCAACGTCGAGCAAATGCTTAGGGAGATAAAGAAAATGTAGACAAAGAAGTAAAAATGGGAAAATAAAAGAAACATTTGAAAAAAGAGACTAGAAAAAAGAAAAAAAAAAAAAAAAAATGGAAAAACAATGAGAAAAGAGGAAAGGAAATTCTCCGGCTTTTAGGGGAGGGGGTTCCGTGTGAGGGTTCATTTTTATACCTATACTTATATGGGTTGTAGAAATGAGAATAAACGTGTGTGCAAAGGTATTTTTTGACGGAGTTTTTTCCTTTTTTCATTTTATTTTATTTTATTTTTTTTCGAGAGTCAGAAAGATTCAGAAAGAAACCGACTAGAGAGAAAGCCTGTTGATTTAGAAGCAAAGTCACCTGTCGGACTTTACCTGTATCGCAAACACCGACATTTTCCTCTCCTCTATATACAGTATAGTATACATATACATATGTATATGTATATAAGTGCGGAGCGCGATAAGCCAAACGTTTTACAAGAAAATTAGAAGAAAAAAGAAAAAAAATTATTTCATAAAGAGACAAGTTTATTATTTCATCGATCAAAAAAAAAAAACGATTTCCAATAAACGAATTACCAAAAAAATTTTTCAAATCGGTAGTAAACAGCTGTTATTCTTTCTTTTCCTTGTCTCCTTTTTGTATTCGTTTTTTTTTTCCTTTCTCTTTGGTTTTTCCCCAAAATCGTGATAGCAGTTATCTTTCGGTTACCAGCTGTATGGGGTTTCCAAAAATCTCCGACTCTAAATAAAACCTGACGAAGAATAGTTCGTATGTTTGATTTTTAAAAGACGACGTTGTTTAAGGTACTATTTCGGTGCGAGTATATAGCCACGGTTATCTTTTTTTTCTTCACCCTATATTACATCGGATAGGCACGATTCGTCGATTTACTAGGACCGTTCGATTTTTTTTTTTTTTTTTTGGTCTATTTTTCGATTTTTTTACTCTTTTTGTTTTTTTTTTTTTATTTTTTCTTCCGTTTCTTTTTTCTCTCTTCGGTAGGTGTAAACATTTATCCGTCGGCTGTCTCAATTAAGACTAAAAGGTTTGCGGAAATTCTAATTTATAGACGTATACCTATACCTATATATATATATATACCCTAATTCATGCGATTGAAGAAAGAAAAACTTCAATCGAAGATTACTTTACGATCCCTAATTCCTCCTCAATAAACCTATATCGAAATAAATTATCACCGTTTCCAATTTGTGTCGATCGAGAAATTCACGTTTTACATCTCTCAGCAGCATCCGCGGCTAATAATAATCAAATCAACGAAAATACCGAAAATTTGATGTAAACCAGAAAAAAGAAACAAAAAATCGAAAAAATTGAATTCCCATTTTTTTTTTTTTTTTTATTTTTTTTTTGGGTTTTGTATTATCGTTTCATTTGTTTTTTGTTTTTTTTTCTTTTCTACGTCTCTCGCGCGCGCAATCATTGTAATGACTGACAATTAGAGAGACGCGATCTCGAATCCGGCGGTATGTCGAGGTACGGAGAATGACGGTGAAAAGACGAGAGGCAGGAGGCAAGAGGGGTGGATGGATTGTGAATGTGATGTTGATGGTTCTGATGGGGAGCCGATGCCACACATCCGGTATGCGCATTCAGAGCCACGCGGGTGTGACGTTACTTCCGGTCTACATGCCCTCACTAGCGCACACTTGCGTATAAATACGTATATGTATATCTACCTTCAACTCGGCCCAGGTCGCCATCCTCGGGCCTAGACTAACCTCGCATGACTTAACCTGACCTCATCATCCTCATCATCGTCATAGTCCACGATTCATTTTTATTCTACAGAAATTTCAGCTTTTTTTTTATCTTTATTCAAGATCGCGCACAACCAAATTTGAAAAATTTATTTCCAGTCTTTTCCAACTCTAAAATGTGAAGCCAGCCTATGCGATTGCTTCGTTTCAACGTTCCCTTTCGATAAAAAAATTTTTACTCTGTACAATCGCGAACAGTTTTTTTTTTTTTTTTTTTTTTAAATAAATTATTGGATCGTGGAAACTTTTGGGTAATTTTTTATGTAACGGAAAAAAGGTTCTGTAAGATGGAACGTATATCTTTGAGGTGAAAGGATGGACTATGAATAGAATGGGAACGTTCGTTGGGGTCGGGTTGAAGTTCCGAATTTGAAAATTAGCGAATGGTCAAATAGTTACAAGTTAATCATTTGAGACGATTACGAATTTATCGGAAACGTTAAAATTCAAGATATTAAAATTTCGGAGCGATCGGTATATGCAGAAAGTTGAAAACTCTGAATGTCCAAAACTCCGGAAGTCCAAGAATCTGAAAATTTAATTGAGGGACACGAAGCTTCATCCCTGAATTTCAAGTTTCGGAGTTAATTCGGTCTTTCGTATCTTTACCTTTCGGAATTTTGCGCTCTCGGTTGTTTTTCGATTTGAAGTTTTTTAAACCGCCCACCTATGCAGATTTTCGGGAAAATATACCCTTCCCCAAAAACTACGAGTCGGTAATATCAAAATCCGGAACTTTAACCCAGCCCCCCGTTAGTCGTCTCCTGAAGTTCTTGACGTGTAAAATGTTTTTCATACCTCGGAACAAGTCAAACTCGTTAAACGAACCGCCATTATGAAATTTTCGTTTCAAATCTCTAAACTGGATTGATTTTTTTTCCTTCCGTTTTTTTTTTTTTTTTTGTTACAGATAATTTGTACAATTTCGGAATATTTTATCTACTGCAGGTTATAATACATTTTGTCATATATCGCGCGATAGGAACAGGTCCTGAAGCCCCAGTCTCGCGCTAAATTGCAAAATCTGTAAACGAACTACAAATAAGATAACTTCATGTACCGAATTAATGAGAAATTAAGAATCCCTGCACAGTGTGAGTATAATAAGTAATAATTTGTTTTTTCTCATTATACATACATACTGCAACAATTATCAGTTTCCCACGGTAAACGGTGTTCTATTGAACGTTACAGGGTATACTATACAATACGATACGATGTAACGTGACATACTATAAAGTTGATAACGTTTAACATATATTTTAAACGGGTTCTATATATAAAGGTAATTGCGTTAGAATTCGAAAATACTAATAACGCATCGTACACTTTATCCAATTGCAGCGGTATTTTAAAAATCGCACTCTCAATCATCTGTACATAGTAATTATACTGCGTACATATGTACACGTATATACATACATAGATTCTGGACTTCTATGATCATGCGTGTGATGTGGAGAAGGCACTGCAGCATTTCACGATCGCATGAGGCCTAGGCTATACATACTGTACGTTGAGCTAGATTGTGAAATTCAAGTTTCGCTCCGTTGATTTTAGGCTTTATATATGTATATATATATACAAACTTTCGAAGGCTGATTTCGTCAGACAATGAAGTCCTTTTACCGTGTCAAATTCTAACCCAAGCCTGTACAGTGCAGCTGGTTCGCGTTTCATATATATGACGAGAAAAATCTACCACCGACTGAAGGATTTTTTTCTTTTTTTTTTTTTTTTTTTTTCAATTATTTTAGTTCAATTTTCTTTCGGCTAATTGTTTCTCAATAAAACGAAAAAACACATATACATAATCAATGACCAAAAATTTCCTTACCTTTAGTGATGTTAAGACGGATTTGCTCTTTCTCCCATGAGGCGAACGACGCCTTCAGAGCCTCCGTCATCTTCTTGTTTGTACCAGGCGTGAGCGGTGGGACCTGCGCCGGAATGTCTGAAACGAAGCAAAAACAAAAATCTTTATAAACACTGTATAATTGAATTTTTGATCCGATTCAACGATATGCAAGACTTTAAAGAAGACTAAACAACGGAATTACCTTCGTCTTCTCTTTGTCATAAAAACGTATCCTAAAATCCATCGTTTCGATATCGCTTAAAAGTAAAAAAATATCATTCAAAACGCTGAAAAAATTTTCGTCGACTGATCAAACTCGACGCTGTGCATAAGAAAGATAGAAAAAAAATTCAAATTTTGGTTCAAATTTTCAATTTTTAATTTAGCAATAACGAATATAGAAAAAGTAGAAAAATTGGGTACCGCGCAGTAGGTACACGTGCATCGAATTGTTTTTTTTTTAAATATATATATAAGGGTGTACTCCTATGCAGGTACACGCGTGTGAGAAGTTACGTTCTTCATACTTCTCACACACTTAACCGTATCTGTATCGTGCAGTAGTTGACAGAGTGCGTCAGGTGTCGAGGGGTCAGACCGAGGGGATCGGTATCCTAGATACAATCGTCCTGCAAAGGTAAAGGCAGGGGCAAGGGCAGGGGCGCAACTGTCCAGCAGGTGCATACGCGGCAAATATAGGACGTTTACACACATACGTATATATATATATATATATATATATATATATATATATATATATATATATATATATATATATATATATATATATATATATATATATATATATATATATATATATATATATATATATATATATATATATATATATATATATATATAATACATTCGTTAATACGTCTGCATCTACCTGCAGCCATATACCTACCCCGGGCTAACGTTTGCGCAAAGTGCATTTAAGTACGTACCCATGTACCATAATAATTCTACGATCTAATACACCTTATGGCCGTTGGTAGGTATATGCATCATTATCTCCATAAAGTTGTATACCTATACATACGTCACGTGTCCCTTAAAGTTTCTGCTATTTTTATATATAATACAGTATGACTTCACTTTGTCAAAATAATTCAATTCACACGTTTATGATCGTGTTCAATAATTTGCGATAATGATTAGTTGATCAATTAAGTTAGTTTTTCTATGTTTCATCTGTCTTTTTTTATTTTATACAACAGTCTGGATATATATAATATATATATACACACGTGTATGTATGTACATGTGCAGGGTAACGAAAGATATTCCATTCTTAGCGAATGTGCGACATGACATTCGCATTAGCTTTCAGCTCGTTTGCCGAACGTTTAATGACGTCTGTTGGTCAGCTTGACTTGGCATGGCATGGCTTGACTTGCGGCCTGTGGCTATACGCCTCTTATATACGCGTATGTCGTAGGTAGGTAGTTAGTTAGTTAGTTAGTTAGGTACGTAAGTTCGCAGGTGTTTTGCGTCGAAACCCCATCACAGCGGTGACTAATTTCAAACGTCAAACTAAGCCGAGCTAGTCAGACAAACTAATATACGCCCCATACGTGTAAAGAAAACAAAAATGAAAAATGGAAGAAAAAAAAATATATCTACGTATAGGTACGCGATCGTTTCAAATTTCTTACAAATCTGTACATTCTATATAATATGAATTAATCCGATATAATCTAAAACCCGGCACTCGGTCAATCAATGATCGACAATCTACAAACCTTCACGAACGACAATCGGAAATATCCACGTGCCATATCACCGCGGGCTTTGAGACGTCGAAAATAATCTAAATTTTTTTCACGCCGTAGGTCAGCTACCTGCACGCTCGCTCATCGATACATACCTACCTATCCAACTACCGACACGAGTATGGTATAGTTATGCATGCATATGTACGTATGTATGGGTAAGAATAATATCAATGCTCATATACCTATACGCGTATGATATATTTATGTATGCTGCACGGAGCAGTGTAATATTAATCTAACGGAATAAATTTAGGTGTATATATATACGTATACATATATATCAATTTTGAACGACAAATTTTCAACAAATTGATTCATATTATAAATACGAATTTATCATTAACGTTTGTCATTTTGAGAGAGAAGGAAGAGAATGTTCTATGAATTATATACAAAACAAAAATGAAATTTTGATTCAATCTGTGTAAAAACTTTTCGCGGTATAGTTATTTTATTTACTTTATATTTTTCGTTGAGTATATAATTGTTGTTCGGGTATATTGTATAGGTATAGGTACTCGATAGTGTCGAGTTGATGGATATGTAGATAACGAAATTGAAAAAATGAAAAAAAAAAAAAAACGCGATAATACAAAGAAACAACGATAAGAAAAATAAAAGAAAAGAAGAGTTAAAAAAGTAAAAAAATGAAAGAAAAAAAGAAAAAAAAAAAAATCGAAATGCAGATGCAGATGCAAATCGACGACCCGTTGACCTCTGATCCCCGCTTCACCCCGCTCGCTTGCTCTACATACATTTGCATAAATATTTTTAATTATACTATTCGAGTACCTCGCGCGCTATGCGGGATCGTTTTATACACGTATATATATACATATACAGGTATATGTATGTATATTGTATACCTATAGTGATTATATGTAGATCGATATTCTTTTTATACGATAACCCCTAGTCTGGATTAAAAAAGGCATTTGTATACGAATAGCTAAGCGTTTTGGGAAGTGGACGGACGTACGGTGGGAGCAGATAATTTGGCTATTTGTCCGCTGCATAAACGAACGAAGATATAGGTATGTAGAATGTAGTTTTTCTCATTGCCTTATTTTTCCTTTTTTTTTTTTTTTTTTTGTTTTTTTGGCTGGGGTTTCTTCTCTTTATATTCTACCGCTTATTTTCTAGAACCGTATACGATGCCTCGGACACGTTACTGGAGGTAAACCTCGACCCTCCTAGCCTTCGATATATTGGACTTTGAGGTAATTATCAGAGATCGAAGATCGAAGATCGTTAAGGTCAAGAATATTGAGGTAAGTATATAGCTTAATATTCGTTTACTCGTTTCTTTCTCAACTCTGTCAAGTAATTATACAACAAGTATATACGTTATTGATATCTAAATACATATTTTCGTCCTAAAATTATTCAACGGTCATTTCTTCATTATCTCCGTGATAACTGTACAGTAAAACAAAAATAAAAACGGTTAACAATCGGAATATTTCAAAAAATAAAATCGTCAATTGTATAGATATTTAAATTTTTCCCTTTCCCCACATCTTCGATTGAAATATATCGGCGTATATTCCGAGCATGAATTTATTTCTTAGTCTTATCAACTTTTTCCAGTTTTCTCTGAATTTTTTTTCTTTTTATTTGATTTTTTATTCATTTTTCTAGTTCGTCGTAACGCGGAAGTATTTTAGGTATCTTTGTGTGTTTAAGTTATGCGCCCCGTACCTATAATATGCGCGGTAGCGTACTTGGGACACTTATGCTCTCTATAACGTGGCACGTGCCATTCCTTCATTTGCTCGGTGTTCAGAACACGCGGGACCCGCGCCCGTTTAGTTCTTCTCTCTTCGGCTCAGGCTGCACTTTTTTCTCGCCCCGATCACAGACTAGAACGAACGATCGGAGGAACGAACGAACGAACGCAAGGAAGGAACGACCGAGGTAACGTAAAGCTGCAGCAGCTGTAACCCCGACGACTTCTTATTTCCCCGCGGTACGATGGGCTTCGTATTTCCAAACCCTCTCGTATATTCTATACGTATAACCGCACGCATATGGTCCGTTCATTAGGCACCGAAAAAGAAAAAGAGGGTCTCAAAAATTAAGAAGAAAATTTTTTTTTTTTAAATATAAAATTTAAATAATTAAGAAGAAATATTCCGATTTAGGGAAATTGTAACTATAAGAGGTTCGGAATGACCGAAAAGATTTCAAGAAAATTCAAAATCCAAAACAAAAAAAAATGATGTAAGAAGAAAATTAATTAATCCAAGCCACGAAGTTTAAGGAAATTTTTAGTAATTAATTAATTAATTAAATTCAATACTTGGTTCTTTTTTGTTTTATCAAGTTAAATCCTACTATTATATATAAAAAAAAAAAAACGAAACAATGAAATGAAATTTTTTCTTCTTAACTACATACAAACCGATGTATGCTAAGTTATATTCAAGTTTTGGAAAAACGCAGACCTCGCACAAGGCCGGTCGGTCCCTTAGAGACTTTACGTCGAACAAATATATAACCAAAGACACCAAAGGCACGCATACACATAAAAATGCGTCGATATATAGTCGCATGCATATAAACACGCGCATGGGTATTTCTCTCTCTGTATAGAAAATACGAACAGGGGGAACGCGAAGCGAAGCGGTGTGGTGTGGGGTGCGGTGTGGCGCGTCGCATCGCGTCGTGGCGACCGGCGTGGCGCGACGCGGCGGGGCGAGCCTTACACCTGTTGCACACGACTGTTGCAGTGCAGCAGCGTTGAGTGCACCGTGTTCACCCCTCCGCGAGAAGGCACCTTGACTTTACGAACCGTGATCATCAACGCCAATAAACAGAATTTTAAATACATACCGCACAACGAATTTTGTTCATTATCATCATTATTATTAGTTTAACGATTCAACAAATGTTGATAAAATTTTGTCAATGTAAAATTATAATCGAATGACTAAAATTTTTCTGTTTTTCCTTGTTTCTTTCTTATTTCTATCATTCTTTTTCTCCTTCTCTTCATAATGTTCCTATTATTTATTTTAAAGTCTTTTTTTTTGGCAACCGTTGCATATACGAGAGTAGGTATATAAGGTAATAATATATGTATATTCCGTATTTATATATCTGGCATATAGTTATATAGATATACGCGCGACAAGTTACCACGGAGCGCCAGGGAATGTAATTTTAACTTGATTCTACGACGGTTAGAGTTTAGCCTAGAGCCTAGAACCTAGCTCAGCTTAGCTACTTTTTGATTTTCGTGTACGTTTGCCAAGCCGTGGTTGCATGGTTACGTTGGTATTTTAGGAGAGTTCGTACCGGAAGGCGGGTCTAACCTTGACTCCGGGCTGCTCGAAACTCCGTTACCACTCCCTAGCTCTGACGAGTATCAATATGATCTAAGAATTAGGATCCTCCCTCGGTAAACTCCGCATCATCGATTCACTGCTTTTTAATGCTCAATATACGTTTATATATAATTATATATAATACAATATAATAAATCGACAAATAATTTTTATTTTTTTTGAATACATTTTCGTTATATTCATTTCTTGTCATGAATATGAAATTTAATCGTCCCGTGATTCAATTAGGAGTTGAATTATAATCACATTTACAGATTCGTGAGTAAAAATGTGTGTCATCATTATCATTATCATTATTATGATAAAAAGTTATTTATGTCTCACTCAATCTTTGTTGTTTTTTTTTTTTTTTTTTTCTTTTCTTTCTTCTTTTTTTTAATATAATTTATTTATCATTTTTTCCTTCATCTCTCGTTCCAGTATCATATATGTATATATTCGTCTGTTTCTGATTGCGTTATAATAATCGAGTCACAATTGTGACCAGCATTGTTCGCTATCCTACATATTATCCTATCGGAGAGAACCTTGGGTAAAAAAGAAAAAAAAAATGAACAAAAAAAATTAGGAAAAAAATAAAAGAATCTGAAAATCCATATATCTATGTATATATATATATATATAGATATGTACATACATATATGTATATATATATATATATATAGAAGAATAACAAAGTTCAGTTGTAATCAGTACGCTCATTAGCGCGACAGTGGTTAAGTGGCAGGCGCGTATTGTTAGGAGCGATTATCAACTGTTGCTGCCACTGCTGCTGCTGCTGCTGCGCTTGCTGCCACCGCGGTCCGTTCGTTTTACGTGATACGGGCAGTCGTGTGGCCAGAGCGATATCTCGCCCACTTCCTGTTTCAGCTTCTACTCTAGGACGCGCAAACGTCAGATTAGCACCCCTCCTGCTCCACCTTCTCCTTCTTTTTCTCCACCTCTTTCTCATATTGTCATTCTCTTTTTTTTTCATACATATGTACTATATACGATAGTACGTCTGAGGAAAACGAAAAAAACAAAAAATAAAAAAGGAAAAGAAATTTTAACTGCATCGGTATACTGCAGCAGCGAGAGATGCGATGACTAAATAGGCTCCAGGGCGTTTAGTCATACGAATGTAGATAATAATATATAGGCGGGTTTTTCTCAACTAATTATCGTATGAAATTTCTCGAACCAACAGCAGGAAAATAGAAAAGGAAAAGAAAAAAAATCAGTTAAGAAATGAATATAAACAAACAAGAAAACGAAAAAAAAATATGAATAATTGGTTAATGATGAGATATGATGATAGCTTGTAGTCGACCGCCCGTCTGCAGTGACAAGAGACCAACCGGAGAAAGACATATGTATACGATACACCGCGGAGGGCATGAGATGATTATTAGCTGTATAAAGTTTAGTGTATAGAAGCGCGTTTGAAAGGCCATTGAACAAGTGACAGTTGCGGCGCGGTGTAAGTGACGAAGGAGAGAACGGTGTGACGAAGGGGGGGAGGGAGAGGTTGGGTTGAGGTGGTATCGTACTTGACTTGCAAGGAGTGTAGATGGAGATTAAATACTTATGTACGATGCGTCGCGCTAGCACGGGCCAACGAGGGTTTGGTGGGGGAGTTTAACGGGAAGGGCGGGAGGGAGGTGAAGAGGAAAAACGACTTAACCCTCTAGTCACGTTCATGTACGAGACTGACTGAGCAGCTCCTATCGACAGGGACGTCGTTACGACGACGACGACGAACGTTCGTGTTCTAAACTATAAGGCTCGACGTGTTTTTTCTTCAATTTTTTTTTTATTCCCATTTTGTAATTTTATTCTTATAGATTTTTGCTTTCTGTTTGAAATTATTTTATTTTTGTTCGTAATACCGATCTCATTAGTTAAGATCTATAATATGAATGTATATAGGTACGAAAAATTATGTATAAAAAAAAAAAAAATCTTCATTAGAAGACGTTTTATTTGAACATAAATTATAGAATTTTTCTGGAACTTAAGGGGGGGAAAAAAGGTCAAAAATAAGAAAATTGGAAGAAAACCAAAATAAGAAATAAAAAATAAAAATTATAAACCGTATGAATATATTACACATGTATATATTATGATCGTCGCTTGCCACCTGTCTGAGAATTTCTTCAACTCACCTGTTTGGTTTATTTAGATAAAAATGTTTGTAGAATTAAATTTGTCCGATTATCATATTATAATATGCATATATAATTTTACGAGACTATTTTTAACATCGCGAAGTATATACCTGTATAAGAAAATAATATATACCTAACGTTAAAATTGTATGTACCTATAGGTAATAAATAATAACGATGAAAGTAATATAAGTTGGTGCAGTATACATATCGAATCGATATAATATATATAACTTATAATATAGCAACGAGTTTTCCGCGTTCGCATATATAAAGTTCTTGCAAAATAATTTAAACCGTATACAGGTATTGGTAAATTGGTAAATACCTATAACTAGGCCAGGATAAATTTATCCCCTGCAGCAATCAGAATTTTCGCGATATATGATTGACTGAGTGTAAAATAGGTTCGTTCGTTCGTTCATTTAACTCGTTGATTTTATAAACCAATAATAGTATATACTATATTGTGTTACCGTGCAGCTGCGGAACGTTTAAGTATATAGGTGCTGATCGCGACGAAAGGTATACGCTGTATGTATATCAAGATACCTTATATATACCTGTACGGAAAATACCGCGAAATAATTAAACAGTTGTTTTCGGTGTAATCTTAATCTATATATTATTTTCGTCTCCCAATTAGCTGCAGGTATATATGTACCGTAAGAAAGAAAGAAGAAGAAAAATAAACTCACGAAAAGATAAGAGGGAAAATCTGCGATAACGCGGATCATCGGTAAAGATCCTGAAGAAAATTTTTTGTTTCTTTTTATGTTTCTTTCGGAGAAATATATATGTATGTACATAACAATATAAATAAATGATAAAATTTTCAATTAAATTGGCATAAATTGTGTAAATTTCGATTAATTAGAAACCAAAAAATCAAAAAAATTATCTAGGAATTACGTTTTTGAATAAATTGTATAGTATTAATTCCGTAGGATGATTTTATGCAGCAGCATCAGTAGCAGTGGGTAGGTACGATACGCCAAAACTTCTTCGCAGTATTGAGTTTATTAATTGAACTGTTTACGTCTGTCCAAGCCATATTTAATACCGAAATATACCGCATTTCTAATACTTATACTAGTGGTAGTTACAGAATATTAAAGAAGTGTCACCTCTACATCGAACGTCGTCACAGAATTAATTTTCGCCTTGATAGTGCAGTTGGAGGGATCAAAAAATAATTTGATTTGACATTTGAGTCACGCGATAAAAAAGAAGAGAAGAAGAAAAGCTGAAGAAAAATTTTCAAATTATAGTTCTACTTATAGTTTAACAGTTTATTCATAAGCATAGGATGTTTTTGTTTTTCTTTTTGCTTCAAAAGTGAATGAACTTCATTTTTCAAAAAAAGTCTCGTTACGTTAATCTCTTCAAATTATACCTACATCCAGAAATCGTGGTAAGACTGCAGTTTTAGTAAAAAATAAAATAAAAGATCAATCAAACTGCTGCAGTCTTAAAATGATATAAAATTATTGTGCTTTTTTTTTCTTTCCTATTTTTTTGCGTTAAACAATTGTACGAAAAATGGAAAAAGAAAAGCGAAAACGAAGATAGGGCAATTCCGCAATAATTGATGCATTTTTCATTGTCTTTTGTCGAACTTTATATACTAGACTAACGTATCGTTAAAAATATGATAATTTACGCAGATCATATTAGCTGTGTGTAATAAAAAATTGTGCAAAATAAAAGATGGCCGAATCTGAATTGAGTGTGCGTCGTGGTTGGTTCCTTTGTACGCGTTTACGCGCGGCTGCGTAGACACGTGCCAAAGACAGATGACAGTGAGGGGTCCCTCCTCCGTTTCGCTCAAGATAAAAGTGTGGGCAGCAGCATCAGCAGCAACAGGAGGAGGAAGAGGAGAAGGAGAAGCAGAAGAAGAAGGAGGAGGAGAAGGAGGTGGAGAACCGAGATGAGGATAATAAGATATTCAACGTTGGTCGCGTTTTCTAACGACTGCTTTGTGCTTCTCTTTCGTACAAAAATAAATAAATAATTAGACAAGAAAAAAAAAAAAAAAAAAGAGTGTGCATTGGACGCGAGAATTTAGGGTCAATCTTCTATGATCTGATACAAGCGAAACGAGCGGCGTCAGTATTAACGGTATATACGTTATAATCGCGAAAGAATATGATAAGAGAAGATTTTAAAACTACATACGCGATTTATCCCAATTTTGAGAAAAAAAAAAATAATAATAATAATTAAACATCATCAAAATTGATTCATTTTAGTAGGTACGTTTCTGGTTATTTCTTCTTATTATATATGTTCATCGATTTTTTAAAAATTTTCTTATTTATTATAATTTATTTTTGACGATATTGAAACTGATTGAATCGAGTTCCTTTTTTTTTCTTATCTTTTTCAAGCGATGATTGAGATCCGAGAAACTGGTACAAGTACAACATGTACATTGCCTTGAGAAATGCATTTGCAGCAAGACGTTGTTCGCCACTTTATCGACGATGTATAGATACAGGTACAAATAATAGGTAAACGTATATTGATTCGTGTTTTTATAAATAAAAACGTCATATTTTACAGCAAAATAATGATCAGCGTTGCGACGCTGATGCAGATAGGGGGATATTTTCTGGCGGTGGGGTATATGGCCGGGAGTTATTATAATCGTGCAGATATAATCGCGAAATGGTTAACCTCATCGTACACGGTATTAGCTTGCCTACGTCCGACCACCGGATAGTATCAAAACGAACTACATGTGTATACGTTTACTTTATACGAAGAAAAAGAAGTTAAAAAAAAAAGAAGAAAAAAAAAACTAAAATCAAATTCGAAGATAAGTTTATAAACTTTGAATAAAAAATCAAGTATAAGCTATCCAAAAAAAAAAAAAACAAAAAAAAATCGGTACAAAAATTCTCTTCGATGATATAAGTAATCGCGTTTTTACACGAGACCCCCTTCGTGCTATGTGCATCGTCAAACTTGACACGTATGTATGTATGTATGTATGTACTGTATAAAATACGCTACCGGAGATATAGTAGGCGGAAATCTACAGGAGCTGTAATCGAGATAAACCACTTTAGCTTGTCAGTGCGGTGCGGCGTTATACTGCTGCAGCGTCGTCGTCTCTGCTGTGTAAGAAAGCATTTCCGGAGCCACACGCGACGCGTGTCTTCTTCTTCCTTTCGACTTAGTGTATACTCTATGTCTATATGGTATATTATAGAATTGACACCCGACGTCACGTACTTATACGTACCTACCTATATATCTACATGCTTGTAACGGCCATACGTATATATTAAGGTGTGACTGAATTATTATATGTATACATATATACCTGACAAAAAAAGAAAATAAAATAAATAAACATTCGTTCATTTCTTTCCTTCTTTCTTTATCTTTGATTCTTTTTTTTTTTCTTCATTTTAACTTATCGCGAAATATATAAATAAAAAAAAAACATCATAAAAAAATGCAGTCTCTTTTTGTTTTTTTGTTTTAGATTTCCTTTTTTTTTTGTACATATATTGACACAGCGCGCAGGTATATAATAGACATATATGTATTTGTAAATGCCTACCTCTGGGCCTGCCGAAGGACTTCATAGCTTTGATTCCCATGCCGACGTGCGCGTCGGTATAATCGACGAACATTAGTGCGGCCCTCGTAAAATCGGTGCAGTTCATACGCGGATCAATAATAATAATAACAACAACGATAATAATAATAATAATAATAATATCACCCACTGTAACAACCGCGGTATCCTCTTTTTGAACGGTCCATTTGTCTTTTCTCTTTTTTTTTTTTTTTTTTTTTTCTCGTTTACCTTTCACACTGCAGTTTTTATATTATATAGTTCTTTAATTATATCATTGATTAGCCCGGATCAGTCAGAGTCGATCCCATCTCCGGGCTAGAGCGATGGAGTGAGAGAGAGAAAAATGATTGTCCGGAAAAACAAAAATTTGAAGAAAACAAAAAAAAAAAAATAATATTGATAGAAAAAATTAACGCAGGTGGTTCACGGGATCTAATTCTTCGACAGCAATATCAAGAGCAGCAGCAGCAGCAGCAGCAGCAGTAGCAGTAGCTGGAGGAACAGCCACGTCTCGGCATCATCAATAAACCGGAAGTTTATCCCATGGCAATGGGATATTAAGGCGGTGCAGGGTCCCGCAGATATAGGTACCTAAGTCTTGCGCTCTCTCGAAAGAGGCCGATGGTATCATGTGTCCACCATGTGTCCACCATGTGTTCACTATCAATTCATAACCGAGTCTTTTGCTATTTTCGAATCCCTTGCGCAACTTAAAGTCCCGCGGTTTTGTCGATGGATCGGAAGATATATAATAAATAAATGAAAAAAAAAAAAATTAAAAATAAATAAATAAATAAAAAATAAAAAAAAAAAATCACCGTCTTCAAAAAAATTTTATTTGTTTTTTAGGTTTTTTTTTTCTTCTTGTTTTTCGTCCGCCAAATCTATTCCGATATATATAATATTTCTTAATTCTTCAGCGACAGTTTTTTTATTTTTTTTTTCACTCTTTTGCACTTTGTAGGTAATTATAAAATAAATTTTAATTTATTTTTGATGTATATTGCACAATAATCATTTTATATTGCAGTTTCGTTGGTTTTTTTCTAAACAAATTTTTGTTTTCGTTTGTTTGTTTTTTTTTTCATTCATTTATTTTATAGAGCATAGATAAGAGAAAGACAAAAAATTCATACTAATCACTTCCAATTGATTGAAACTATTTTTTGTTTTTTCATTATTTACTAGCTTATTTATTTATTTATTTATTTATTTCACTCAGTTACGCACGATTATCACACGAGTATCACACGAACGACTATAATATATATCGTCAACGTCGCAGCACATGAACGTTAATAACATGTATGTGTGTTGCATCAATTTATACGTACATATACATATACACAGTCGCGTAAAGTATTTAGCTATATATATATATAGTATGTATATAACAACACCGCGTGCGTTATAACTCCATTTTATCCACACGCGTATCTGCACACACAGTTACGTACGTAATAATACGAAAATTATTTTATATTAAATAATAATGTTAATAATGATAATAATAGTGATGATAATAATTTAAAATGCAAATGTTCATATCGTAGGTGTATATATATATATATAAATATTTATATATACAGAGAATCTATTGTCGGGGACGGTTTATTACCACAATTCAGTGCTGTGCAGATATAGGTTATAGTTTGTTTTCAGACGCGGGGTATAAGGTATTATACAGTTGAAGGTATAGGTAGTCCCCGCAATCAATGACAATTGACAAATGACAAATGACAAATGACCACCAACAGCGATACGATCATCATCATCATCATGATCATCGTAATCGTAATCGGGCTGTAAAATCTTATACAGCCATCCTCTATATACCAGCTTTATAAATTCGTTGGATTTTCTTTATATTTATTTATTCATTTATATTCTTCTTAAGTTTTTTTTTTTTTTTTTTAATTACATATACGCGCGGTTTTATATAACTTATTTAAACATATTATTCATTTACGTCTAAACGAACGATGGTATAATTTTTAACTTCGGTAATATACTCGTGGCTCCAAATATCCATATACAAAGGTTTTCGTATATCATAATATTATAACCGTATTAAGATTCTTTTGTTATAAATTTGTCACTATATAGTCGCAGTTGTGTAGTAGGAGTTCTGTTTCTTCGATGTTTTCATCATTATCCTCCGTCCATCTCCATCCCCCTCCCCCTCGCGCCCCTCTTCGTTCTATCTCTCGCTTTATCTCTCTCTCTCTCTTGCTTTAGGTCTCCTTTGTAAACCTGACACAATGAGCTGGATAGAGAGAGAGAGAGAGAGTTGTATATATGTAAAACAACAACACACTATGAACGAGTAGCGAAAACAATACCCTCCTCTCGTGCCGATGTTTTTAATGTTATGTTATATTTTATTTTTATATTATATTTTACAACAGATATACGAATACTGATATATACTCGGATGGTTGAATGATAAAAGCGAGTAACGTTTTAACGACCAATGTAACGTGTAAGATAGGTGGTATAACTAAGTAAGTAAGTCTCGCGGTAAGAAGACGACACGGTAGGATGAGCCAGCCAAACGCAGACTCCCTTCGCGACTCGACGCGACTCGACTAAAATCGTGGCGAGTGGTGCGGCGGGCGGCAGCGGCAGCAGCAGCAACGGCAACGACGGCGACGGGTACGTACGGTGTACGTACGGGTGTTAGTCGTTGGCTGAAGAGAGCGGACCTTTCAAAGTGTACACGGTTATTTTACCGTCCATGTGTTAGGGCTGCCGGGACCAGGCCAGCAGTCAGGCTGCTAAGTCCGCTCAGCCCGCTGCCTCAGCCCATCGTCGTTGTCGTAGTTCGGTGAGGTGCGAGGCGTCGGGAGCAGCCGTTTCTCTAAGCGGTCGACTCGGTGGTGGGGGAGCGAACGAGAAAGAGATAGAAACAAGGGTACGACGGGCTGGGGAGGGGACGGGGGCACCCCCACGCGCCAGTTGGCCTCACTCCGCGTTAGTTTTATGAATGAATACTCTCTCAACGGGCCTGGGAGCCGAGGAGGAGTAGGAGGTGGAGGTGGAGTAGGAGGCGCGGGCAGTGGCGTCGACGCTTACTACTACACTACCAACACTGGCTGCAACACCAGCCAGCCCGCCAGCCCAGCAGTAGCTACGATATAATACGAGAAGGGTCGAGGCGACGGCGTCTCGTCGGTTCATTCGTTCGTTCTTTCGTTGCTTGCTGGCTTGCTTCGTTCGTTCATTCATTTGTTTGTTCATTCATACCGACGCGCGCACCTTCTAGTTAGGGCTGGCCCGATGCGTTCTCGTCACTCTATCCATATCCATCTCTCTGTCTCTTTCGTTTTTCTTTCTCTCTCTCTCTATCTATCTCTCTTTCTCTTTCTCGCTCTATCTTTTTCCGTATTTCTTTCTTTCTTTCTTTATCCCATCCGCGCAGCTCGGAGTTGCTGCACAGTACGGCAAACCTCATCGCTCGCGTCTCGTCTATTTCCGTTCTTTCCTCTACGCATGTATTCCTCTACGTATATACCTACATAACCGCGACTATACTGCAGCGTACTGCAGTTGTACACTAAAGTTTTCCCTTTTTAGGACAGGCTTATATACTTTAGTCAAGCCAATATTATTATATTTTTATATTCCTATATTCTTTCTTTGAAATGTTAATATTTGAATAATGGTATAGAAAAATACATACGGAGATGAAATATTGTCTTTGGACCGTGTATTATTTTTATATTCTATTATTTTTTGTTTTTAAGAGCTTGAAAAAAATCTTGAAAAAATTATTTTTCAAAAATTATGTACGTTCATGCGAACGGTATCTATATTCTTATTCGTTTCGAATAATGAAATTATATTAACGATTCCGGTACGCGCGCGCGTATATTCATCCGTAGGATATTATATATCAACGGGATATATCCACCCGGGGCTCGATGGTCCATTCATAGATCGTAGTCTACCCCACCACTAAGGTTATAAGTACGGCGAGATTTCCGTGAGGCTAGAAGAAGTGCGCCGTGCTGCTGCTGCTGCTGCCGTTGCTAGTTTTCTACTCTCTCGCATCCTCTAGGTCTATCCTTTTCTTGCAACGGCAACGGCAACGGCCCCGGGCAGGGCAGGTTTCTGCTCGACTTCTTGGATCGTTTATTATAACTAGGAAGCTGTCGGTTCCCCTACTACACCGTACTATCTATCTACGCTTCATAATATCGGCCTGGTAGTGGTGCGCGAACGTTCTCGTTCGTTCCTTCGTTCGTTTATAGATATAGTTATAGATATAGATATAGATGTGTTTAGTTAACCGTAGAGATAGGTATATAGGTACGACGGACGGACGGTCAGCGTCCCGTACCACCGCCAACCTCCTCGATGTTGCTGGTCGTCGAGATGACGTAGAAAATACAGTCTCGACCGAGCGTGAGAAACCGCGCGAAATCTAGCCGGTGGCACGAAAGAGAACATCGCGAGGGGGAACGGGAACGGGAGGCGCCGCCACCAACGGACCAACTTACACCCGTACCTTTACATACATATATATGTATATATATACCTGCATCACCTGCCTCGAGGCCCACTTGACTTCCGTCTATAGAAAACCCGCGGATGCCTCGTTCAAAGATTTATAATATATATCTAGATATACGGGATAGATCTGTGATATATAGTATATATATCCACATACATATATCTATACGAGATGTGTATTGTATATCTTTTATTAGATCTTTCTTGACCTCGCAAGAAAACAAATTGATTATCAATGAATAATCTTTCAGTTATTTATTTATGTGTATATATGTACATATACATACCATATAATAAATATATACCACCGCTTTATACTCAATTAAGAATATACGATTGTAGATTATTCTAAATATCGTGAGATTAGGCAGATTTTATTATAATATATCAAGTTGGACGTTAAAAACATCTTTTTATGAATTTTTTTTTGTTTTTTTTTTGAGAAGTTCTCCGTTTCGACTGAAAGAAAAAATCCAGATACGTTGATTGATCTTTTAATTATGATGAAAATTTGAGCTACTTATATTGTTTTTTTTTTTTTGTTTTTCATTTTATTTTCTTCCTTCTTTTTTCTTTGCGCAAGAATAATGAATCGAACTTTCAAAATATACCGTTCTTTTCTTAAATTTTTTTTTCCATTTCTATTCAATAATTAAATATTGTGTGTTTTAATTACATACGCACGGTTAATTGCTCCGTTCGAATCTATCGCGGTCTATTTTTCATTCGAAATATGAAACGGTATATATCTCGGTAAACTATTATCGCAAATACAACCAAAATAAATATAAATAATATATGTATATATACAAAAAAAAGATAAACAACGAAATCTGTCTTTGCCCTTAATTTTCCCCTCCTTGACTTGTTTTTTTTTTTTTTTTCTTTCTAATGTTTTTTTGTAATTCACTTAATGATGAATTTATCGCGTCTTAATTGCGTACGTTAATAGGGAGATTTAAAACCGGTTCATATTTCGTCGATAATTAATTCCATCATGGTCAATATAGGATAGGTATCAATTAGCATCATCTCATTCCTGTTTTGCCTGCGAACGTGTATAACTACACGAATTTTTCACCTATACCTACTTACATAAATATCAGGTAACCGATCACAGCTTCTATAATATACCGATCGCTGTTCACTATAATATAACCTATACCTTATAACAGTTCTGAGCCTTAGCGCATCGTTTTAAAATCATGTTATCCACACCGTGACCACGTATATAGTGTATTATAAATATATTATATTTGTATATCTATATACATTCATGTATACACGTTTCTTTATAGATCGTTTCAACCAGCGACGATATTATAATCTCTATTATACCTAATGATCGTATAAGCTATTACAACAAAAATCAATTAAATTATATTCCTACCCTCGTACCCCTCGCCACGATCGAGATACATTAATCGAACCGTTATTTTTACACTGATAAAAAGATTCTCGCACCAAACTTCTTGTATATGAATAAATGAATGAGAGGAAATCTGATTTTTTGTTTTCTTTCTTTGGTAAAATTTTGGTCCACTTTAAACCTGAGGGATATATACATAGGTGTATATACGTATGTATATATAGTATACGTAGACGCGTGTGAGTTGAGATTTTTTTTTTAGGGGAATAATGGGCGCGGGGAAGTCTCGTAGTAAGCGTAGTAGAGGTACGTGTATAAGAAGACCGGAAGTCTGAGGTGGGAGGGAGTAGAGGGACGGGGTTGGGGAGGGGGAGGGGTAGAAAAGGAGCCACCGGAAGTATCTGAGAGCCCGTTGCGAGGCTACCTCGACATCCCAGGCAAAGAAAATCGTCTCTGTTATAGTTGTGTGGTAGGTATTAGTAGTGTATAGAGGAACGAAGGGACGTCGCGGACTCGGTTCTTTCCTTTCCTCTTCACTCCACTTCACTTCACTTCACTTCACTTCTCTTCTCTTCTATCCACGGGGGAGTTATTTCGGTCGCGTATCGCAATCAGTATGCAACAAGTGACAGGCGTGCGCCACACACACACTTCTACCCCTCTCTACTTCTTTCTCTTTCTCTCACCGTCTCGCTCTCTCTCTCTCTTTTTCTTTCCACGGCCACACTATATAATACGAAACCAGAATCTTGTTCGTCCGGTGAGATTCTAACAAACTTTTCGTCGCGTTTTATTCATTCTTTTTATTATCATTCATTCTTGGCTATACATGTTTATATACTCGATCTACATATGTATACGTAGCTTCCTTTTTCCGAATGTAGTACACCGGTAGATTCATATATTCTATGGACATCGATTTCGAACTGGTTTATCTATATCATCGCAAAATTCTTTTTTTTCTTTTTTTTTTTGAATGTAGACAAAGAGCAGAAACTGAGAAATCAGTTTGTACAGCAAATATCTGAACATAATATTCTCGTTAAAGATGTATAGGTATGTGTTTCATTAATTACTTAAAACAATTATTTTGTTGGTTTCTTTTTTTTCACGTTTTTTTTTTCGATGCAAACAAAATGACGGAGCGTTTACGTCTGGAAACGCCGTTAATTATGAATAATGACCGGAGTAGTGATATGGTAGTAGTGGTCGCGAACAACGTGTGTATGTAATATACATGTATATGTATATAAGGTATACTATGTATATATATTTTTTTTGTTATATGTATATGTAAGACGAAAAGTTCGAAGTAGTTGTATACATCACACAGTAGTGGATGCGGTCCGCTCTCCACACTCCAGAACATTATTGTTAGACAACTGCTTACTTCCGGTACTATCGCTACTACGTGTTTGTAATACTTTTCTAGGATGAGACGGCATCGCGGGTAGCGATGGCACTAGCCGCGACCGCTGTCCCTCCCGCAGTTTGACTATATACCTACGTACCTACGTACGTACGAACGTGCGTAACTACATACATACATACGTACATTCGTATGTATACGTAGATATATACAAGTACGTGCCTGCAGGCTGCTTTGGTTTATTTTCAAACGCAACAAGTTTTTCTTTTTTTTTTTGGTTGCTTTTTTTATACCTTATACTGCGATATACTTCAGAATGACTGCGATGCACATCGTCAAAATTTAGCTTCGACTCCTACATACGCACGTATATTTTAATTTCGATTTCAACCTTTCCAAGACAAGAAAATTTAGGCGATTATTAAGATAATAAATTCTGAGCTCTTTGTAAATAATCTATTAATCTCATATAGGTAATTATATTCATATACCTACCAAGCTATTTTTAGCTTGTTCTAGAAAATTGCTATGGAGGTATAGGTATAGATTGTACAGGTACAATGTCGCAAGAGTATATTTAATATGATAGAAAAAAAATGAATCATTGATAATTCAATCGAGTTCCGGCATCACGGGGATAAATCTGAACGATTCCTGGCAGAGCCTGGGAATAATTATTATGTCAGAATCGTTTTCTCAATCGATTAGCAAAAGTGAAGGCGAGGAGTTTGCCCATTCGCGCGTAAGGATATCCGTAGATAATCGCAAAAACCAGTTTCTTTTTTTTCTTTTTCAACACAGGTGAACGGCATACAGATTAATACGCGGTTTTTTTTCTTTTTTTTTTTGGACGGGGTAAGTGCGGTTATTCTAGTGTCAGGTGAGGTAAGGAGTCGTCTAATTTATTCTTCCGTTACTAATATATCATATTTCTTTAGTAAAACAAAACCGAACTTTCCCTAGCTATAATAATAATAATAATATTTTTATACAAAACCGTCGAAAACTGAATGAGAAAAAAAATTAGAAACATAGAGAAAATTTTACAAAAAAAAAAGAAGTCAAAGTTTAACAATATATTAATTATGAGAGAAAGATATGTTACAGTATGCAGCGAACAAGCTATAATCGTATACCAACTTGCAATTATATAGGAGGAAAAGTAAGTGACAGTAAGTTACCTGCTACGAGACAGGGGCAGGCAAGCAGGCAGTAAGTCAGGCATCTGTTATACGGTTAATGTTATAAGATTAGGTTCGTGTGTATTCAAGTAGAGGTTAATATACATCTTACGTTATGGTATATAGCCGAAGGCGGAGTAATATGCGGGAAGAAGGGAGAAGGGTGAATAACGAGGACAAGTATAAGGAGAAGAAGAAGAAGACGAAGACGAAGAAGAAGAAAGAAGAAGAGGAGGAGGAGGAGGAGTCATTACGCAACGGACTTCTGCCAGTTAAGAAAACGACAGCAAACTTAGCGAAGCGTATAATATAAAATGTGAAACGTTAAAAGCGGTGTAGCAGAGAGTCATCATCGATCCCCCCCGAAACAACGCTAGGGAAAAATAAAAAACAGAAGATAAAAGCACAACCGACTAAATTAATAAACTCAACATCATTCGATCAGAAATCGAGAAAGAAAAAAAAGAATTATCAAAACTGTAAAAATGAAGAAACAAAGCCAAAAAAAAATGTATATATGTCTTTTTGTTAATATTATTCCGCTAACGAATGGTTCGTTTGATTTACCGAGAACTCAATTATACACTTGAGATTAAGATGATGATGAGAGAGAAAAAATAAGAAAAAAAAAAAAAAATACATATGTGTGAACGTGAAATTGAAACAACAACGCCGATTAGGAAGACTGGAGACTGTATAGAATCTATATACATAGGTATAAAATACATGGGTGTATAAGAGGATATAAGGTCTCCTCAGGCCTGCGAAGGACTTTTCGAAGAGTTACCTACGCGAGCGGAGAGCTATAACTGCGGGGTGATGGTTGGTAAAGTTCTGGCTGGGTGAGCGCACGTCCGGTCATTAACAGAGCTTATCTACATGAGCACACCTCAGCCGCTTTTGATAGTATAGAGTATTAACACACGCACGGCTACGGGGGACCCATCACCCATCCGCACATCGCACATCGCATCACATACAACATATCGCATAGCATCGCACATCGCGTTCTCCCGCGAGGTTTCGTATATAATATGCCAGAGGCGATCGTCTGTACCATGTATTCTATGACATATGTATACCTGTGTATATATATATATATATATATATATATATATATATATATATATATATATATATATATATATATATATATATATATATATATATATATATATATATATATATATATATAGTTATTCAACTTATATGTTTAGCGATATATGCGACATGGACTTTTCGCTATATCTTATTATATTTTTGTTTCAAGAACTTGATATATGAATGGCCGTGACACAGCGCATCTATACATATATGCATACTTATATACATACGTAGGTATATGTATCATAGGAGGAAGAAACGCTGCACGTGAAAAGAAATTCGCGTATTCCTGCAGCAGCAGCAGAAGCAGCAGCAGGCTTGCATGTGCAATATTTCTATACGTATGGGAAAAAGTAAAGAATCATGTATGTGTTTGTGTGTACAGATATACATGGGAAAAGCCTATCTGCATCCATAATCTATATCTTTGCCGAAAAGACGTCCGTGAGTTACTGTATGTATGTACATATATGTATATTCACGTATATATACGCCTTTATTTGGCTTTTCAAACAGAACTTGGAATTTATTGCTCTTTTTTTTTCTTGTTTTTTTTTTTTGGATTTTTTTATGGCAATTAGGTACAACGAAAATGGACGGATTTAAACCGAAATGAATATTTATAACTACGATACTGGACGACGTGGTAAAAAATTGTTTAATACATACGTATACATAATTTTGATCGATGATACAATATATACACCGAATTTTTTCATTTTTAACTGGTTTTATAGATTCCCTGATACTCGTCATCGAGTATCTTATAGAGAATATCTATTCATTATTTTTCGGTATCAGAAGATACGGAATTTGAAAGTTTATATAGATCTAGGAAAGTTTCAATATGAAATGAAACTCGAAATGTGACCAAGATATTCAAGAATTTTCGTTTGAACTATTAAGATCCAGATTCGTAGATGTATCAAAAAATTATAGGGAATTGCGGGGGCCGGTTTGAAGTTCCATACGGTCGGAATTACGGAATCATTTGGGACGATTCCGAATTTTCAGAAACGTTAAATTTCCAGGATATTAAAATTCGGAAGACAGCTATGAAAGCCTCGGAAAGTCCAATTTTATCGAAGTTTTTCCAAACCGACTATAATACGCAGACTTCCGGGAAAATCGGAAACGTTCCCAAAAACTGCGACTCGATAATATTAAAATTCGTAAATTTCACCGTTCGGAACTTGAACCCGGTTCCAAAATTCCGGTTTTTATAAACCGTTGAAAGAAAAAAAAAAAAACGAAGGGAAACAACCGAATTCCCAACGTCTACAAAATTCGCAATAAATTCTCTAGACCCTACAAATACATTCTCATAATCGAAAATACGAATGTGAGACACATCATCCACGTAAGTACCTACACCTACACACCTTGTACATTATAGAAGTTAGCGGTGTTCGAGTGGTAGCGGAGACTTGGAGGACAGAGGTCGACCGGGGCATCGAGGAGGAACCACGCTCGGTTGCGTTCAGAAAACCCGAGTAAAACCGATCTATTACGATCCTGTCCGAGCGGTTTAGCTATATAGCTAACATTGTACACGACCGGGACAAGATAAACCCTCTGCAGCCATAGGTATAACTCGCAAAATCAAAGTGTCGTCTCGCGACACCGCGTCGCTATTTGCCAGTTACCAGTTTCCGAGTTCCGACGACTTTAGGTATGGACATACATGCATACATCTATCGTCGTGTGCAAAGGGAAACCCAGAAAGCTCTTCACTCATTCATACATATTATGGCGCTCGCTTATCCTCAAGAGCTTCGTACGTACGTACATACGTATACATTCACGCGGTTTAATTAATCTCCCGGTATTTGACCGTCTTCAATTCAACCGCTCGAATAATCTCGGAGAATAGTATATATGGTGGCAATTCTAGATCGTCAAACAATCTGCACCTTTGAACCCTTTTATACCTCTCAACGCCTTCGGCTATACCCGTTTACCGATTAATGAATAAGATATAAGATCCGAGCCTTTAGTCAACGATTTTTGTTCATTTTCATCAGACAAATGAACACGAAATTTTGTTCATTTATTTATTTAAGTATTCGTCCATTTGTTGCGTCTTGAATGTCTCTCAGACTCCGAAAGGGCGACCATAAGGTGAGAATCGGATTAGGATTAGGATTAGGATTAGAATTTTATAAGTCAATTTGTTCGATTATAATATAAAACTTCTGGGACGGGTCTATAGTTTTGAATTTTATCAACCAATGAAACCGAAAAGTATGAAGCGAACCGAGTCGAAAAAATTAGAAAATCGGTTAAGAATTCGTTTTTTTTTGAGTCCGGGATCAGAAAATTTCCACAAATATAAAGAGTTGAATTCTTTCGTCACGTAGGTCCTGTACAACATGTGTGTGCATATATCTGAATACACACACGTCAGCGCAGAGACACATACAGTCGTATATCAGACGGAATTATATACGATTGATAAAACAAAGCCTATGTCGAGATATATTTCGCTCTGCGAACAGAGCAGAACCGAACTGAACATAACAGAATGGTATAGAATAGAATAGAATGGAATAGAATACGACGCCACGCCTCTTCGCACCTCGTAGATCTAATAAGTAAGTGATTAGATCCGAGCAAATAAGACCTTTCGGGCGTAACTCTAATCGACACGACCGCCGCGCGATACGCCGCGGGCTCTCATTAGTTGCCAATTTCATGATCCGTGTGTCTAGAGATCTCTCTTACTCGCGGAGAACCTTTTATTAGAAATTCTACGTTTCACCGGTCACAGACTATAGTTCAGACGTACGGATAGAATCAAAGTAGGTAATCAATAAATCGAACGATACAATTGAGACGGAATTTGTTTGAAAAATATAGGATCCTAATAACTTTAAGCATTCTTTGCTTAAAAACCAAAAAAAAAAAATCAAAAAATTGTGTGAAAAAATCGGGTATATACATATAGAATGTTAAAGAACGTAATATAATGCGAAGGAATATAAAGCTCGAGTTTAAACTATAATGCATATTATTATATGGTTTTGAAAACAGGTTTTGGTAGAACGTGGGTAATCACGAAATGATAATGATTACGGGAATGGGAATGGGAATGAGAATGGGGGGGCAGTAAAGCGAGTCTGAAGAGAGCGAGAGAGAGAGAGAAAGAGAGCGAAAAAAAAAATAAGAGAAAAAACACAGAAATGAAAAAAAAAGGTGAAAACAAAAAGAGCTCGTTTGCATAGAGAGACGTACGACGACGACGTCGCGTGTGTAAGTACATAAGGTATGTATGTATATGTATGTATATAGTTTTTGATTGAAAATGAGAGAAGAATAAACCAAAGTTACAGTATCATCATTAACAACTTCCTGTACCTACGTTATATAGTATATATGTGTACTGGCTAAGGTATATACCTTCTGCACGAGCCATTTCGGAATTTAATATATATAGGGTGTCCCGGAACTAAATGTCCAAAATGAAAGGTGGCCTAGAGGAGGTCGAACTGAGTAAATTTTCCCGAAGAACACGGGGTCTGCGAAGTAGCGTTCGCGAGATATCGCAGGTTGAAAAATATCGCTCTGCGCCGCGATCGCGGCGCAGAGCGATATTTTTTAACCTGCGATATCTCGCGAACGCGACTTCGCAGACCCCGTGTTCTTCGGGAAAATTTACTCAGTTCGACCTCCTCTAGGCCACCTTTTATTTTGGACATTTAGTTCCGGGCCACCCTGTATACATAAAATAAAGTATATTTAAAAACTATATATAATATATACCTAGACTTATGTATATGTATATATATATATATACCTATATAAGTGATACGAAATATTGCGAGAGAAAATATATAAGAAATATATATAAAGAAAATAAAAATAATTACAAAAAGGGTCGTGGGAGTAATATGTGTTCAACTCAACATATCCCCACGTATATATATATACCGCCCTATAAGTCCCAACTCCCAACCCGCCCCCATAAGTCCCACGGTATAAACTGCTCCTCTATATGTTCAACAACCTGCAAGGGTCTGCCGATGCAGCCAACTGCCAAGTCGTTGCCGCACGCGGGGTTCTCATTAGCAGAGTTTGTTGTCCTCTTGTTAACCCGTTGTCCTCCTTCGGACACGAGACTGCTACTTTTACTTGTTCCCAAAAAATAACAAAAAAACCAGAAAAGAGAAGAAAAAAAACAAAAAAGTTTGGGTTGAAAAAGGTACGAAACGGTGGAGAAAACTGGTTGTCGCACTCATTAGCAACACTATGAAATCGAAATTAGTAATTTGAGAAGAATTCTGATCGAGTCAAACGCTTTCACTTAATTTTTTTTCGGTTTTATTTATTTTATTTTTTTCGTTTTTTGGGTAAAATAAAAAGTAGTTTTATATATATATCAGCCCCACTCAGTTTGCAGTTGGCTATACAGTGAATATATATATACATGTATATTTAAACGAACGAAATTTAATGATAAATAGGTAATAAAACTCAACACGCAAGCAATTAATTTTATCCATTAGCGGATATACGGAGAGTTATATAGTATAAGGTACCTAGAAATAAAATGGTATAGAGAAGAGAGTCGAGAGGTATAAGAAGTACGTATAAAGGTACATCGAGACGATGAGAAAAAGACGACAATTATTATCGAAAGGGTATAACAATAAAAATGGAAAATTATAATGAAGAATTGAAACAGATAGAGAGAGAGATATTGGATATTGAAAACTTCGTTTTTTTTTAAAACTAATTAGCCTACTCATCTGACCTCATCAGAGAAATAAATTCAACCTGCAGTTTAAATCGGATCATAAAAGAAACCAATAAGATATATAAATTTATTGCGTTACAAATCGCATCTTTTAATGCACTTCAGCACCGGGCACAGCACCGGGTCTGCAGCACAGTTTTTATTGCACTACTGCACGGCATCGTTTCCCTTATCTTTTTTTTTCTCCTTCCATTTTTTCTCTCGAGTAACAAGGATTATCAAATTTTTTAAGCCAACAAAACAAAATCAAAAAAAAAAAAAAAAAACTCATATATAGGCTCGATCGGTCAAATCGATGAAAGAAAAATCCACACGAAGATAAGGCAGTACGTGGTGCTGAAATTTCGTTTGATTTTTTTTTTTTTTCCTGTTTCACGGATTACAGGTACCTACAGTTTAAAGTAGGTACATTATTTTTTGTTCTCCTTTTTTTTTTCTATTTCTTTTTCTTTTTTTTTTTTATCATGAAAGACGAAGTTCCCGAGGGTGTTGTGCTCAGCGGGCGGCAACAGCACCTGTGACACATTCCCACGTGTGTCAGGCGTGTGTGAGAAGCGCACCTGTACACCCGACCGACACCTTATAGGTATTTGTACGTACGATATGTATGTATATACGTATGTATATACGCATGCGTGTACGGCGTCGTAAACGACGTTATAGTACCATACTGGGCAGACAAAATATATTGTGCTTCTTTTTTTTTTTTTTTTTCTTCCCATACATGCACAAACATATACATATACTTATATACATACAGGTATACGTATATGTGTACCCTCCTTTTCTCATGTTTAATGGATGACCAACGAACGCGGGGTCACCCCCCCCCCCCCCCCCCCCTGCATATAGACTATACCCACCAAACTTAAAATTTACACGTTAATTGGTACCGAAAGAAAAAAAGAAACAAAGCAAAGAGAGAAAAAGAAAAAAGAAAACAGAAAAGTTCACGGATCTGTATCGGCGAGATGATCGAAACTTTACAAATACAATTTATGCACGATTATCCGTAGATCGATGAACGATCATTGAAGTCTGACTTTTCGTCCCAAAATTCAAATTCCTTGTCTGTTGCACAGAAAAGAATCGTTAAAATTCAAACAGACAAATAATTGTTGTATGTTTTTTGATTTACTGTAAATTTTACCCAAAATTTATGTATGGACAATATAATAAAAGGACAATCGATATATACCTATGTATGTAGAGAGACGAATTATATGTGACCTTCGACATAAAACTTAAAAACTAAACGAAAGGAAACGGGGGTGGGAGAGAAGGAAAAGAATTGAAAAGTAAATTAGTTTGAAAAGACTGCAGAGAACGGTCGAGTGTGAGTATATACGTATAAACTGGTATATATACTTCACACACACACACGTGTGTATATACACATATATATATAAATATATGTCCATATATCTTGTGATACAAAGCAGTTAATTCCATCAGAAGGCTTTCCATGCAGCCGAAATGTTCTCACGATGAAAGATAATGGCACATAGGTAGGTAGGTAGGTAGGTAGGTAGGTAGATGTTTATACATAGGTTAGGGTTCGTGTATATATGTAGATTATATATTTTAAATGTGTGTGTGTGTATATACGTATATATCAACGTAGAGACCCGTAATTGTTTATGTATAGGTATATCAAAGATGGCGGATGTCCAGCCAGCTACCAGTGACGTCATTGTGTCACGGCTCGGCGCACACCCCCCCACGTTATTACAATCGCGTTCCTCCCTTTTCGTCGGTGTGGGTGCAATCCATGTGCAATAATATATAGGTGGTATATACCTACCACACATGGGTGCCATTGTGTGAGTTAGACGGGCAGACATTAACCGTTGTTCTCGAAAAAGAACGAAACGAGGGAGAACAAAACAGGGAAAAAACGAACGAAAAAAATATAAAAAATAAAATAAATAAAAAATAAAACGAAGAACTAAGTAGAACATAAAGGAATAAGAACACTGCGAAGCAATTGACTCAAATTGCTGTTCACTGTCGACAGACACACCTGTGCAGGAGGATATATTTGCGATACTTCTATTTTGACTGCGGATCATACATATATTCGTGCATCGTATATTTTGGCGATGATCGCATCGCGGAGGGTTACCCTGAACCCGAAAATCACCTTCAAACGATCTCTACCGATCTCGACGCCATAGACAAAGGAAACTTGTTACTCGATTTGAAATAATTTCAAGAAGCTAGTTTATCGTCGAATATTTCATCGAATATAGGAAACTGGTATTAAAAAAAGAAACGGAAAACCGAATCACCGATCGCCAGCCAGGTTCCAATCAGATGGCTTGATTATGACAACGAGTTATGACTGTCTCGGTCTCGGCGTAGACATATTTGCGCAACGATGATCGTGATCGCAACTATATTATCAATTTTTGATTTTCGCTATGGCTAGAGCCGAAGAAATCGTTCGGAATATCGACTGCAGAATTCTGAAGATGTGTTTTATCCTTTCACTGATTTTATATTCTCTAGTCAAAAAACTGCGATTCCTTTTTCGATATCGAATAAAGACATTCAAAAAGACGATAATTGCTCGCGGAATGAAAAATCCTTGCAAAATTAGTATTTCGATTAATAGGATAAAGAAGGATTATCCATTTCTGGCGCTTTTCGAACGGAATTCTCAATTTCGCGGACACTGCAGTGGAACAGTTTTTATTTTTTATTTTTTGAACGAATCGTTTGAAACGGACAAAAAATTTCTAACAAAAAAAAAAAAGAAACTTGCCGATCAATAGCAACGATTCCTTTGTTTTCATATACAGAATAATCGATTATTCACAGCGATTGAGGAAACTGTTGAAAAATTTCTTCAACTTTCTTTCTTTTTTTTTCCCCCTAAAGTCAACAAATTCTTTCAAAGTTTTCCGCCTATTTGATTAAAATACGTATATGATAATTGTTATATATCTTATCTGAAATTATAACCCGAGTTGAGATATATGTTGGACATTAATAATATAATTTCCTTGATAAAAAGTGTAATCAATGGAAATACGAAAACCGCAGATTTCTGATTACCGCGTACGCGAAGGAAACATTGAACCGATTTCATTGTTAGTTATGTGCGTGTGTACAGTACAGAGAATCCAACAAATTAGATGAGGCGATATTGTCATAATAATAAAAGACGATCGTCCGCAATTCGTGGACGTGAATTCGGTATAAAATATAAAAATATTGAAATAAATTTCACGTTCTCAAAATCCGTAACGTCAAATGGCGATCCAGCGTGCCTGTATCTCACTCGGAGGACATATATAGCTACATATTATATGTATACATATGACAAGGAAGAACGCAGATAGATTCTCCGAACAATAAGAGGGAAACGGGCGATGGTGATGGTGGTCCTCTCCAGTTCTCTTGCCCTCTCCTCGGAGGGGCGTAGGTGTGTCTGGAGTCCACGGTACATGGTATATAGTGTATTGTGTATTTCAGTCTGAGCCCCGAGGTCAGAGGGGAAGTACAGTACCAACCTACCTCGTCATCGTCACGGCCGTTGAACAGAGTTTGTTGAAGACTCACTCACTCGTGTGAGTGAGCCGGGAGATAAGCCCGTAGCAGAGAGAGACGAAGAGAGAGAGAGAGAGAGAGAGAGACGAAGAGAGAGAAATAGAGATAAAGAGAGAACGAAAAAGAGACGGAGAATCACTCCAAGAGGAGGTACACAGGATCACCGAGGATTGGACGGGGAGGAACTACGTCGCCTCCGAGAGACTCCTCCCGCGGTTATCTCCAACCAACCTGAGACTCAAGCCAGCCCGTATCCAGACCCACGGGCTCCAGATATTCTACCGATCAACGAATCCTCGAAAAGTAAATCTACGTACTATCCTGAGAACACCATTGCGACCTGTTTCGGTCATTCAGTTTTTTTACCATTTGTTAAATAGTCCAATTATATATAACATCGCTGATTAAGTACCAAGTGGCTCTTATCATATAGCATATATGCAGTCATCAGCCGCGGATGAGATTCCGGAGATGTTCCAGGGACTAAAAAGTATCATCACGACGTGTACAACAAAAGACTTCGATTTGTGCATCGAATGGCTTCTCCTTTGTTCATTTGTTTCTTTTTTTTTCTAATTGTTTAGAGTAGTGTGTGATTTTATGCAATAGTGTTATAAAGACTTGATCATGCCAACCAGTTGCGGTGATAATTGTTAGTCACTTATAAACGTCAAGGATGATGAACAAGCCTGATCACGCGATAACGAATGGCAGAAACTGAAGACTTCAACTCGCACTGTGTGAAAAAGGAGGGGAAATTAATCCTCAATCCTTAAAAAAATTATCATTTTTATACATATTTCAAAGTTTCTTAAGTTTCAGACAATAAGATCTCCCTCCAGCTTCACATTTATGTCTTACGCACGCGCTGACTTGAATACCATTTATTTTTTCTACTTTACTGCGTATTTCCTACTCGCTTAGTCATCTCTCATTTCCTCTCATACCTACCAGAAATTTTTTTTTTTTTTATGAGGGATAAAAGACCGAAAACCAGTGGCTAGTAAATTTTTTTTTCAAGCTTGCGTTGAATCGTCGCGATTAGATGTAACGCGGAAGACGTAAATCGTAATTGATGTACTTACTAGTGTTTGTATGTATTAACGTTTACTATGCTTCGCGTATCGCGTATTCGCTTATCTAATCGAGAGAGGTTTTTTTTTTTTCTTTTCATTTTTTTCCTCTCTTTCTCCTTATCATTATTTTATTTACACAGCTCCCTCTCTCCGTGTACCACTACTATACTGACCGACGCGATTACACGGACCTGTGCACAGTGTTTCGTCAATCTTTTAACCAGCAGCAACCCCATTAACCGGTTAATCAGTTTATAAAATTTCTTAAAGTCTCTGTGAATCGCACTATACGATTACCGGAATTCAATGTTTCAAGAACGAAAGTAACGAGACTTCGGTTTTCTCGCGATAGTCTGGACCGATCTGCCCCTTTTATGATACCTTCATTTCGGAGTACAGTCGAGACGTAACTACGGCGCAGTTATCTCGCACAATCGTTAACACGAATTTGATTAATTATGGCAAACGCACAGAAGGGGAAAACCAAAGTTGGAAATTTCGATGCAAGAGGTTCGCCCGCAGCTGTTGATCACTCCGATTCATCATCATCTGAAGTGAGTTCTGTACCGTCGAAATCTTTCTCCTTCTCGATAAAAGACTCCCTTTTATTTTCCGCGAGAGTATCTTCGCCTCAGAAAATCGCCAAAGACCAGCCTGAGCACCCGGTCATATCGAATGAGGATATAATAGCGGCGATAAACAGGAACACTTTCGAAATGAAAAATTTTATCATCGAGCAAAAGAGTCTGAATAAATATTTCGCTGATAAATTAAAAGCGTTGGATAATGTCAAAGCTGATATCGAAGACTGCGCTTCGAAGGTGAATCAGCTGTCGACAAATCTTGCCGATATTGCAGTACAGTTGGATACTTTCGACGAAGAATATAGGCGATTAAATCGTGTCTGCGACGATCTCAGGACTTCGGATCGGGTTAAGAATTCAGAGCGGGAGGAGGAACAGGATTCGATTCATAATCGATATGCGAAAATGTTTATTTCGTCGATTCACACTGTCGACACTACGATCGTTTATATTATCGTCAACAATCTCTGCATCGTTATTTTATCCGTACTTTTTTATATATTTTATTATTCTATGTGATGCTGTATATATATTTATGGTAATAAACTACGACGATCTGCATGAATTTGTTGTATCGATACTCTCAACTGCACCGTGACCCTAAATCTCCCGAGCTCCAAGCTTGATCAATCTTATCAAAAATCGAAGTCCCAAGTTCTGGATATTCGAAACTACCAGCAAGATGAGGGAAGGTGGGTTTAACTTCGTTGTTGTATAGATACTTTATTCAATTTATAAATCACGAGCCTGCAGTAACGCAATTTTCGCATCCGCGTATAGCTACACAAATTTGTATAAGAAATTGTATATTTGACGATTGAATATAGACGTCGTCCAGCCATGACGTAGTCCTATATGAAAATTCAATATCTAACTGCGAGTGTAACCCAAGAAAATTTCACCATCCCAGTAGAGTTTTTTTTTATTTAAATTTTCAACATAGGATATATATTTTGGCGAGGTATAGTCTGACTTCCGGTGATAAAATATATATACCGAAGACCGGATGCGTTCCACAAATTATTAGTATTATTATTATTTTGTTTTATATCAAATGAAACGAACGATATTCTACGGTATAAAGATACTCTGCAGCCTCTGCATATCATCGAACCGCAACACAACGGTGCAATGATCCAATGCAATGCAACATGTGTTGACAGAATTCAGTCTGCGTCTACTTGTCAGGACTGCAGCAACGCAGTACAAAGTAAAGATTAGATAATACAGATTGCGAGTCGTTCTCTGTCGAGAATGATTACCAAGAGAGAAGCTGGTCAGAAGATAATAAGAGCGGGAAAACCTCCTTCACTATCGGTGAATATTGACTCAGAAACAAAGCAATCGAGTCAAAATAATCGGTAGATTGAAGGAGTTTATCTTTGGCTACATAAACGTTTTAGACTATTAAACAATTCGCGTTGTCATCGGATTCAGTAAGAACCTCAAGTCTTGGGGGAAGTACATGACGTGTATACGATTTCCTAATTAGGCAAACATACTCACGCATGCGAAGTGGTCATATTCTGATACCCAAGTGGTTGCCATTATTTTTCTTTGTTTTTTTTTTTGTAACCTCCTAACCACTCTCATACCACATTCTACGTCGCCATGGATGTTTGAGCTTTCGCTAAATCATTGTTACTCGAATAATAAGTCAGCGACGTGTTTTATAGTGACAAAGTCAGTTCTACTGGTGATGTTCGTGCATTTACATTGACGTATATCGATGCAGGACGAAGCCACTCTGTTCTCTATCGTTGTTTCTTCATCCCTTTCTGCATACCCACTTGTTGTTTAATTATACCAAAAGTGATTCGTCAAACTTGGAGTTATTGGCTCAGTGATGCCACACCGGCAACCTCCAAGTCGCGATCAGACCATGAACGCAATTACTGAACGTCAGGACGTTGATCGTCGTGCTTCTGATCGTTTATCCTCGAGTGACACAGTACCAAGGTTGAGAATTTCTTCCCAACTTACGTTCGATGCACAACCCATACTACCAAAACCTACGAACGCTGATATCTTAGCATCGGAATACATGCGTCAGAATCAAAATTTCACCGAGTCACCATCAGCCGTGGAGTCTTTGCAGAATAGACGTAACCATGATTTAGAATTTGCTCAGTCGTCGAATTATACTAGAGACATACGAGTGCGTTTTGATTCTTCTTCGGTGACAGACAACCGCGGGGTAACAAACTACGAAGAAACCGGGAGAAATATTGCGAGTGTGTCCTCTGATGAACTGCCAAGAGGGCCAATCGCGAGAATGTACAGTAACGATGAGCAGAGTTTGATAGAGAGGAGTCCGCGCTATCACACATCCACTATCATTAATTTTACTGTCAAAGTTATACGGCTTATTGTTCTGTTCGCACTTTATTTTAACTTTCATTACTGAATGTGATGTTGAGGCCTTTTAACTGCTGCAGAGAGAAATGATTGGAAAAATCTCGAAGCAGAAAATGCCCTCAAATATGTATTATGTGATCCCAATCATTGCTATCGTTATCAATTATCTATGCTCAACTGTATTTTATCTTATCTTTGACTAAGTATAAGTATTGTAACGGACCTGATACTGATTGTGTATATATTTACTTATTACCGCACTTATAATGTGCCGGTAAACACCATGTTAATAAACTGAATATCGATTCATTTCTATCGTTAATTCCTTGTCCTATTAATCTAATAAGCCCAAGTTTCGTCGTTGGAGAATTACAGCTCGACCTTGGCGATAGTTTTTACCACTTTATAGGTTGTCCGGTAATTTCACGTGGCCAGATAATGTTATCTATCAGTAGCCTAATCACCCGACCCGAAACCACACAGCTGGCTAAGGTATCAACAGTTTATTATACGCTGTGTCAAAAACTCGAGTTAAAGATTATCGAAATGATTTCGAGTGAGACTTGATAGTGAAATTAATGTATGTATATTATTTTTACACAAATCCCAATGACGTAGAGTAAAATCTAGTAGGATGAACCCCCCTTTGAATCACGTCGTCATGACTCTGCGTCGCTTCGGTAGTTCCAGAATTTTTTTTTTCCGTTTGAAGGGACAGAATATACAGAATACACATAAAAGAATGGCAAAGGCGTCCATATTGTTATTTTAAAGATATCGCCACGTACGAAACAATTTTTTTTTTTTTTTTTTTTAATGTACTCTGCGCGAGACTCTACCGAGTCTCTTGATACTAGAGTGCGATTTTTCTTCGATGATAGTTTGTTGGATATACGCAATGAACTGACCTGCAGTCTTTATCATATCAAGACGATACGGAGTTCTGATAATGGAGCGATAAACTGAAATCTACAAAACGGGATTCTGTTTCATCGAAAACGAATTTGAATAATCTTTTGTATGAAACAATTCCAATTTTGTATTTACTATAAAATCTTATCACCCTGGGATTCGACCGCAACTTAAATGACCACTGCGAAATTTACAACGATATTCTGTATATATCGTATTAACAAACTATATGCTTTGACTTCCGACCTTGATAAGCCCGCGACCTTACGTGATAATTGTTTTTTTATTATCGTCAATGACTAACCCGTAGAGGCGAGAAAAATCTAGCGAGAATCATACCTCGAGTGTTCTTCGTCGGAACAAGTTCCGTTCCTATTGTCAATACAGTGATTTGAAGTCAATTGAAATTTTCTAAATGAAATTGCGAAAAATTTGATCGTTTCGAAACCTCATGAACCTTACACTAAGCGCCTTGCGAGAATCTCTGTCGATTCTCGAAAACTGCTTGTGGTTTTTTTTGTGAAAAAAAAAAAGAAAATTCTTCTCGCAGAAACGCGTATCAACATACTCCTCTGCTGGTCTATCTGCACAATAGCCTCACGGCGCATAACTGTTTCATTAGCTACAGTGTATGTCTTCTGAAGTATACCAACGCCTGGTCGTGTGTTATTCGGTCCGTCATGTCTACTATGAGTTGGTGCTCATGTTGCAGAAAATTCATGAATCCCATCAATGGATGCGGGAATAAAGAATGCAGTCTTTTCAAATTTCGATTATCTTTTTACAATCCCAAACCCAAGCTTGAAGAGTCAGGAACATCAGACGCTGATACATCGGGAACGTTGAACTTTGAAGAAATAAACACGAAATTGATAACTCTGGAAAATCTGCGAGTTGAATTTGACAAATTTAATGTAAAACTTGATCTGGAAAGTCTTACTTTACGCACATTATTTAGAAAAATAGTATGTGTGTGCTCGGGCGAGAAACTTCAAACTCGTCGTCCGGAAATCACTAATTTTCCACACTAGTTGCACAATATACTATTACCGTATATTCTCTCTCAAAGACGCGAAAAAGGATTCTAAATTTTTCATCATATAATTCACACAAACTGCACAAGAATCGTTCTAGTTTCAGTCCTTCAAAGTCGCTTTAATAATGCATTAAAAACGGGCAAAGGATGTACAGGAAGCTGGCTAACTTCGTTGTGAGTATGGCTATCTCCGAAGTTTATTGAATTTATTGATCTAGAGCCGGTAAGTAACGCAATTTTGACATCCGTAGGTACGTAGCTATGTTGGATATGGATAATAAATTGGATTTTTGAGGGTTGAATATGCGTCGACGGAGTAGGTAAGTATTTCGTGTTCAAATTTGAGTGAAAAAAAAACGAAAATACTGTTTTTTCTTTTTCTGTATCGAACGAAGTAGAATAAAATAAAATAGAAAAATATATCGGAAGAGGGAAGCAATCGAGGCCTGAACCTGAATACGGTTCTCTTTTTAGGAGAAGAGAGACGTTTTCACTTCCGGTTTTTGCAGAAATTTAAACAGTGGGGTTAATTAATGAACCGAATACCGGATGTTCGATAAATTTATTATCAAATACTTCAAATTGATATACTAAACCTCGTTCCGTATATTATACCTATAACCACATATTTATAACCTACTCGTAACCTATCCGAATCTCTCCATCTCCCTCTTTCTCTCTGTCCCTCTCTCTCTCTCGCGAAAGAAAATAAGCCCAGAACTTGCTATATCATACGATCCCAAATAAGCGCGTTGCGCAACTACTTAGGGCAGAGTAGTTAATATCTCATATGAAAAAAAAAAAAAAAAAAGTGAAATGAAAATTTTTTACCCAGAAATTTTGCAATAAAATGAAATTAAAGATTATTATTTTTTTTTTTTTTTTGGTACAATGTGACCGAATTTTTCGCAAATAATTTAGAAATCTGAAACACCCTGTATATTTCCCCCGTGTATCTCGATACGTATACCGTTAGTCTCGCTATGCCTGTCGGCAATCAGCTACAATCCGATTGTCTTTTGTTTTTCTTATGGTACATTCGTACGCTGCTCTCCAGAGGCCACGAACCTGTTTCTCGGTGAAGGCCTCCTCTTTGCTTTACGTTGCGTTGCGGAGTTGATCAGGATGGGGCGCAAAAGCACGATCAAGAGAAGAGAGCAGAAGCTGAAGCTGAAGCTGGAGCTAAAGCTAAAGCTTCGAGCTTAAGTTCAGGTGCAGAGGCGCAACGTCTTCTTTCAGCTCTTACACGCCCTCGGAGTCGGTGTGCCCTTATTAGAGCCTTATTAAAGCCTCCCGAGGTCGAACCCTCCAGGCTTTAAACATTAATCGCGTATACCGTCTAAATTACCTTCGTTATCCAAGACGAGACGAGCTACTACCATATTATAGGTATGATTTTACGCCTAGAGTCGAGAGAGAGTCACGGATATTATATCACACATATATACCCTCTACACTATCAAATGAGAAGACCGAGTACAATCAACGTTGCTAAACGAGAGGTCTAGGAGGAAATTATTATACCGTGTCCCGCATTCGCAAAGTTGACCTATGAAACTCGATTCTTTGAAATGAGAACAATTACTTTTTATTTGCTTTCGGACGTTTTTATACGGATGATTGGATGAAGAATTTTTGAGAATATAGGTATAACGTGAAATAGGTGGTAAAATATTTCGATCGTTTATACGAGCTATTTCTTTTTTTTTTCTCCAGCGTAATATTTATACGTCCACATCACGTAGGTATGCAGAAGTAGCAATGTGAAAACCAAGTTGGAATTTCGGTCCTCGGTCTTGGGATATTATTTTTACGAGCATACCTCTACTTCTGCTAGACGAGGACAGTTTTGACAAATCCGCGACAAGTGGCTTTTCCGCGAAACATTTCTATACCCCAAATATAGTTTCCGGTCGAAGTTCAATTTTTAATTATACCTATGCCTATATCATAACCATATTACCTACGAATCAGTATCTATAGCTTTTTTTTTTAATATTTCACACAAATTTATAGAAATTTATGAAACAAGGGAAGAAAAGTTTTTTTTGATTCTTTCTTCAGATTCTCGTAAAATAATGAACAGTTAGATTTGTTTGAAGAAAAATAGAAGAAAGAGAGAGAGAGAGAGAGAGAGATGTGAGAAAAAAATAATAATAATAAAAATCTAGTTTCGTCGAATGAAATTTATTAATTCGCGATAAGTAAAGACCGTTTAAAAATCATTTTGATATAGATATTATATCTTACGTGTATAAAAGCGTGACAGATGAATTTATTTTTAAGCCTGCGGTGGTCGAGAGACCGCGATCGACGATCGATTATTAAACACCGATTCTCGGGACGCGTTTAAACCGAACCTGACTTACAATGGAGAAGGGAGAGCTATGAATGAATTAATTAATTAAGTAAATAAATAAATACGTAAACGAATGAATAAAATCAGTTCTTCTATATGTTGCAGATATTTCCAAAATTAATTGCAAAAAAAAAAAATTGACGACAAGCGGGCTAAGAATCATCGACGCGTAATGTATATACCTAACTACGCGTCGTAGGGATAATAACACGGATAACAGGAATGAAGAGAGAAAGATAGAGGAAAAGAGGGAAAGAGATAAAGAATACAAAAAAAAAAGAAAATAAAATAATGAGAGAAAGAGAGAATACTGAGAGTCCAAGGCAACCAGCTGTGTTCAGTCCCAAGCCTCTTGCCTCTTGCCTCTTGCCTCTTTACTCTTTCCTCTTTCCTCTTTCCTCCAGCATCCCCTTCCTCCATAAAACTTATAAATAAATCTTGCTCGCGTGGCTCTATCCCCTCCATATTCACTCTCGAATTGCCCTACGGCTATCGCTGCTCCCGCTGCTGCTGCTGCTGCTGCTGCTGCTGCAGAGATGAAGAGAGAAAGATAGAGGGAAGAGAGTAAGAAGTGATGTCGAGAGGACTGAGGTTATAGCACGGTACTTGTTCAGGAGCAGGTGTCTAGCTATATACCGCTTAACTCGACTTACGCATATATCAGACCTGCATATATATATATATAAGACTGGGTGCCTCGAAGTTGGGAATAATTTCTGGTTTGAAAAATTGAATAAAAAAAAATATCCGAAAAACACTATGAGAATCGGATTTTTCTGATTCCTTTTTTTCTCTTTTTATTCGCGATTCGAATTATCGTATTGCCTCATAATTTTTCCCATATAGGTATACTGTTAAAATTTTAGATCAGGAACAGTTTACAATTTTCTGTGTAATCAGAAAAAGCTATTCAAATAGCAAAACAAAAAAAAAACTAACAAATGGTTAAAATTGCGGGATTTTGGTCGTGTGATTATTAGAATTTTGAAAAAGTGAAAAATATCAGTAAATATGATTCTTTATTCTAATAAAAATGAATTTTTTTTTTTTTGGATATCTAAGGTTTTGAAATTTTGTTTTTTCAGATCTTCGAATAATTTTTTTTTTTTTTTTCTCCCTATTTTGTTCAGTTTTTCTTCATAGTAAGAGATTTTCTGTGAATCTAGCCGCATGGAGTATAGTATCCCGTAGAAAATGATCATCCTGATCCTCCGTCTCGATGACCTTAAGTCTCCGCAAAACCTGTTCTAGTCCTCGGCTTCCGCCGAGGCCCGCGCAGAGCCCCTCGGGCAGAATCAATTATTTATTTCGTTATTTTGTTTGTTCAGCATCGCGGCTCTAATCAACGCCTGTTCTCCTCTTACCGCAATCGCATACATATAATACCTACACAGCCTCATGCTATGAGCGTAATAAAGATCCGAGTAAAAATCGTCGTACGTATGTCCAATGAAAAATCTCTGACATTTTCTATTTTTCTCTTTATATTATATTTAATTTGACCTTTTTTTTTATTTTTTGGATTTTGAGTATAAAACAAACGAAATTGAAAAATATGGGGGAAAAAAATCGATGCAAAAAATAATTTTTTTGGTGATATTTTATGAAAGTCTGTGCAAAATTTATTAAAAACTTAGTAGTAGGATGCTATATGGGAGATTCAAGTTAATCTACACGTAGCCTGTGTATAAAATTCCTTATTATTGTGCAAATGGTATATAGGTATATAGGTATAAGTTAATCGCGTCGTGAACTCGATGCTGATTACCGGATGAGAACTTTCTCGATTATTTATCACTTACTTAAGCACTCAAGACTGCGACCAATGCCTCTTACCAGTACCAGTCACGTAATTTAATTACTTTAGTGCGAAATATCCGCGATTCTATATGTAATAAAAAAAATAAAGATCAAAATTTTATCGAATCAAAATTATATCGATAACGAGAGAAGCGGAAGAGAGGGGAATTCGTCTTTTTTTTCGACGATCTAAATAAAACTCGAAATCTAAAAAACGAGTAGAAAAAAATAAATGAATAATATAGGTTAAGCGCGGTTTTGTAAAAAATTAAAAAAAAAAAAAAAAACCTACATTATAACGGGTTTTGAAATAATTCGCGTATAAATATGTTTGAACCGATAAAATAATTGCCGATACACAACCCATATCGGTATGAAAGTTAGGAATTGAACGGAAACAGACTTCCACAGGATACGGGTGTGGGGCGATCAGAAACGAAAAGAAACAACAAAAAAAAGAAATTCATCTAGAATTTATAAACCAGTCGTAAAGGTGGTTATGCGAGACCCGATACAAAGCTGTTCTATACGGTTAAATGGGGAATCGAGTCGTTAATGTCAAACGTTAATAAATACCCACCCAAATTCAGGAATTCTAATTTTCTGATATACACGAAATTAAGAAGAAATTCGTAGGAAAAAAAAATCTTTCAGAATTTATAATCGAAGATAGATTCTTTTTATTTTGTTATTTTTTCAAAATTTTTTTCGTACAGTTAAAAATCAACCGATTTTTTAAATTGTCGTAAAGATAGAAGAAACGAGTAAAAGAAAAAAAAATCATCTATAGCTATACTATATCTGAATTATTTATAAATTTGTCAAATTACTCACCAAAACACTTAGTTTAATCAAGTTCTGTATCAGTGGTCAGCGTCGTCAGCGTCCTGGACGCTCGGAGCATCCCGATTAAAATTAGATAGATCTTTGTCACCGATAATAGTATTTGTATATACGGATGTGGATATGAAAAAGTGAACATGTATGGTAGAATCTTGTGTATATATATAAATACACGTATATGTATATACCCAGGAGGTGGATATCCTGGTTTGTGAATAAATATAAAAGTAATAAGAATGAATAAAAGAGGAAAATAAACTAACTAACTAAGGACAACTATATCCGCCGAGTTCAGGACGTCGTTTAAAAACCTTTCGACTTGTATATTGTATAATATATATAACAACGAAGTTATAAATCAAGATGGTAGCTAACGCTATCCGGGTAAACGGAAGTTGCTAAGCCACGCGAACCACGGTGACTTGTGTTCATGCTTCCTTTAACAACGAATCAAATCCGAATTCCTTATCGTTTTTAAGCGGTTAGGGCAGCTTTACCCGAGCCGGGTTTACCCCCCTCGGTAAAAGATAGCGCAGGATATTGCGGCTTTATACCTTATGTGTTCTTGTAATGATTTAAATTTAACTCTCACGCAGTATACGTATATAATCATTGTAATTAGTACAAAACTTTGATTAACCCATTTAAAGGAAAATCTCGGCATTCGATATACGAACAATTTTGTATCGTATCTCACTTTTTATTTCCCTTAATCGTTAATTTTGTTCAAAAATTTTTATTCCACGATCAGTCGGTAAAAAAAAAAAAAAGTGTCCAAAAGTCTGAATCGCGATCCCGTAAAAAAAAAACAAAAAAGAATCGAGATGAATGAATCAGTGAATGAAACTAATTTCACTCTGCCAATCGTGAGTGAGTAATACATCCGATATACATAGTTAATTGGTATCATTAAAACTTTCACATTTAATTTCTTAAAAAGCAATTTCATTCATCGTTATAGGTATACATCGTTTTATAAACAACCTGCGGCGCAAAATCGCAAACGTTGTACTAATCAAAGATCGATTTTTTAATTACGTTTATACAAGTTTTTTTTGGCAACAAATGCGAGAAAACAAAATGTATTTTTGGTTCCTTTTTTTGTTTTTCGTAAAATGTGAATCGCGTGTGAAAATTTTTCCTTTTTTTTTTCCTCAATCTTCTTTAATTCATCCGGAATCGCGACGAGCAAAGATATTCATGATTAATAAATCGTTCCTATACGTGAGTAGCATAGAAATGAGGAAAAATAAAAATAAATAAAAATTATATAAGAAAGGAAATAGTAGATCGACCTAACCGAAACCTCAAACCTTAATATACAGATCAAACTGAGAGATAGATATAATAATTAATAACCGCAGAGAAAGAGAACCTTCTTCATCTTCATCTTATTCTTATTCTTCTTCTTCTTCTTCTTCTTCTTATTTTCCTTTTTATTCTTATTCTTATATAGGCTACGGATGAACACCTGCTCAATTACGAAGGATGCCTACTAATAATTATACCTCGAATAGACCATACGTATATAGGTACATACGTGTTTGAATCATTTTATATACTTTGAGGCGTTTAATATAGTTGAATATATCGATTTTATTATATAGTTTCACGATTATACGATTTGGAAAAATAACTCAATTTGAATATATGTATATATATATATATATTTTTTTTTTTCAGAATCGATGATGAAACAATTTGTCTTTTGGATATTTTACTCTTTTTTTTTTCTCCTCAAATTTTCTCAAATTTCGAAAGCTGTTCGAGAATAGTTTTACGAATGCAACAAACACAAGTTGAACGTCATAGTGGGTCAAGTAATACAACTATATGCATATATATGTATGTATCTGTGTATATAGTATACCTATATGTATACATAAATGTGTAAATAAAAGATCGCAAGTCTGGTCATGTTTACGTAATTTATTGCCTCGGAAGTATCCAGCTATTTAATTAACGCTTAATTACAGGAAGTAATCACGTTATTGGGAAACGGTTTCTCAATTCTTGGATTAGCTCGCTCGAATTAAATCGCGCCTAACGTGTTAATAGCAAAAAAAAAAAATTAATAAAATTAACTTAAATTACAAACTCCATGTATAATGTGTCGATCACCTTGATTAACTATTTCATAAAAACTAAGTTCGTCGGTAAAATGTCAAATTTTTATGAATTTTAGGTAATTTTTTGGACAAAAAAATAATAAAGAAACATACGACTGACTAATACACGCAATTTAGAAAATTGCGTATTTTTCGAATAGTTCGGTATGTACAAAATTTTTCGATCCATCGTTTTAATATATGTATGATAAAACAGAAACTAAACGTGAAATTAAAACTTGAGTCGAGATAAAAATCCTGCAAGGATTTTGCGAGTATATGGAATCAGCTTGATTCCTTCTTCATTTTTATTTTTCATATCATTTTTTTATTTCTTTTCAAATTATTTTTAAACCCGAAGGATATGTTTCTCGTATATACCTTACGTCTGTGCATCAAAGAGTTAAGAGATAGCCTTGGCTTCGGCTAGTTTTTCTGATTGTATAAGCCGCCGCCTGGGACGGTAGGTAGGTATATAAGGAGGGATGAATGAACCCGACAATTTGTACGGAGGCGGGGAAGGGCGGTGCGAGGCTATTATCTTTATAATCTGGTATATAGTGGAGCTGAAGTTGAAGTTGAAGTTGAAGTTGATGCAGGAGCAAGAGCTTCTTCTGCCGCTGCTTGCTGCTGCTGCTGCTGCACTTTGATAGATACCTCGTTCTACGTAATACGCCGTGGTAATGTCGGCGGTAATATCGGGTGTGGACGACGACCTCAGGCTCCAACTTAACTCTCGTTCCATCTCTTACTCACCCGTCTTTATACATCGACTCGATTCTTAACTACAAATACACGGTGTCCCAGAACTAAATGTCCAAAATGAAAGGTGGCCTAGAGGAGGTCAAACCGAGTAAATTTTCCCGAAGAACATGGGGTCTACGAAGTCGCGTTCGCGAGATATCGCAGGTTAAAAAATATCGCTCTGCGCCGCGATCGCGATCGCGGCGCAGAGCGATATTTTTTAACCTGCGATATCTCGCGAACGCGACTTCGTAGACCCCATGTTCTTCGGGAAAATTTACTCGGTTTGACCTCCTCTAGGCCACCTTTCATTTTGGACATTTATTTCCGGGACACATATGTTCGATGGTAAATTTTTCGACCAAATTTTGTTCATCGATCTCATACTATAATATACAAATGTGTATAATTCTCGCGATTCAAATACCCTGAGGATACATACACGTTTATATACGTGATCCTAGAGGCGCCGTGTCTCCTAGTAGTTGGATATATGTTATAGTCATGACGGTGTAGGTTATACACGTACCTATACCTACCTACAGTAAAGTGCAGTGATCACGCACTACACGATGAGGATATATACAGTTTCTCGTTCGTTGTAGAAAACTTGCAGCTGTACGAAGTAAGGTATAAAGGAAAATGAAGAAAAGAAAAGAAAAGGAAGGGCAAGGCTAGAAGGTAACTCGCCCAGTGAAATATAAAGAAAGACGTTAAGACCTGCACATGTATAGAAAGAATAAGAATAAAAATAATAACAATAATAATGATAACAATATTAAGAAGAAGAAAAAGAAGAAGAAGAAGAAGAAAAAGAGGAGGAGAAGGAACCGGCCAAGAAACTCGATGTGATTACGTACCGCGCGCGGTGCAGCAATTATGTCCCGCGCATATATACATCTTTACAGGCGCATCTTTACATCTATATCTACCTATACATACGTAATATTTTTATACCAGATCTTGCGCTGATCTCTCTGTAGGTATATATATGTATATACCTTATATTATTATACATCGTGCAGCGTGCCGCTGCTGCAGGGATCGGCTCGTCGAATGCATAGGCCATGGCTAGTATACGAGTATCATAAAGTTTAATTCGACACTGTACGCTACAGACATTATATTCAATAATAATAATAATGATAAGATTAGCTAATCGATGATCTATATATACAAATTTTTACCGCAAAAAAAAAACCGCTGGTGTCTATTTTTGTATTTTTTGGTCTATGGAGTTACAGACGAAGCAAAGTAGGCGATAATAATGCAAATGAAAGGCCAATTACAACAAAAAAAATGATATACAGTTGAATATACCGCGTGTGTATATATACGTATGTAGGTACAAGATAAGAAGTGCAGTGGGGGTCTTGTTCTTGTATTGCAATCTAAGGATATATTGCGGTATCTTTGTCGCTCTCGATCTTGGAACTATCTCTCTCTATCTACCTGGACCTCCGCGTGTCTCGTTCCCACGATCTCATGAATGAACTCGCGTGGCAGTTGCGTTAGAGAAGGGGGTTGATGGAGATGGAGATGAAGAGAGAGAGAGAGAGAGAGAGGGTGGGAGAGAAGGTGGTTCCCCGTCGCCGTTCACCAAAGAGAAAGAGATAAAGAGAGAAAGAGAAAGAGAGGGGGGATCGCTCGTACGAAGAGAGGAACTTGGTATAGTGGAACTCGAATAAACTTTTATAGGAAACTCTTGAGTTGGGGTCACGCTATCCCTCCGGGTAAGAGGTGGCTGTATACATATGTATGATATGTATCTTCCGCGATCGAGTGTATAATATGACCGCAAAATTTGACAGAAAAAAAAAAAATCAAATTCAAATTCAAATTCAAATTAGCATCTTATATATAAAATTTATTGCAGAACAACGCGGAGAAGATATTGAACGAAACGTGGGTATAATAAAGGTATCGGCACTGCAGGTGGTTTATAATAGTCAGCGCATATTGTAATAAGAGAAATTTATTTATTACCGTATACTAAAACCGACTAAGATGCAGTTCTCTAGCTGCAGATTTTCATCGAGCTTGCAATCGCTAAAATGTAAAGCGATAGGGAAAATAATAAAAATAATATTGATAATATTGAAAAAAAAAAAAAATTAGAATAAAATATAAATAAATAACGACCGCAATAAACTGCAATGTGCATCAGAATTCCACACTACAACAATATAAGCTAGGATTTGAGAAGCTAAAAATTTTTCAATTGGTTAAATTAATGAATTTCCGTAATTTAGGATAGATTTTTGTTTTTTTGTGTAGGTATGTAAGTATGTATGATAGGCTGTATTACCAGATCACTTGATATGATATAATAATTAAAGGCGTAAATTAATACCGCGTGATAAAATTGAAAAGCTTATAGTCAAAGCCGGAAACAAAGAACCCTGAAAAGTGAAAGGCTGCAGCAGACTATGTAACGAACGAATGAACGAACGGAACGGTGTATAAATATAAGAACAGATATATACATCATTATAATCGTATATATGTAGACGTATTATATATTAGGTACATGTATATACCATATACACACACGATTTATAACACCAAACACATATCACTATATAATATATGCTGCTAATGCACATATCAATTTTTAAATCTATTCAATGATTATAATATAATATGTATACATACTAACATATAAAATAAAAAATTTCTAAAAAATAGTTTTGAAAAAAGTTGTTCGTTTGTTTTTCATTTTTGTCTTTTTTCTTGATTGAATGTTGCACACCTTTATCATTATTATTATTGTTGTTGTTGTTTTTTAAATTGAAAAAGGTGTTACTTAATATTCGTTACCAATTGATATAATACATATACCTATATACCACATATAACACCGTCGAGACTTTATTAATCCCGTATATATTAATTATTATACGTGTATATGTATACCAATAATATTAGTGAAGATGGCAACGTTGATAATAATCAGCGTAAATATATATCGTAACATTAATAGCTATACATATATGTATATGTGAATAAATCTCGTGTAACAGGTATGTCTAGTATACAAACCACCTATTACAGATAATAATAAAAATAAGAAGAAAAAAAATTGGTTTATACCTAGATAATTTATTAATCGAGCCTTCAGAACGCATTAACGTCAAATAAAGTCCTCTTAAAAGAGGCGGCGAAGAGAACGGCCGATTATATCTATCTACCTGTCGAGTGGCGAGGTAAAACGTATGAGGCGTAAGGAAGCTGAAGCTGAAGCTAAAGCTACTGGCTTCTGCTGCATTCAGCTTATGCAGCTAAAGCTCGAAACAACGAAATCGTTATACGGAACCGATTAAACGTTCACGATCGCCGTTTAAGAAAAATAAAAAATAAAATTATGTATGTATGTATGTATCTTATAATATGTATAAAATAATAACGCATCATGTACTAAACGAGTCATTATAAAGTGTAAAGACTTTAAGATTGTTTTTCGCGCCGATCTTATATCGCGGTATATAGGTATAGGTATACTATATACCTAGATATATACACATATGTATAAGTATGTTAAATACGAATGGTAATTTAACGTCTCGCAAACCTCTGCACCGGACCCCATAGCTCAAGATTAGCCCGGGGATACCCCGTCGAGTTATTTATCGTTTCCAACTCGGAAGTCCTACAAATTATATCGACGCTTTATAGATACCTATACAGCTGGTCGAGAAGAAGGAAAAGAAGAAGAAGTGGAAGAAGATCTATTTAAAAACGTCGGTCTAAGATTTCCGGACGTTTCAAATGATGAAGAATAAAAATTTTCAAAATCCTAAAATAAGAAGAAAAAAGAGTATTCAAAAAAATGACGATAATATTCCATAAGTTAGATCTTCGTGAAACTTGTTATACGCGATTTTAGGTAAAGAAGTAGAAACTGCAACAGCTGTATCGAAAATCGTGGGTACATACAGGGTGTCCCGGAAGTAAATGTCAAAAATGAAAGGTGGCCTAGAGGAGGTCAAACCGAGTAAATTTTCCCGAAGAACATGGGGTCTGCGAAGTCGCGATCGCGAGATATCACAGGTTAAAAAATTTCGCTTTGCGCCACGATCGTGGCGCAAAGCGAAATTTTTTAACCTGTGATATCTCGCGATCGCGACTTCGCAGACCCCATGTTCTTCGGGAAAATTTACTCGGTTTGACCTCCTCTAGGCCACCTTTCATTCTGGACATTTAGTTCCGGGACACCCTGTATATTGTAAAATACTCGTACCTAAATATCAGGGTTCGTATCTGTACAGGTATAGCTTTTTATGTTATACCTATGGTATCCGTACAACCTATACCTATATTGTTCGGTCGATCCCCACCAGCGACGACCTTCATGAATGGAGTCGCGTGGCGCCTCGTGACGTCATAACCTGTTGCTACCTTTTTACCCCCATTCCCTCGGTTCCCTCGGCGTCGCTCTTCTCGTTCACCCCCCACCGGGAATCGACGATTTCCCCTCATACAGAGTTCGAAATATACATGTGTACACGTACGTATGTATGTAGGTAGGTACACGTATACGTACACGGCTAAGGTTTTATATACACGCGAAGGCAACGAACGATGATCATCGTAATCATATTTTAAGTACAGTTTATATCTAGACGAGAAAGATGGAGATATATATGGGGAGAGGTAAGTAAGAACGATTCGATCCGGGTGAAGAGAATGAGATGAAAAGAAATTTAGATTTCTATACAGCTAAGCTATATGTATATGGGTATGAGTAAATAGGTGTAATTTCGGTGCTATCGTACATAATATACATACATACATACATACATATACGTATACATATGTGGAAGAAGAATTATCAAACAAATTGAAGGATCTTTGTTTGCCACTGTTATAAGCCATACTGCTGCAGCATCGAAAATTTTATACGTATATATACCTACCTATGTATATTGTATATACATAAATACATACATACGTATGTATAGTTGAGCTGTAGAATTAGATTACTGTTAAGTAAGAAAGAAATAAATAAAGAACTACACAGACAGGTATGTATACCTATATATATTAAATTGGATCATAAGCATCCATGCAGCATCAGATATATACATATATATTTATGTATATATATCGTAAGATATTATATAGGTATCTATAAGACTTCCGCGATGTAATTACGCGATGTAGTTATATGTATATACGTATATATATTGTGTTATGGTTTTTCAAACCAGCAGCTGTGTTTTTAAATTGGTATATATATAGTATACATGTATATACCTATATATACGTATATTATATAAACTAAGATTCGTTTAATCTGGTCTATATTATATATAGTGATTCGATTTATTTGTTTATTTCTTTATTTACTTATTTATTTCATTTTTTCCTCGTTCGTTTATAATTATTTCCGCCACGAAAGAGAGAGAGAGAGAGAGAGAGAGAAAGAGACAGAGATAGCGAGAGAGAGAGAAATATTGAAAGAGATATTACACACCGATAAATAAATAATCTTTACATACTTCAACACCGGATATAAATTTATCCCGACATATTTTTAAGAGCGTTAATTCATTTTTTAAACAAAAACCAAACAACGACGAAACCAACGAAAAAAAGGAGAGAGAGAGAGAAGGTTTACCTCATATGTCACAGCACTTGCACAGTGTGTAATAATAAAGCGAAAGTTTTCCACTCGTTTGCCAAGTTTTATTCTATTTTATTTCATTTTATTTTTTTACCGATCTTCAAGTGATAGAAATTAGTACGTTAATGATTTTGCGATGTGCAGATTCATATCGTATTAGAACGATCTTACCTTGTATATAATACATAATATAATATATATTATATACGATTCGAAAATTATCTATGAATGTGAAATATTACGTAAAAGTAAAAAATAAATAATAATAATAATAATAATAATAATAATAAAATCAAAAAAGCCTGCAATTCAAAAATAGCTAAAGAGATTGTTAGTGTTCGCAGAATTATAGTGTTTTGATATATTTGTCTTTGTACAGTGCAGTTTTGAGAAGAAACGTTTGAAAGATTAGAACTTAGCTTCTGTACAGCAATGTGAAATATAACAAGTAAAATTGGTGTATCCGGTTACGCAACATGTTATAAACTTGATGGTTCAACGGTATAATGTAAGTAGTCTGCGAAAATTAGTGCAGTTTATGTAATTCGGTGAACGAATGAATGAATGATGAGGATTACGACGAGTATGAAGAAGGTATGAATCTAAACATTGATATGCGAATCATCAGTAAAACGAGTTAATAAAAATGCAAAAAAAAAAAAAAAATTAAATGTAACAAAATTTGAAACAAAAACAAAAATTTTTTTTTTTTTCAAATAAATATTTTCTCGGATAAAATTGAAAATGTAAAGCCATCGATTTTTGTGGGGAAAAATTTGTTTGCAAATTTTTTTTTTATATCTCATTTTTTTTTGTTTTTGTAAAAGATGTATGGATTACGTAAAGTATGGTAAAATTAAACGTATGTAAGTTAACTGCCTTATCAACTGGTTACAACATCAACATTTCGACATACATGGGGCGCTTTCTATCGGGAATACATTCAGGCTTTGGATTCCGTTCAGGTCCGTAAGATGTCGATGCTTGGTCGGTAACTACGAACGCTTTAAAATATGATACGAAAATTTGGCAAAAAAAAAAATAAAATAAATAAATAAAAAGCGGATGCTAAAAAAATAAAAAAAATGGACTACTTTTATTTTTTCAAATTTAAATACTTACATGAAAGAAAAAAAAATACTAATAATAAATTTTTTTCGATTCAAATTCTGATGATTTACGTAATTTGTATATGAAAAAACAAATGAAGAAAACAAAAATGAATAAATGAATGAAGAGAAAATTAGAATTTTAATAAGAATCAAACGGAAAGATTCGATCGATAGAAAAAAAAAAGAAAACAAAAAAATTATACCAAGATGAATTGAATTGGGATCCAAAAATGGTCATTGGAGTTCAAAGACAGTAAATAATCCGTATATAATATATAAATGTATATATATATACTACATATATATGTATATACGAATACGAAGCGCAGGACCGTAATAATTGACATTTCCAAGAGGTATATACCCCCTAGTTTGGTGGTCAGTGAGAAACCTGATATTCTCGCGGTAGCAGAGCGGAGGAGAGTAATCGGAGGAATCGTAGGAATCAGGAGATTACGGTTCAACCAGAAGAAGACTCTCATCCGCGGAGAATTCTATGTATACCTATAATACCAACACCTTTCTCATATACCTATACCATCTATAGTCGTATCACCTATAATCGCATATAACGACAACGAGTACATCAATATTTAATTCTCTATAGGTGCAGTCTGCACAACGTGATCATTCTTATTATTATTCGTTTTATCAGATTCCCTAAATCAAAGAAAAAAAAAATAGAAATGCAAGAAAAACTTAACTTTCTCGATAATTATACCGAGATTTTGGTTTCGATATGGATATAAATCGAATCGACGTTTCCATTAAATTATACGCGGAAAAAATTTGAATAATTTCATAGCAGCGATAAGTATAAGGACCGTTTTATATAAAAGCATGTAGTGTACGTATACAGAATCGTCTTAATCGTATCCTAGCCTCAAGTCTCCTAACGAATCCCACCCGGAGGCCAGCTGGTACCAAAAGAAATTTCTCCGAAATCGTTAAAAATTGTTTAATATTGCCGAATGTTTTGACTCTGCACGGAGTCGGCCTCGCGCGGGTTTGTGTCCTCGGTCCTCTCGGATCTGTTCTGTTCTGTTTTACACGGCGTAATATAGACGTGAGAACTTTATCCCGGGGTCTGATCCAATCTGGTCTGGCCTGGCTTGGCTTGGCTTGGGCCCTTCTGGATGGCCAAACGAATGGATGGAGATGGATGGATGGATGGATGGATGGATGGATGGGCGTTCGTCGACCGCAACACAGCTGCGGTTACAAGTTTCACGCGGTATGTCGGCCAGCCTGGTAACCCGACTGACCTCAGGATCGAAGACACGAAGAATAGTTCGACGTGAATCTTAACTTTGCAAGGTTTCTTCAATTTTCTCGTTTCGGTATAAGTTTTTGAAAATTTTCAACGACAATTTATTTCCAAAAAAAAAAAAAGAAAGGAATAATTTCACTGATCAGCGGGAAAAGGGGCAAAAATTTTCTTGTTCAAATTGTAAAGACAAATAGAAAGATGAAAAATAATTTCAAAAAATGGGATAATATATGGGACAAGCTCGGGCACATGGAGGTATATAAACTGTAAGGATTCCAAAGACCCCTTCGTGTATTTTATGTAGAATTTATTTGGTCTCTTGCAGGCCTGGTGTTGCACTGTTGCAGTATGTTGTATGCCTATAAGGCTCCTTGGTAAGTCAAGCACGTAAGAGGGACTGCAAGCAACGTCGGGGCCCCGTTCATCCGGTCTTTCAGTTGAGAATAAATTGAAGATATACCTACATCCGAAGGGCTTCTTAGACTGGCAAAGAATTGCTTCTTGGAATAACAAAACGTATCTTGTTCACGTTCGATACTTGCTATAGTACAGTATATACATATAACTGACTACTAAAAACGCGTGTGTATACACGACCAGGATTGGTATAGGTGTATCCAATTTACGGTATATATAGAAGAAACAAGACGTAAAATCAGAATTTTTCACGGCACTTTTCATCGCCTTATATAGATTCCCGCGTAATTACCGGAAGTATATTAATATCAAGTACGTATATAATACCTATGTGAAAGAATTTTGAAATTCAGGTTTTCACGTATATTAGAAAAAATCAATAGCCCGATTTCTTTTTTTTTTTTAACCCCGTAAAAATCCAAACCTTCGAGTTCAACAAGATATATATGGCAATTTCTTTTCATATCCATCATATTTTTTCATTTTTTTTTTTTGTTTTCAATTTGTCGATCTTCCCTTTGACCCGTTTTTTTTTTCGGATAGAAGATACTTAGATACCCGAAAACGTGAAGATACATGAAAATGATCAAGAGTCAATTTTCGATCGTATAACCAATATAACGAAAAGGGACGGAAAAAAAATCTAAAATGATATTTTCGCACAATATTTTGGCAATATATTTTTTCTCCGAATATCCTGATGATCTATAGATAGAATTAATTCCCATATTTTTTGACCGTGAATAAAATTAGTTAATATCTTTCACCATTTTTTTTTTTTTCTTCAATTGATTAGGAAAGCTATAAAGGTGATTGAATATCGCGTATCCATAAAAGGTATAGAGAGATAAATAATGTTCATATACGCGATTGAGATATAGGTATGGCTATATAGGTATATACTATATATATTTATACAGGCATGTCTTCGATCGAGACAATGGGATAATTAGCATAATACATTCTGCACTAGTCGTCGTCATCATCAAAGACAAATCGAATAATCATATATTATAACAATAGAACGACGACGACGCCGACGACGACGACGACGAAGTAGTATCAGCTACCGCGGATAATGTATACCTCCTCCTTTATTCCCGCTTTGCCACCGTTGGTTGAGCAGGACGGGCGACAAGTGGTCGGGGGGGTACGATTGTTGACGAAGAGGAGCGCTATAGATCGTTATATTGAATTATTCAATAAGTTCGTCGAAAATGTAATAAATAAATGAATAGGTAAATAAATTAAGAAGTATATATAAAAGAAAAAAGAAATTGCAACTAATGCAGAATAAAAAAAAATAAAAATACAGTATATAAACGGTAACGTCGATGCACCGCGAATGATGAACAATCGTTTTATATTATACCACCACGCAGCTATCGACTTTATATATACAGGTTCTATAAATATAAATTCTATCTCTACACCTACAAGAAGATAGAAAGAGAGAGAGAGAGAGAGAGATTGAACACCATATTATAAACGACTACGCAATATATACCTATCGCCAACGATCGCGGATCACTAACCTTCTTCTCTCTTTTTAATTTTTTTTCTAATTCTTTTTCGATTTTTTCGCCGATCTTTTTGGGTTGCAAATGAGATCAATAAAGCTTTGCCGTTCATTTGTTTATTTATTTTTGAGCGAATTCAAATTATTCAATTTTTTTTTTTTCTATTCAAATGACAACAATCATATCGATTGTATGTACTACATATCAGAAAAATTGAAATAAAAATCGATTTAGGAGTAATGTAATAATTTTACCTTCTAGATATTACGTATGTGTAGATATACGATTAATTAATTAATTACAACACAACGATATCATTGTGTATATAATTATTAACGTGTTTGTTTCGTTATCGTACATACAATGCCGTGAGATTTTAATTAAGTTATATACCAGCTGTTTTAATAACACGCGATCTTCAACTTATTTGATATACATGTGTATGTATGTACCTATCCACAATTTTTTATGTAGTCGATATCTTTGCAGCGTATATAGAGAAAAAAATACATATATGTATAGGTAAATATACGTATATAAATAAATAAATGAATAAATAAAATATCATGATTATGATTTTCATAGATTTCGTTTTTTTTTTTTCTCTCTTCTAATTTATTCTTATTGTTTGTTATTATAACGAATTCGCATATGACGTTTCTCGCAATCGTATCTATGTATATGCAGTTGTGTTTAGCTGCATAGTCAAGACCGTGAATAATAAGAACCGTATATATCGAGATTATATATATATATACATATATCCATCGACCAATCTGTAATTTATAAATATAAATAGAAATGCATAAGGCTAATTGACAGTCTGAGGGCGTCGCGACGCTACGCGTAAGTCGATGGATGGATATTCTAGCCACGCAGGTTCTTCCGCGAGGTTCATAACAGCCAACCCAACCAACCAACCAACCTGTAGCCTGCCTGCCACCGTCCATAGACAGGCAGCTTACGTTAGTAAGACCGAAGAGTACAAGAAGACTAAACTGACCAATAGAAGACGTTTACTCCTTGGTCTCTGGCATAAAATTTTTACAATATTTCTCTAAGCCGTGTAACAATCTGCAGAAATTAGATAAATGCGGATTTTAAACTCATTCGTATATACGGAAATTTTACAAATTTTTGTTCCTTTTTTCTTTCAAACTATCAAAAAGTCGTTATTTTATATAAGAAAAAAAAAGTAATAAAAATTCTATCGAAAGCGTCGATTCAAAAACTTCTCTCTTATATACTTGCAAAAAAAAAAAACGTTTTTTTTTTTTTTTTTTCACGTGCCTATCCCATATCTTTCCCGCCTACCTACCTAACTACCCAAAGCTGTACATATACAGGTAATATATAAAACATAAGGGGATCTCGTATACCTAATAGAAATATAAAATTAACCCACGCATAGTTCCCGCTCCCTGAATCATTGTGCAACTACAACGATTACTGAACTGTTGCTTTGTATACCTATATATAGTATATATGTATCTCTATACATATGTGTATGTTCATGTGCGACACTTAATAATAAATAATGATAAGAATCACGTCGCGACGTATAGATGTGGCTGTTCGTAGGACGGAAAGGGCGACAGTAGAACGTCACGGAAGGGTGGCTGCATCCGGCACTGGCACTGCACTGCGTTATGCACCGTGCAGCCGCGACGAATACGCATGTCCCTTCACAAATTTATATTTTTACTTTTTGCCCTTTTTTTTTACTTTTTTTTTTTGTCTTCTTTTGTTTTGTTCTGATTATTATTATTATTATTATAACAAAAGGTACAAAAAGGGAAGGAAAAAATTGCCTTATCTACCCGTTGAGCGTGACATTAATAAGTATATAATTCCTAGACGCGTATGTGTATGCGGTTATATTAACTGTTTCGGAATACCTTATACCGTCCATTGTCCGATCGAACAAACAATTAAACACGAGAGAAGCATATTACAACATACATACATATATACGTTAAAAGTTAGTTAAACAATTTTTTTTTTTTTCTTTTTTTTTCTTTAACGTTAATATTTCCATTCAATATATACATGTAGGGTTGTAAATCGTAACGTGTATAGTTAGCCGAAAACCTGGCGAAAGAATAATAAAAAAAAAAAAAAAACTTTGTCCATACAGAAAATTTGCCCAGATGTAGTAAAAAAAAATAAAAATAAATAAATAAAAGAAGACAAAATTAAGGGAATTGGAGAAGTTTGCCTTCATTAAGAATCAGAGAGAGAGAGAGAGAAAAAAAACAGACAAACAACAAATAAGAATCAAAAAATCTTAAATCGAAGGACTATTTTGTTATTGTTTTTTTTTTTTTTTTCCTCTCCTTTTTATTTAAAAGAGAAGAAGGATAGAAATGTAACGGCACTACAGTATTTGCTCCAGATGGACGAGGACCAACAATAAAAGAGATAGATAGAGAGAGAGATAGAGAGAGAGAGAAGGTTACAGAGAGCAGAAGGCGGGGGCGTTCAGTGGGGTTCTCTAATGAGGATGCTGCTGATTATCCAATTCGTTAATTCTCGCTATATTTTGATCACACCGCGCGCTAACCTGCGGCCAACGCGACTCATTGTCAGCCTGCACTTACTTATCATCTCTTATTCTACGTATATATACACGTACACGTACGTACATACGTATATCCTTACTATTACATATGTACAGGGCTTAGATTTGACCCCGACTATGAAGCATAGAAATTCGTATTATAGAGATTATTAGTAGATAACTAAATTGCCTATACATACTACATTTTATTTTTTGTTTTTTTTTTCGCTCATAAACTCAAATTTCTTTTTTTCTTTTTATGCATAAAATGAATGAAAATTTGATTATTGTAAATTGAAAGATGTGTGACGGTTTGAATTTTTTTTTTCTTTTTCCCTCATTGATCGAGATAATATATATGTATGTATGTATATATCAGTATAAGACAGAGTCTTCAGATTCTAATTTCCGAAAATAAACGATCTCAAATTAAATCAACGATTTGTTATTTTCAACTAATTAGGAACATGAGGAAGATTTTTCTCCGATTTTATCGGTGAAATTCGAGTAATCCCAGCTACTATCGTTCTATTTTAGATTAACAACGAAAGATGTATAAATATAAATATACATATACATACGAAGGCGAAATAAGTGATTGCGAGAAAAAAACAAAAAAAAAAGGAAATATAAACGGAAATTAATATTTTTGAATATAGTCAAAAAGAAGAAGTCGTTTGGTGGAATTTTGAGGAAACTGAAAAAACGAAAAATAAAAAAACGAAAGAGGAAAAAAAAGCCTAAATCTGTACCTAGCAGCGTAAGACTACGTTTGCCTCGTCTGTTGTATGCCGCGGTTTCGACAGAGAGAAGCGCGCGGGAGTTCTTGAATTTTCTTAGAAATTCTGACGGTCGGACGGACGCTGAGGATTCTATTCTTAGGGTTGGTTCTTTCCCGAGACTCCCTTGAAAAATAAGAAGGCTAACGTGGGCGGATGTAACGATAATGCTCTACCAAGCATCGCTCGCTCGCTCCACTCCCTAATGAAGGGAAACTAGAAATTATTATTTTCACGCCCGGTGGCCAAATTGGCCTTGAAGGAAAAAATCCGACTAATTGTAAGTAGCTGCAGTAATCGTCAAGATACGAGATACAAAAAAAAAAAAAAAAAAATCTCCAAACGATAAGAAATAAAATAAATATGAAATAAGTAAATAAGAAGAAAAAAAAAATCAAAACTCCATTTTTGTTTTACGATTAATAAAATAATAAAAAAAAAAAAAAAAAAAAAAAAAAAAGAAAATTATTACAAAATGAAATAAAATGAAAAATAAGTAAATTGATTATGATTTTTTTTTTTTTTTTTTTGATATCTAAGTAAAATATTTTGAAGTTTTTTTCTTCTTATCTTACTTTTTTTTTTTTTTTTTTTTTTAATGCGTCATTCACACAGTACCAACGAAGAGTTTATCGAACGAAAAAACCAAATGGAAGAGACGAAAAAAAAAAAAAACGAATTAATAATGCATATATAAATATACAAATATACAAATAGATCGATTATTTTTCCCACGAGAATGATCGGTGTATAGGTAATATATACAGGTATATAGGTATGTATATGTCGTTAGTATTTAATTCCTTATCCTTAAAAAACGAGAAAAAAAAAAACGAAAGAAAGAAAGAAATTTGCATAATATTCATTGAGCTGTGGCTGTTAATGTGTACTGCGTAAACCTGTTGCAGACCCGTTCTCACGGTCGTGGCAACAGGTGCGTCGTAATCACCGAAAAAAAAGGAAATATATATATATACACATATATATTCATATACCTTACGTATATAAGTGTATATAACGCGTATTACAACCTCTGGGTATATACTACGCTTGTATATACACACGTATATATAACATATGTATATAAAACGTGTTGAAAAATAAAAATAAAGAAATAAAACAAAAATAATATGAAAAAAAAAAATACAAATCAACATTACGATCGTTCGGGGTACAACGAACTGTTGCATGGGCCAAACGGGTGATGCGAATCGCTTGATTTGCAAAGGTGAGGAATATGGCGAATCTTATTTATTTTTATCAGATATATGTATATAGTTTTTTTCCCACGTTTTTGATTTTGATTTTGTTATATTCGCGGATGTGATCAGGGATTTCTTTCTTTTATATTCGGTACCGAAGACTTTGGTGAATCAGATATTTATAGATTTATGAGGTAAAATCGTCGATCCGAAGAAGAAAAAGAACAAAAGAAAAAAAATCGAAAATCTCGAAGACCTTCGAAATTTGTAAAATAAAAAACGTAAAAAATAATTTGTCTTTTTTTTTCTCAATGTGCAATTTGTGCATAAAATTGCAATTCTCCTTCTTTTTATCATTCTTCTTTTTTCCTTATATTTCGAATGACCTGAATACTGTCAAGGAATACCAAATCGATCGTACGGTCCGGTGTCTTGTCAGTTTACATATATATACATATACCTATATATATATATATATATATATATATATATACATATTATGTATAGATATGTAGATTATATATACGGATATGAAAATTGAGGCGTAAAGCTGGACCCAGTTACATTATTCCCTGTATATAGTCGATTATTTCCGTCGCGTATATGGATGTATGTGTACATACATCGTGGGCATACGTATAATATACGATATCGCGGATTAAACGACGGTTTTTTCTCTTTTTTTTACTCTTTACTTACGTCACATTTCGATATCAAAAGAATAGAATATAAGAATTCGAAAAAAATACAGAAGAATAATTTTTTTTTTCTGACTCACCGAGGGAGCTTTCCGGGTCCGAAAGATCGGAGAGGGACGGTACTTTACGCATGGAAGCGAAACGGCCGTGGAGGGCCGGTACCAAAGCCTCTTCTTCGGCGTCCGAGGTCACGATCTCCTGTTTCATGTATTTAACCATCATTTTCATAGCTTCACCACCGCATCCAAGCATCGCGACTTCGCCACGGACATCGCGCTGAAAGAACGATACAAATTTATTTTTTTTTTAATTAAATTATTCATTACTTATTTGAAAATAATTTTTTTTTTTTTATATAATAATTTTTTCGAACCCCGTTATATACTATACATATATTAAATAGAGAAAGAAATGAAAAGAGATAAATTCACGAATTTTGTATTTAAAACTGTAGAGAGCAAAAATGATATTTATCTTGTCACCGATCGACACGTATATAGTTTGTTGAATAGAATTTTAATAAATTTGAAAACTTTGAGATAGAGACGAGAATAGATCAAGGCGAAGTTATGTATACCTATATACATATATACCTATATATTCCTAGAGTAAATGAAAAAAAAAAAGAAATACAAAATTGTAAATTGTATAATATATAAATACATGATATATACATATGTGCACGCCTACATGAACATTTGAACCTATATATACATGTATACAAAGGTGAGTAAAAAAAGATCGCAATAATAAGTCGTATACATATGATATATGGCTATAAATAACGCAAAGGTCTGTTACATATAGGATAAGCTGTTCCCAAAGCCGTGCATAGATATATAACACATCACGAGTCTATACATACATAGTATATACCTATATGTATAGATTATAGAACCGAGAATCCCTCATATCTCTCAACGACTACGAGAAAGACGATAAAGACGAGTTCTACTACTACCGACGAAGTCAGTCGTAACGTCGTCGTCGAATTAGAGTGAGACTGTGATAGAGATAGAGATAGAAATAGAGTAAGAGGGAGAGGGAGAGGGATAAAGAAAGGAGAGTACGTGCGTGCGTGCGTCTCCCATTCGACTCGGGCAGCAGAAAACATGAATGAATATAGTGACCCAACCTGGCGGGTATTCAGTCAATCAGAAAGGAGAGAGGAAAGGAAAGGAAGGGAAAGGGAAGAGAAGGGAAAAGAAGAGAAAGGAAGGGGCAGCGACAGACAGACCCGATTGTGAGTCTCGTGTTGCGTATATATAAAAAAGAGAGAGAGAGAGAGAGAGAGAGAGAGAGAGAGAGAGATTATACGGAGAATAGATAGCGCGATATTATTTCATTGTAGGTATAGTCAAATTTGTCAACGACGTGTCTATAGAAAGAGAGGGAGAAAGGAAGGGTATTTATAAATCGTATATATTTGAAGAACGTTACGTTAAATCCGGCAAAGCACGCTGTTTTTTTTTTTTTCATAGATATGCGGTTTATGACATTCGGGTTAGAAACAAAAAAAAAAGACGAACGAAAAAAACCGCGTCTTTGCGTTATTTTTTCGTTTGTTTTATCTATCAATAAAATGACCATTTTTTATTTTTGTCTTTATACCCTGGATTACTAATGAATTTTTTCGAATAGAATAAGCTAAGAATTACAATCATAATGGTATACTTTATTTTTTTATTTTTCTCTCTTTCGCTCTCTTGCAAAAATTTCGTTTTTCGCACTTGGCCGGTCTTTGGCCGCGCAACAAACGTCCCTTAATTTATTTTAATTTTTATGCATGAATGTATTAGATACGTGTCTGTGTGTGTGCGTATGTGTCTGTGTGAGTTTGTGTTTGACGGTTTGACCTTCCTTCGTGGAAAGTCCGAGCTGAGAGTAAGTAGACGATGAATGAAACGGGTATGACTGATTGTGTGGCCAGCTAGTGCAGAGTGAGTACCAAGTGACGTAATATACTATAGTAAGCATATATGTATAATATACATATAGCTATGCATATATACCGAAGCGTCGCGACGCGGTTTAACTCGACTTAAACTATAACAATAAAATGTCAAACTTAAAACGGCTCGGTTTACTTCATATAATTTTTTTTGGCTCCCAACATAAAAACTGCGTTATATGTAAAATTAATTTACGTATACATGCGTTCTCCCACGTTTCAGAATTATGATGATAATGACAATGAAACCATTTTGTACATTCGGTAGTTTAAAATATATTATAAGAGAAAAAATAAATAAATTGAAAAAAGAGATAGAATTAATAAACTTTGTCTTTTCCTTATTTGAATTTCATTAATCATTAATTTTATCTCACTATTCTACTGTAATTAGCAATATTATTATTATTATTAATTTTTTTTTACCATTTACTTCAATTTTTTGATAAATATCCGTCTGATTTCATTTTTAATACTCTAATTAAAATACAGAATTCGGTATACATTGTATACACGAGCTTTCGAAATTACTACGTACAAAAGTACAGAGATAAGTAAAAACGCGAATAATCGGTTCGGATAAATTCGTTATCTCTAATTTTTTTTTTTTCGGTCGATTTGCTTAAAAACATAAATAATTAACTAGAGTTCACCCACGGACGCTATACTATATGCAGTTAATTGGTTAGTTATAATTAATCAGTTAGTTTTTTTTTTGCGTTTATATGAAAATAATTTATAAAGATGAGAAAAAAAAAAAAAAAAAAAACCGAAGAAAATTTAACGCTGTAGCGTATGTATGTATTTACGTACGCTACAGCGTGTTAGTTACGACCTTACACTTGACAAATACAACGTAAATATCGTTTTTGACTTTTTTGTCTTTTAATTTTTTTTTTTTCTTTTATTACATTTTGGTGTGTTTTTTTTTTTTTTTTTTTTTTACTCAAATTTATGCTGCAGTTTCAATAAGAATAATAAATATTAGATATATACACAAGGTATCTATACCTAATACATATTTATCCATATAGGAATACGTTTTTTGAATTGATTCCGAATCACATTACGATACCATCTATCGTTCTAATTTTTTTTTTCTTCTTTCTTTTCTTTTCTTCTTTCTTTCTTTCTGCGATTCAAAGTTACGAAAGTTACGTTACGTTCTACGCGTTAAACCATGCAATTATGTAACATTATAGATTTTATGCAAGCAGGTTATTATCGAATTATAAATAATAATTTTCTGGTCATTTAAACATCGTTTACTATTATGTTGCTGTATCGGAAGCTGCAGGAAAAGGAACGGAAACTATATCTAGCCCATTTTTATTTATTTCATTCTTTGTTTAACCTTTTTTATTCAATTTCGCGTATATCCACAATTTGAGCAATAATTAATTGAGGGAAACTTGAATTAGTAACCGAAGTATGAATGAATTGTGATAACGGCGTTCACGATATTCAAAAAATCTCGTAAGTTCACCGATACGTACCCCAATCACTGCACAAGGCTTATCCCACGATAAAATAATATTGAAAAAAGTGAAAAAAAAAAAAAAAAGAAAAAATTGATCAAGTAATAATTTTAGCTACAAGTATAAATCGTGACTTCCAATAATGAAAAATAAAATTAGAATAGAACGCAATGATAATTAATTTAAGTGATATTTGCGCAGATCTCTATATATAATATTCATTCAAAAAATTCGGAATTTTTCTATTACACTTGTCAACGTATTTTCATTCATCGATAAGTTCAAAGAGTAAAATTAATTCCGAAGATTATAAACATAAGGAAGAAAAAAAAAATGAGATAGACGTGGACTTTTGATCACTGTTTATAGAGAGAGAGTCGAACTTTGCGATATATACCTATGTGTTTATACGCTGGACTTATCAGTATAACTATACTTTTCCTGAGAACTGCAATTATTGCAGTTTTAAGTGCACGACTCGCGTTGCGACACGATCAGTGTTGCGAAAAAGATAAGAGCTGCAGTATAATCAACGCGAATAAGAGTCGAGGGGATTAGTATGTCGTAAGCAGTCCGTAAATAAAAAAAAAATTAAAAAAAAAAAAAAAAAAGGAAATTCAAAAAACAAAAAATTTATGAAACCACATCATAACAAGAAAAAAAGAAAAATTCATCCGCGACGTATATATAAAATCTGATCAGAAGCAAATAATTATACGAGAAAACGTACATTATATATATTTTTGCATTCTAATTATAATAAATTTTATCGTACGTAACAAATGTTTAATAAATTTATACTACAACTCACATAATACGTATATTTTGTCAAGCTGCGTTGATATTACGAAAATGTACAAAGAAAAAAAGCGAAAAAAAGCAAAAAAAAAAAATACGTCGGGTCTAAATAACGAACAGAGCAATTAGTAAGATAATGAATTAATTATACTGCCACTTGAAATTCATGACGTTGTGTCAGGGGTTCCGCGAACTATGTAAAAATTCGAGTTTCAACTTAAAACCAGGTCGAAAAGAATTTTTGAATTTTTCTGAAAAAAAAAAAAAAAAACAGGGAAAATTCAGTTTCTAATTTTATATTTTTTTTCTATCTCTTCGTAATTTCAAGAAAAAAAAAAATACTATACAGACATGTGCAGTCTTTCCTCGCGAAGTCAAAAAGAAAAAGAGCAACTGAACCGAAACGTTTTTTTTTCGTTCGAAATTTTTTTTTAACGTATCAAGGGATCAATCGAGACGAAAATTTTAAACAAGTTTTTGTCATTTGAATCGAAAGAAAGAAAGAAAAATAAAAAACAAACGAAATAAAATTTGTTATAAAACTTGCGTTAATATCTGTATCAGAACGTTGGTTTGAATCCACCCCGAATCCCGAGTAGGTAATCTGCGAACTACGAGGGTTTTATATCCGTTGAACTTATTGTCAGAAGCTTTGTATATGAATATCTATATGATGGGGGGTTTTGTGAGTGCGCGAACGACGGTTTATAATATATAGTATATGGTATAGTATAGTATATAGTATACAGTATATATATGGTTTTGCGATTAGTATCGACAGATTCTCTCGCCTGCATTAATAACGAAAGTTAAACAAATCGTCATTGTGTACAGTGAGTGTGCGATGGGAGGTACGGTATATATACACACGGAGGAAGGGGGTACAAAAAACGAAGGAAAAAAAAAAAAAAAACAACTTTCCCGTGAAATATGACAGGGAACATTATCGTCGATGGCCTTATTTCCCCCCCACACACACACACACACACGTGTTTGTTACACATATTATTCTCTCTTTCCCTATTTCTCTTTTTCTCTCCATCTATATCTCACAACCTGCAATCATAATACGATCACGATTTGATCTGCCACCGGTATATACATGCGAGTGTCAGGGGGACGGTAATTTCTGTAAAAAGAACTGTAACTGCGTTTATATCGACCTTTTCTTTCTTTTTTTTTTATTACTGTGTCAGGATGGTAAGAAAAATAAACTATATATCGTGGAAAATCAATTTTTCAAGATAATATCCGAATACGTTATTCAAATTTTTCGTATACCCATATGTATATAATATAATATATAAGTAGACTGTATAATAGATTAAATAAATTCAAAAAATTCGAAAGAAAAAAAAAATTACAGAAAATTTTCTCACATATATATCTTATTATTTTAATATCGATGAATAATAATTTGATCGTCTGACTGATTGATTGATTGATTGATTGAACGATCAATTTGTTGAAATTATTATCATGCAAAAAAAAAAATGAAAAATTGTTCAAAAATTGATAAAATATTATATATATTTTTTGTTTCTTTTTCATTTTTTTTTTTTTTTTTATCAATTCTATAGAGAATAGTATAAAATAAGGGTTATTACAGTGCGTTCGTTCGAGCGAGCGTGACAAATAGATATATAGGTATAATTCGTAGTCTGTAATTCAAAAGGAAATAGATTTTTCCCGATTGTCGTAGCAGGTATAAGGTATATATTGTATGTATAGGCATGCAGGTACACCGATAACGTTAATATTAATATGAGCGTTTAGAATTACTTTCCTGCGTGTAAAAATGAATAGAAATAATAAATAAAATAAAAAAAGAACAAATCCAAGTTCTATGCCTGTATTTTTATATACCTGAGACCTGTATATACCTACAAATAGATGGCGAGGTGTCTAGGCTAGAGGGAATAAAAATTCTACTACTTCAGTAATGGCATGTCGTTAGTTTTTGCCAAATTATAGACCTGCGGCACGACAAACTCCCGATAATTGCCAAAATCACCAATTTCAATTGTTCAAACCCTCAAATGTAATTTAGCTACGGCTGTCGAACCACAGACCAATAATTGGCAAAACTATTTGACAAATTACACCAGTTATTTCGTATTGATCATCAAACAAGTTGTACTCATATAGATATATATATATATATATATATATATATATATATATATATATATATATATATATATATATATATATATATATATATATATATATATATATATATATATATATATATATATTTCATTCGATTGGAATCGAAAATATATTCAGATTTTTATTTGTTCATTTTCAAAACGCTTTTTTTATCAACGAAAATGAATGAACTTACCAAAATATTTATATATGCCATTATAGTGTGCGGAAAATTAATTGATTGAATAATTTGTTCGTTTTATTTTCTTTTCTGTTTGCCAATTTTTGCCAATTTTTGTATATCATAGTTCGACGTCAAAAAACGAAATCGAAAAAAAAACGGGGAGCGGTCAAATAGAAGCGATATAACACCTCGTAATTGTTATCATCGGTGCAATTTACGAGCAACTCGCGCAAATGTCATCTTGATTAGATATTAGATAACGGCCACATTGCAGCAGCGAATATTTCGCCCGTATAGGTATAAGCGATAAATCCTCGTTTCAAAAATCGAATACATTATCTGTACATGTATGTATACATATATACCTAAAGAAAAGTCGAAACAACGGAATTGGAGTTGCACAAAAAATTGAAGAAAAAAAAAAAATTGAAATTGAAATTTTTAGTTGATCAATTATTTCTTGATAGAAAATTCAACGAATCTATATGTATATAATTTGTGTTACAATTTATTCATAATTATTATACGTAAATAGTTGCATTGTGTTCGGTTCGGTACAGCGATAAGTCCGACTATACGATAGGTAATTGGCAATTCAATGAAATAATCAAATAATCATCCAATCAGTGAGCCTTCACCTAATAAAAAATTAGCTTGTATGTACAATATAGATATACATATATATATATACTGTATGTATGTACATAAATACCAGATGGACAACCCACAGTGTAATTTCATGACGTAACTATAATACTCTCTCGCTCTCGGTGATATCAGATGATATCGTGTGCCCCCTTTGCAATAACACGATATATTGCAAATTTGTTTGCTAATTATAATGAGTAATGATAATCGGAATCGATAAAAAATAGTTGAAAAAAAAATCGTAAAATTTGTAAATAAATCGCAAAGCATAATAAGAAATTTGCGAAATTGCTAAGATGCATTCGTCGAGATTCTCTGACATTCCTTACAAATTTCTTGGGACTGGGATCGAGTTGAATTTCCGATTTTTAAGGTTTCTGAATTCACAAAATTCCTCGAAACTTGATCAAATTCCGAAAGCATAAAGATACGTTGAAATTAGCGATGAGTATAAATTTTCACGATCAAGCGTAAAGGAGCCGAATGCAATCTTTAAATTTATGATAAAAATATTTCTCTCGTCCAAGATAAAATTTGTGCAAACGAACCAAAAAAGAGAAAGTTTAGGTATACCTATGTATATATAAATTTGGTATATAAATATATATGTATAATGACTAGGTCACTCTGTGCAGCAGCAACAGCATCGGATAAAAAAAAAAATCTTTCCGTACGTATATAATATTATGTATATGTACATAGATGGTCATGTATAAGAATTTACCTATGTATAATGAATTATGCAAACAATTTTTGATCCGTAAACGAGTTGACAAACGTATATACCTATGTATGTATAATTTTAACGACTTTGTCAATCGCTGAGTTGTATTGCGGGGGCGAGGCTTGACGCTGGATCATAGTCAGTTTGTTTTACAGCTATCCGTACTCACCCACGCACTTTATACTATTAAACGGCGTATGTGTGTATAACCTAACTATTTCATATGCACGCATATATACGCAGACACGCTGCCAGATGAACCACCAGTAGCCTGCAGCTGCGTCACTTACCGACAAAACTAAAAGATTATAAGTAATGTTTGAAAGTTCTGATCCTCGCGACTAACTCGATCGACGTAGGTTTTACCACATATATTTCTATGCAGATGCGTTTCGATAGCCAGAAAGCGGGAGTAAAGTGCATCAAAAACGTGAAAATTTTTTTTTTTCTAATTGTTAAATATACAAGATAAATTTATCTGTTCAAAATTTAAATGAAAACATCGTATTCGATTGTTATAATAACATCCAAATCATAATTTGCTCGAGATATTTATTGATTAAAAATTTTTTTCAAAGCTATTAGGCAAAGGCACAGATTTTTTTTTTTTTTTTAATCGTTGCTAGATTGAACGACGGATTTTGGGTTTGAATTTATCAATTATTATCTTCTACACAAACTGATCAATTTTTGTTCGACTCTTTTAGCGCGTAGATAATTTTATTTCTATATACATTATAGATCGAAGGACAGAAATAAACAGCTTTATTCGCAAAGTTTGATGTGTAGTTGAGATAAGGTGAAATTTATCGCATTGTCAGTATATAGAGGCGACGATTGGAGGACATATTCAGCTTATAGGTATAGGCAAGTAGGTGCTTAATTCGCGTTACCTTTATACCTCTCTTCACTGTTGTTATTCACATTTTATTATCTACATCAATAATTTTCATAAACTTGTTTGATTATTATCGTTATATACGTATAGATATTAGGGTGCAGTCCTCATACAAAAAATGTAGCCAAAGCCCCCTAGGTTCCTAAAAAAATTTCAAAAACTGATCCAAAACCGAAGATTTTTTCCATTCCAATTACACACGATTTTTGGCACTTTACGGTTCATTTTTTTTTTTCAATCTCAATGTAAAAAATTCTGTTTTATCAAAATGGCTTTGAGTCAGTACCTAAAATTGCTCTCTGAACCTGGAGCTTCGAGTATATTTTTTGGCATTTATTTAGAGACATCTTGCCCTCGGGGGGCATAAAAATTCGAATAAGATCAATTTAAGGACCACCCCAATATACGGGGGTTTTTTTTTTCGTTTGATTTTTATTTTTTTCATTTTACAGATAAAAATATCCTATCATATTAAGAACTGTACATAGGTATATACCGTCTCGATCTAACGACACGTCGCTATTACAGACGTATAATAGAAAATTATTTCTACATTCAATAACGTATCTATATACAAATATAGGAACAAGTCGTATTGAAATTCGTCCAATTATCCAGTTTTCTATTACTATAGGTATATAATCGCGGTAATCATCGAATAAATCTCTACATTGCAGATATGGTTTATACCCATTACCCGCATATGTGTGTAATGTAAAATTAACAAGGGAAATTGACCTTTGCAAAAGATTGATAACACTGCGGCAACAATTAATTATTGTATTAAGAGATTTCAATATAATATCATCCGGATAGAAGGATAGGTATAAGATCAACGTATATGTATATATACGTATATTATATATACTATATACATTATAGGTATAATTACACAATGGTCAGTTTACATCCACAGAGACAACTAATAATATCTCTATTCGATCCTCGACTAATTGTCCACGTAAAATCAATCTGTATGGGTATATCCTATGTATTTATCATGTGTAGGTAGGTATGTACCTATACAAGCCTGGCTAAACGTTACCTAAATAATAATAATAATAATAATAATAATAATAATAATAATAATAATAATAATAATAATAATAATAATAATAATAATAACCAGCTTAACCCTTTCGCATTATTACAATAACCACGTGACGTCGTTAGAATCCCGAATAAATATCAATTGATTTCTACAGACAGAGCATATGCGGATTAATAGACGTATATACGAGGTAAGTATTAAGCAACAACGCAACGAGGTAAAAACGTATTGGATCAATGATTTTTTTTGTTTTTAAAAATGACGTTTTCTTTTCAGATATTTGGAATTTGTTATTTTTTTTTTTTTTTCAAATATTAATTCGAGTAGAAACAATATACATATATATATATACAAATATATACCTATGTATATCTTTGAATCGTTAAAGAAAGCGACGAATTTTTTTCTTGCTTTTCATAGGTAAAAATATTACGATCTCTATTATACACGGTGGATGGAATATTACGCAGATTATATTATATGTATGTACACATATAGTCGTGCTGGTAAAACCCATTATACTATATGGGTATGTACGTATACATACACACATATATAACGTATATATATGTGTATTAGACTTAACCTGCAGTTGTAGGGGCTATACGCGGCTGTAGCAATTAACCCGGAATAGATTTAGCCAGGTTTTGAAATACAGAGGTTTACAATATAGATGTCGATTATAATATGTATAGGTATATATACCTATATATATGATCTGACTGAATGACTGCGGACCGAATGAGTTTGGGAAGGGGGTAAATTATTATAGAATTTCATTAGTTAAATAGCAAAATTATCCGAACGAATTTAACGATCCGAAAATGCAATCCAACTATCCGTCAAATATTAAATTCTAAAATTAGGTTATTATTATACCCCGCAGCAGTGCATCGCGTCTACGGAATTCGGCTATCAATAATTAAGTTCGTTAACTCCGGAGCAGATATATAAGTATAATTATACCCCGCTGCATATACATATATAATCGAACAAAAAATCAAATAAGATTGAAAAAAAAAATGAAAATAAAAAGAATAAAATTGGGTGGAAAATTTGAAATTTGAAAAAAAAAAAAACCATTGAATTAAAAATTTTTTTTTGTACTGTCATACTTGCGCAAAGTCGTATGATTGACGTAATTTAAACTTTAAAAGCTTCGTATACTCAATTGCACGCCTACAACGTCATTGAAACTGTGCGCCTGCCTACTACGGCATAATTCACGTTAATGTGTCGCTTGGTTGGTATAACGTACATCACGCGCCGCGATCGTTTAGATACGCGAATTACGCGTATAATACATATCTCTATACTTTATAATCTATGTACGTGAGTACATAGACGTATCGTCAGTACGCGTGTAGAGGAGAGTGGAGCACAACTTACCCCCGTCGAAATTTTTTATTTATTTATTTATTTATTTTTTTTTTATCATGTAGTTATAGTTGTATACAAATTTAGGAAGTCAGGAATATTAGCCGTAAAATTCGAATATACATATACATACATATATACACCTGTATACCATCTCATTATGTACACTTATATTTACTTATATATACATACGCAATGCACCTATAATTATATCAATAATAATAATAATGATATCCATACGTAATTACGTGGATAAGGATTGATATTCAAGTGCGTGGAAGGAATTACTCCTTCCCCCTTCATTTATTATATACGAGGCATATTATACTTCCGGGTAAAGTTGAGGTGGGTCACACCAAGTGGCAAGATCCGGTGGCAGCTGTGGCCTCATCCATGCTGTAGTAGCGGGTAGATGGATGGATGGATGGATGGAGGTATGCATGTAGGCTGTACGTATCGCAATATCAAGTACAGAGTCTTGCGAATCTTTGTACGTATATAGAGCTTCCTTTTCATTCGATTTGTTCGATTTTTTAATTTTCTCAACGACAGTTTCTGATATTTCAAATAATACCTAGACTCTGCGAAATTTTCTTGCTATTTATTTTTTTTTGGTATAATTTTTCAAAAATGAAAATAACCAAAAAAACGAAAAACAGCAATAACGAATAAATTTAATGACTCTTCAATTAATTGTAATTATTGTACCTACAGGCCGTATATAAATTGAAAGTAAAAATTGAGAGTAAAAAATATTTCTGAAAATCGTATTTTTTTGTTGTCGTTTCTGTAATAGCGAGGGTTGGGGTCAGCATCGGACCCTCTCACAGTAATAAAAAAAAAAGATCGTATTTTTCCGCTCTATGTATATAAAAAATAAAAATAAAAAAAATTTTCACGGTAAAATCAACCCCCGTGTATAAACTGATTCAATTTGTCGATCAAAGGTTTGAACCTAGATCAGAGTATGACAAGCCGGATTCAATTTCGTTATTGAAAAATAATTAAAAAAAAATATATATATATATACGTATCATAATCCTCGAACGTTTCTATATACATAAATTGAAATTCCACGATCTGTCCTAAAAATAATAATAATATCAATAACTGATCTAACTATAAAAAATTGCAATTTTTCTTTTTTTATTTTTACAACGAAGATTTCCTCTTCTCGCCGTAAACTGCAGTAAACTGCAGTAGCAGCCCCTAGTCAACATTCGACTATGCTGCTGCAGCAGCCTGCATCGTGGTACGACGCGAACGGGTTGGTTGCTGCTACTGGGTACTGGGTATTGGTACTACTGCTGCTGGTGCATATACGCGAAGTAAAATGTACACGCACCGTCGGTCGGTCGGTCGGTCGGTCGGTCGGCAGGAACAAAGGGGTAGCTGAGCGGAAAGGCAGTATATGTACGAAGGTATATATACATGTGCCTCCAGAAATAGCCTTTAAGCTTTAAACTCTGCATCAGTTCTCGCAAACCTTGCCTTGTTATAGTTCAAAAACTTTAACTTTACTTAAGCCTATAATACGATGATCAACGGCAACAATTATTTCTTATGTTTAATAATTATATTATACGTAGGTATATACTTTACATATTAATTAAATATATAATGTATATACATAATAAATGTCTAAAGAAATGAAGAGATACAAAATTGAAGAAGAATAATTTACAATTTTTAGATTTCATAAAGTTGTTATAAAAATTATCGAAAAAAATTCAAAAATTCGAAAAATTCATCTCTCAGATTAATAAATCAAGAAATTAGTTCAAACTATAAAAGTACAGTATGTTCCTAATTTTTGAAAACTAATAATTCAAAATAAAAATATTATAACAAATATTTTCATACATATCCTACTCAAAAAGGCTGCATAATTAGTCAAATCTCCACCTGGTTTTTTTTTTGACAAAAATCGTACACAGGTGCGAGAGAATTGGTATATATAGATATTTCAAAATCGTCGTAGTACATATACGCAGTTTGAATAATAAAAGAGGTAGGTAGGTATAGGAAACGATAAAGATCTTCGTCTATTCCGGGACTGTGAATTCAGATTTTGGTCTCTGGATAGTAGTCGCTGACAAGAGACAGAATAGACGGCTGTAAGACAAAACCCAGAAGGCACACGTATATATACGTTTATTATAGTACGTAACATCGCCACAGGTCTGTTTAATATATAAATCGTTTGATATATAATATACCAAACCCGAGAGTCGAAATTTTTTTAATATATTTCTTCGTTTTTTTTTTTTTAATTAAATTTTCATATCTCATAAATTCATACGAAATATATATGTATATACCTGAATATATGTAGCATATAGCTGTAGTTGTCAAATTCAAAAATAAAAACGAATATTATCCATAGGAAAAAAAAAAAAAAAAACTTCATATAGGTATAAAGGGTGTAATATTCGGAGAATATGCGGTTTCCTTGATAGTATCTATATATATATAACATTATAAAGTATACAAGCGAAAGAGTAAAAGAGAGGAAGGTGTCAGCTGCAGAGGAGTTACTGTTAGAACCGTGGGAGAGAAGAGCCGAAGAGTTGCAGTGCAGGCAGGTTCGAAAAACACACGGGATCGAGATCGAGCCTGTACGCCGATCTGTATTTCGTTTTTCATATATTTGGGGGGCTTGGACTTGAAGTTCCGAGTTTCGAACTGTCTGCATACCGATATTTCCGAATTTCAATATCCTGGAATTTAACGTTTCTAAAAATTCGAAATCTTCTGAAACGAATTCGTAACTTTGACCTTTCGGAAGTTTTACAACTCGGAACTTTGACCCGACCCCCTGCACATTTCAGACTTCAGGTCAACGTAAGTTGGTTAGGTCGAGGCCTTAAATGGTATAAACGTCAAATAGTAATTCCCTTCTGAAAGCGACTATATAAATTAAAGAAAGATAAGAATTATCTATAGCCAAAGGTCTTAAGGGACTAAAAGCCCAAAAGGCAAGGTTAGAGGTCGGCAATTTACGTATACAATTAGAAATAGTGTGCAAAAATGACTAATGACTATAATAATGAGATTTTAAGAAACACGAACATTTTACCTGAATACACATTCGCTATCGGGTTTGGGCCTTAAAGATAACAAGGGTCTAACGAATTCGCAAATATTTTATCGGCTTAAAAACGAAATTTTTCTTTGCAAAAAATTATATATACTGCAGATTATCTTATGTTCGAAAAATATGGGAGTAAACATGCCTCTTCGCAGATTTTTGCAATTTTATGTAAATTAAAAAGAAAAAAAAAATTGCGAATTGAAATAATGAAAAAAAAATCAGATAAATGATGATTTCCCAAAACGGCTCCTCCTTCGTTCAACATTAAAATCGCTGATTAATTTCTTCAAATATCATGACCACGCTTCGTCCGCTAATTTTAATCTAATCTGTACTAAAACTGTACATCGTTAATGTTTCCAAAAGAACTGCAAGAGGGGGAAAAAAAAAAACGAAAACAGAAATAAAAATCGAACTCAAGATTAAATTTTTTCATTCATAAATCCTCCGTGACTAATTACATATTCCACTTTGCACTCGATGATAGGGTACGAAATTTTATTTAAGTACACTATATATCTATATACCTATATATGTATATAAGTATATAGGTATAACTTTGGACGGATGTCTCTTTCCGTAAAAAGGTACCAACTTCCCTTTTCCGGTTAGGGAGCGTTAATCTATATATTTGATCTAAGATAAGCGCAGAGAGACAATTTTAAGAATCAGGTAAAAATCACGGTTATAGATAAAACTAATAAGAAACACAAAATAAAAACAAAAAAAAAAAAAAAAACGATTATTAACGATTTTTCTAAAATATACAATAGATTTGGTGCGTTCGTACTAATTGATAAAAATGTCTCATTAATTATTAGATCGAATTAATATGAAGGACAAATAAACGTAAGTTTCGCAACATATAGGTATATGTATATAAGCTCTCGTTTTATCTTATCAATTTATTAGTATAGATAATTTCGACAGTGTTTAATTGGTACGAAATATACCATATATACGAGGTAACGAGAAATGGAATTTAAGTGCAATAAAATCATCGTTCTTTTTGTGATATATTTCATTTTTTTTTTACCCTAAAATCCAACGTTTTTGATTTCACTTCATAAAAAATAAAAAAATAGAACAAAAAATCTATCCAAATGTTATAACGAGGCACGTATTATAGGGGTATGGAAATTTGTATACTGTACTAACGGTTTACGAAATCTGTTTTCAAACCACTTGAGAGGAAAAAAACCGACCGAATGTTCAAATAATGCGTTGCAAAAGCTGTACATAAATAAAATAAAAAGAAAAAGTAATAAAAATTACGACACATGTGTATAGCGAGTTGCAGTACAGTTAGAATGAAATATACACACATACCTAGGTATAATACCTACTACTATATAATATTATAATATTATAATCAGAAATATGACAGAAATTTAAAACCCGGCGCAGACTAAAGCGTAACTAGAATAATGTCAAATTACATACTCATATAAGAAGAGTATACCGAGAGTTTTCGGTGAATCCGCACGACCCCCTCCTAAGGCCAAACCAACACAGACACGCACCGCGTGTATGAGTCTCGTTCAGGAGGGGATAGGCTACTAGTAGCATTGCGTATCCCCTCCCGAACGAGCCTCATACACGCGGTGCGTGTCTGTGTTGGTTTGGCCTTAGGAGGGGGTCGTGCGGATTCACCGAAAACTCTCGGTATATTATGTGTATTGGCGCGAGACTCTACCGAGTCTCTTGATATAAGCAGATCGAGAGAAGGGGATATTTGTATTTTTTTCTACTGTCTTCTCTTATACTTAGCGAGTCGAGATTATCATATTATTATACCTATGTGCATATTGGTACGTACATAGGTATATATGCGTAGTATAAACGCCGTCTTTACATTAATAATGCTGATTAAGTAAATTCTATTATACGTAACCCGATGAACCTGATCAAAATGTTTTCAAAATTTAATACACTTGTAAAAATATTATCAACGATCAGAATTTTAATTGTATAACTATAAGTTCGGTTTAATGTAGATCTGTATAGAATTTGATCAGAGATAAAGCGAGAAAATTATAGCACACAATTTTCTTCAAATTTCTTGACGTTTAAATATTTGTATGATATATTTTCTTCGACTGATAAAAAAAAAAAAAATCGCCTGAGTATGATACAGCCGATTTTCAATTTTTCAACGAACCCAAATTTGTAATTAATAACGAAAAAAAAATGAAATTAAAATTTACCTTGATGGACCGATGATCGATAGGGTAGCCTTTTCTAATGCCAGGACTTTCCTCGTAGAAGTCCTGATCCTCCTCCCCGTAATCGTACAGGGATTCGATATCCATGGCTGTCGATAATGAGAAAATAATATTATATTAATAATTATGCGGTCAATATAGCAATTAAATTAGTGTAAGTGAGTAATTGTAACGCGTATCGTATACGTTGTTCATTATATCCTGTACAACTGTGTGTATAATAATAAAAATGTTACATACTATATATGTATACACGTACACAGGCATTCATAGATTATTTACTTAATCAAATCGATCTATACGCATTATAGCCTATAACTGATCTCGGCCCTTGTATAGACATTTGATAACGGAGTAACGGGCCGTAAACTGGACAAGAGGGTATCGAAAACTTTTTATCTATGACTCATATTAACGCCAGATGAAATATATACACAGGTATATGTATGGACATTGTACATACTGATCAAGACGTTTTTTTCATCATTTTAATGGTCAAGAACGACTCCTCAAAAAATAATTTCCAATATGAATATATAATTACGATATCTGAAAAATCACAGGGAAATTTTCAATCATTTATTTACTTAGGTATATATATTGGTTTTCTTTCTTATATTCCGCATTTCAAATGTTTACCCAATAATTAGAAAAAATACTCGTACCTATAATTTACATATACTTTTATATGGAACTTGGAAAATCTTTCGGTAGTGATTTGGAAATTGAGAAGTTTCTTTAATTTTTTTTTTTTTTATGTTTCAAACATATTCCCGGCTAAGGAAGGAAACCTTGCGATGCTTCCGGTCCCTCCCTCCCTCCCTCTCGCATTTTTCTGGACCAGAGGATGCAGATGTTGTGTATAGTCAACAAAAAATTCCAGATTCCTGGACACACTTTCCAACAAATATGCTTGGACACATATTTACTATAATATTTTGTTTATTAACGGTTTTTTTTCTTATATTATATACATGTATAAGCTCTTTGGATTTTCTGAAATACTGATCCGATAAGAGACGAAAAAATAGCCAAAATTATAATAATTTTGAAAGAGATGATTCAAAATAATTAGAAGACCGTAAAACCGGTCAAAAATCACTAAAAAACAAGAATAAAAAAATGACAAAGATGGAAAAAAAAGAAAACGAATTGATTTGAACCTTGTCCAAAATCCTGCTGCAAGGATGCGTCAGGGATGCAAGGATCATACTCAGAATTCATTTGGCTGACTGTAAGACGAAAGCTAGCGAGAGAGAGAGAGAGAGAGAGAGAGAGGGAGAGGGAGGGGAAAAAAGGGGGAAAGATTCGTCGCTAACAGGTGCATGGAGGGTTTTAACCGCGGCTTAAAACTTTCCCCTAACAAAAGTTAAAGGAACTGAGGAAAGGACTGTATATGTATACAACGAGAACGACGACGACGACGAGGACGACGAGGACGACGAGGAGGACGACGAAGGCTAGAATCGAGAATTGAAGATCAAGTTACCCGGCGCCCCTTCAAAACCCAGGCATGTTCCGTTCCCTGGGTTCCCTGGGTTGGTTGGGTTCCCTGGTTCCGTCCCGTCCCACCCTTGCCCCTACCCCACCCCCGTCCTTTAGCATCCTTCCATACTTGCATCTTTCGATCTTTCCATCCTTGCTTGTGGCCTGCAGGCAAAGGCAAGAGAACGACAGATGGTAGATGATACTCGCCAGTCACGCCGGTAGCGAACTTCTTTTATAAAAATCTCACGAGAGGAAAGAAACCCCACAACAACAGCTCTCGTCCTCGTCATACTCGTTTTCGTTCTCTTTCTCGGTCTCGTTCTTTTAGACCCTCACCCGCACCCTTTTTTCCTCAAAAAAAAAAAAAAAAAAAAAAAACGTCGTCTGTGACAAACTGATGCCTATTAACTTACGTCCTATGAAATATAATCAAACATCCGACGCTGCAGAAGAAGAAGAAGGAGAGAAGAGGGGGAGAGGAACGAGGAGCTGGATGAGAAGACGAGAAGTGAAACGTTAACTCGGAACTAACTCATTTAAGAAGATTATAAAAGAATATGATCTCTAGCTGCGATCAGAAAATAATCTAAATATGAAAAAAAAAAAAGATTTTTCCATCAAGTTTCGAAAATATTTCTTTACAGGGTTTTTCATCGTGAATTAGATTTATAAGACCAGCCTCTACAAATTCTTCGTATTCAATACCCTTTACACAAATTTTAAAAATTAAAATAATACTATTACAATTTACGAATTATCTCTCCGTTCTCGCGAAGCAGTCGGATTAAGGTTCCAAATTTTCAAAGTTCCGAACGGTAAAAATTCCGAATTTTAATATTACTGACTAACAGTTTTTGGGAAGGGTACAATCTTCCCGAAAGTCTGCATAGGCGATTTAAAAAATTCAAATCGGGAGGTTCAAAAATTCCGAAAGCCAAAGATTTGAAAGGCCGAGACTCCGAAACTTGAAATTCACGGATAGCCTTTTGCCCCTTCGTTAAATTTTCGAATTCTAATATTCCTAACTTCAAATGAATTCGTAATTTCGACCGTTCGTAACTTCAACCTTGTCCCCTTGTCGCTGACGATCGTGTCTTACAGCCTTATTACAAACAGAAAGAATTCCTATATAGAAGTCTAAAGTTAATGACTAATTGAAAATAATAATATACCTATGTATACATACACATTACCGAGTGTAAGGTATGATTTTACCTTTACCAAACACTTGGACGACGAGTACACGTATTATACCTATGTACCAATATCAGGTATATAAGAGTATAATCCGATAACTCTTTACGCGTTATAACGCGCGCGCAGTTATATGTATATGCATATATATTTGCACGTGGTATTGGCACCTGTATAAGTCTCAACCGAATGATATCGTATGAACCTACCTACTCGCTTCGTGAATATAATGAGACTTTGATCTTCACATGATGTAAGTACAAGAAATTCTGTCCAATTTGAGGTCCAATTAAATCTTATATCAATGGTGGCTTGTATATATGTACATATATCTAAATATATCATAAAATATAAAATATGGTCAAAATTGTCATTCAATCAAGATATAGGTATATATTATATATATATAAAAGCAATAACGAGGCATAAGAAAAATAAAAGGGAAAAAAAAAACGGAAAAAAAAATTAACCGCCTTGTTCTGCGGTTCGCAATCGCGAGTACATAAGGTACCCTATAATACGCAATTATATATTGTCGTCTCAATCTCACTCGGTTAAGTATACATATATATGTATATGTATAGTCTTACGACTTAAAGCTACGTAGTACGTATCTAGGTACGCAGGTATACGTTCATTGTATAGTATATGTACATGTTAAATACTACATACCTACGTTATACTCTTGCAATACACGATATATGACTAAAGCAATACATTATACGTATGTATACCGTGGTTCATTCATTGAGCAGCTATAACCAGATACAATATACGTATATAAGCTACAAGTCAGTCTTTAATCAATTACAAGGTGGCCACAGAAACCGTTGACAAAAATTCCCTCATATTTCCCTGACTGAAAATCTGTTTTTTTCCACGACCAATACGAGAAAAAGATACACAGATATTTGGATTATCGAATTAAACGTGGCGGAATTGGCTAGCTGAGATAGGAAACGATACTCATATTAAAGGTCATTCTCTTAGATTGCAGGGCTAATAATTATTTCTTGGTAAACAAATTTAACGGCAATATTAAACAGATGAAAAAAAAAAAATTTTATCGCACCCCGATAGAAAAAAAAAATTCCCTGACATTTCCAGGTTTTCCAGGTAGGCATTAAAATTCTAATCTGACCAAATTGAAAACCACTATAATCTTATAATATTAGTTTTTAGCAAAATTGGAACGGTGCCATGATCATCCATATAATATGTTCCTTTATATAGGCAAATCTGTATATTTATATTGATAATTATAAATATATATATATATGTAGTCTAGGTATATGTACAAATATATAATATATACGTATTTCTTTCTACATAGATACACGTGTATAATAATAGATGTGCAATTTTTCACACCACCGTGAGATTTTACATTCCCTCGAGTGTGCCAATTCTGTATGTTATATAGGTATATGTATGTATGTATGTACATATATACAATGTGTATTATATAGATGTAGATAAAGCTATGGTACCTGCAGTGCAAAAATATACGTATATATATACGTATAGTATATGTATGTATTATTTTAAGGCGTATTGAAACGGCGTGCCAAAGTCCGTGAATAAATAACCGAGATGTTGACTGCTGCTGCAGTTGTTATAGTTTAACGAGTTGGAACTGTTTTCTCGTAAAAGAAAACTAAATAAATAATAGTTTCGTAGAAATTTACTATTAAATATGTACATATGTATGTATATATACGAAATTATAAGAAACTGTGTGTGACTAATAAGGTTAACTATATATATATATATAAAAATAAAATCACGACGCGAATTCGGCGAATTCTATCACTGAATAAATAAATTTAAAAAAAAAAAACAAATATGAATGAACGTACGCGACAAAAGAAAAATGCTAAACGCGTTTAAGAGATCGTATTAATTTTTTATTCAGTCGACTGTTCTTAACGTTAGGTGATTATAAAAATGAAAATAAAAAAAAAAAGGTTATTCGCATAAAATATTAAACATAAATGGAAAGAACATAGAAACAAAAAATGGTGCATATAATTTACGTATATTTTGTTAATTAATTTCCCAACAATTTAAAGAGAACAAATTGTCCTCCTCCGACTGTGAACAGAAAATATATTCAAGCGTAAAGGGGGAGAGAGAGAGAGAGAGAATCAAAGACCTGACGACCGTAATAAGTTTGAAAAAACGAATGAGAAATGAAAAGAAAAGAAAAGCAAATAATAAGAAAAAGAAAGAAAAAAATCTACCCTCTTCGCTACAGTACAAAAAAAAAAAAAAAAATATGAAAAAGAATCTCTCGTGGAGAGGACCGAAAAGTTGAAAGTAATTAAAATAAAAAATAATGTGTATACATTAACGATCCTTATAACTTGGCCAGAATAATAATTATACTAAAATAATTTTTGCGAATTTTAAATATATATTATGAAACGATATTTTCTCGGTCTTTACCTTGTTTTTGTGTTTTTTTTTCTTTATTATAAATATAACCATATTCAAGATATTTGAGATTGAACCACCTATAGAAGCCTATAAGATACGTGCGAGGGATGAAAGATTTTAGAACGTGTACCTACATAGGTATATGATATGAGGGTAGGGTACTAGACTAAACTTCTTTAAAGCCCGCGTGTATGAGGCTCTTGAAACATTTTCTATAGTATGCCTATGTATAACTATTGTTTTAGGATTTAAAAAGAAGGCAATTTAATATCTTGCGTTAAAGAGCGGGTGGTGAAGGAAGCTTAGAATATCGCAGCTATGCGGGCAACGAGGCTTGGACCGTGTTATATACATCATGCAGTGCCTTGGCCACGGGAAATTAGAGAAAATATACCCGTGAGCCTGCATTCAGTGTCGGATCGTAAACGACGTTAAATACATACGTACATCCATCATATACTATACTCATGCACACAATACAAATATATTTGAAAATTAATCGAAGTAAAACAATAACAGCAATAATAATAATGATACTAAAAATATTTGGAATGAGAGAAAAAAAAGTAGAGAATGTAAGAATTTGAAGCTAAATTATATATTCCATGCTATATGCCTATTACGAAGCAAATGACTCGAAGCAAGTGGTAGTAAGAGTCTTTTCTTTTTATTTCTTTAATTTTTATCTTTCTTTCTCTTTCTTCTTTCTCTCGTCTCTTTCGTTCTCTTCTGTCTATTCAGAGCAAACCTTGGCCCGGCAGCGTTGCCATGCTGATGCTGAGAACGATGGGAACGTGCAAAAACCCTCCCTGATGCAGCCGAAGGAAAGTAAAGCAAAGCTGCACCAGCAGCAGGCGAGTAACGAAGAAGCAGGACCGTTTTTATTCTATTTTATTCTCTTTTCTTTTATTTTATTTTACTTCATCTTATTTTTGTTTAAAAACTTCGAACCGCTACGCGAGCAAAAATTATTCTGCATCATCATCAGCATCATATCTCGTAGCGATCAAAGATAGACGTTACAACAATATTACAGTATACCTACCCCAAATGATATATTATAATGAACTGATTGTAAAATTCTATTTATCGTATGTATGCGTATTTACAGCTGCGCAGTTTTCATTACGCGACGAAATAATATGATTTATCTATGAATTCATTCAATTTCTGCAGAGTAACAGATAATATATTGCGATAACCGATCGATCACTGATCAAATCATGTGTATATATACATATTATCTATAGTAAAAAAGTTATTGATTGAATAAGTTATCATCATCACGTTGCGAAGTTATGACCGTCCTCGTTTATCGTAACGTGTAAAATACGTAAAGAAAGAATAATTCTTCGTGTATGTGTATACTATATAAGAAATGATAATAAAGAAATCGCGTAACACAATATGATATTCGATATTCGTTATCGGCGCTTGAAGTATTTGAAAAAAATAAAAAGAATAAAAAAAAAAAAAAAAAAGATACTATCTACGATCACTTTTAATCAAACTGACGAAATGAATACATATCGGAAAAAGTAACAATGATTACGTAATCAAATCTCTTAGACGTTGAGTCGATAACCAATGTCATTGTCGAAATATATTATCCGATGTCTGCAGAAACAGTTTCGTTATTGTTTCTATAACGTAAGTTCGAAATAGCATTCTACGAAAATAAACAAAGATGTGATGATCAAACCTTTAGAATCTAGACGGTACCCGCGACTAACTTTTCATATACACAAATTACATATATACCCACACACATTACTTACTCAACCGCGTTTAATCGTATTAGTGAGTTTCAAGTATCGTAAAATTAGTCTTTATTAGCTAAGAAAGAAGGGTCTTTCTCGTCGAGGGTAAATTAAAATCTCTTAAAAACAGTTTATACTAACGTCCTACACCGCAGTCGGTGACCGTGTTTTGTTTTCGCATTTCGATATTCTTTTCTTTTTTGTCTTATGGGTTTATTCTTTCTTTTCTCGCTTTTAAATAAGTGAAAGTTATATGCCATGTGCAGTTGCGAGGAAGAAAAATTTTTCTATTCAGATAGTTACGGGGGTCTAGCGAAGAGAGTTCAGTACGAACGAATGACACACGATTTGTAGATACGCGCCTACACACAACAAAACTGTATGTAAAGGTTCCCTCGAAGTTGGTGTGTGATGATAAATATACGTACATGTACCTGTAGCTTCGAGCGGGTTTTTGTCACGAGGCGAAATAAGAATAAACTCAATTTGTAAACAACTTGATGAAAACAAAAAAACCACGAATAACACAAACAGTAACTAACTTGTACACAGATACATAAAAAAAAAAAAAAAACAACAAACTAATCACGTGTAAAACTTTGTCACGGGGCGCACGCACATCGGCAGGCCACTACGCGTTCCCACCGTACACAATACAGATTACAGATTAAATATTATGGCTGCGTCTCGACGTTCATGAATGAAACTAAAAACGGATAGCCTATTACCTCGAGCTTACTGCGCGCAACCCTCGTTGGTCAAATTCCCTGTGGACAACGATTGTCATTGGCTAATTCCCCTCGATATATTCCCATAATGCCAAACCGTCTGGCATACTAAACGGGCCTTCTGATTGGCCGAATATATTCCACTGACGTATTTGAATTAACGACTTTATTCAAGCTACGATCGATTGCCGTTTATAAAACAAAAATAAAAGATAATTTACACAAATATTTACTGTCCAATTATTTTCCTATTTATTACAGCTCTACATACAATGAATATTATCACCGAGAACGCAACCGGATATTAAAGTCATTCATTTGCACCGCGTAGTAACCGGAAGTTAGTTTACGGTAGCCACTTCTGCTAGACGCAGCTGATTCTCTTTACCCTATTTGCGGATAAAATAAACGTAAGTCGATATGAAAGAAAAAAATAATTAAAGAACGTCAGATCTCCAAATTACAATTCATCGACAATATGGCCCAGCTTCTATTTCCGAGACTATCATCATCTATCAAAATTTCTCTCTCTTCAATCCTGATATATTGATTATAACCTAACATAACCTATAAATATCAGTTATATGTTATATCCTATTATATAATACCTGGGAATTTTTATTCATCCCGTAACAAAAGAAAAAAAAATAAAAAATCCGCAACATTTTTTACTGGATTCACAAATTTGATCTATCTATCTAAAAAAAAATAAAAACTGTAATAGATTCTCTTTTGATCTAAATTAACGGATAAATTTGCAAACTGTCATTAAAGACTGTGTCATCGATTTTCATCCCCAATTTACAACAAATAATCGTTGATCCTTTTCTTTTTTCATCATCTCATATCAGACAATCATGCTGAGCTCTCGCCTCGCTACCGGAATCAAAGAAGTTCCTAAGGTGCTTAAACGCAACGTTGGGATTCTCGCTCCAGCTCTTCAAAAAGCCAGCGATCCAATCCAGCAACTTTTTGTGGACAAGATCCGCGAGTACAGATCTAAGAACACGTAAGTTTTAGATCTTTATTTATTTTTTACTTTCTGGCCTTTTTGCTCGTTGAATTAATAATCACGGGCATGAAACAACTTTGACCATTTCTGTGTTTTTACCTATTTTTAACGTTACATTTAGTGGCGGAAACCAGCTAGTAGATGCGGCGCCCGAAACTCTCAAAGAGCTGCAATCAGAGCTGGAAAAAGCGAGCAAGCAGTACGGCGGTGGCCCTGGAGTAAACATGACCGATTTTCCGCAGTTTAAATTCGAAGGTATAAAAAAAGAAGTTGAAAATTTGGGGGTTTATATGTATATTAAATTTCTGTTTTCTATGATCAGTTTTAGATGAAAAATAACGACTCTTTTAATTGTTCTTTTTATTTTTTTGCAGAACCCCACGTCGACCCAATCAACCTTCAGACTAAGTAAATCCATCTGCATTGAATGAAAAAATATTGTAGATAATGTAATTCCTACACTACTGTAAACACGTTGTAATAACCGAATAGTAAATTGTGATCACAGAAAACGTTATGCGTTTAAAAAAAATGTCCAGTATGTCGATTAGGGTGGCCTAAATAAACCGACTATTTCTTTTTTTCAATAGTTTCTCTCAAAAATTTGTTCTTCATGATCAAATAACAAGCCTCGAAAAAGACTGAACTCTTAATGTTAATATTTAGAGGTCGCTCATCGCTATTTTTCATTTTCTGTTCAAAATACATGGGAAATATTCTTATGGTTACTCTTCGATTTTTATACCTCAAGAACTAGTCTAGTTAGAAAAATTCTCCATAGCTACTTTTGTGTAAAATTTAACACTCTAGAGAAAAGGTCCCTTGGTCTTTTTCGATGAATCTAACTGTTTTCAAATTATTCATAACTAACCATGAATAACTTGGACACAGTTGGATACATCGAAAAAGACCAGAAGACTTTTTTTCTAGACCGTTGAAATTTGAACAAAAGTAGATATGCAGGATCTTGCTAAGTAAGTTAGTTCTTGATATAAAAATCGAAAAGTGCCACAAGAACATTTGCCATGGTATTTTAAATAGAAAATAGCGGTGAACGACCTGTGAATATTAATATTAAGAGCTGAGTTTTTTTGAGGCTCGTTATTTGATCCTAAAGAACAAGATTATGAGACTAGCTTTTGAAGAAAAAAAGTATTCAGTTCATTGGGCCCACCCTAGTGTCGATAGTATTCATTCACTGATTCCCAAGATTGAAGATAACAATTAAGTTATATTAAACTCGTTGAAAATAGTATCAGTTTGTCAAATTTTTGAACTTTTATTGAGCAATTACCTAAGATTTTCTTCATCACGACTATCAAAATATTAAACATTATTTTTGTACCTAATCAGAAAAAGATTTTGGCGTGATTTAACTTCTCTGAAATTCTATATTGCATTATATTCAAAGTTGGGTGAGGAGAGAAGGAAATTTATAATCTGGATTCAGTTCACATAATAAAATATATTCAAGTGATTAAAAATTCTATAACAAATGTAATAAATACTGAAAATACCTTATTTTAGATTTCAACTCGGTATAAGGTGAGTGTTTTTAACGGTCTCAGCAAGAACAGGCATTTCGAATTTGATGGCAATAGATTTAACGGTTTTACAAAATCTGACGATTTCGTTTCTAGGCACCAGAGTCTTGTACTGTCCCGCGCATGAACAAAATTCGTTAATATTGTCTCTTTTTATTTGATTACACTTAACACATTGTAAATCCTGCAGCATATACCCCATACTTTTTCTGTTCAATGTATCTGTGAGTAAAAATTCAATCTCTGCATTGTCGTAGCTAGTTTCGCACAGAGGACATTTCCAAACGTGTTTATTATTCTCAAAAGCTCGATCGTTGTCCTTGCATAAATCTATATCACGCGTATGATTACAAGCCTTGCATATTACCTCAGGTAATATGAAAGATATGCAGGGATCTTTCCACTCTGCATCATCGCTGAAATTTCCTACCCCAATTATCCGCAAAGCGTTTCTCTGCATGGTGTGAACTTCATCTTGGACCTCTTTATCCAAAGACAGAATCTTGCATATAGATTTAACCAGCTCAAGAGCTGGATTGATTTTCTTCGATTCAGCGTCTCCGAAATCGAGATACGGATTTTCTTCAATCGTCAGTGTTTTCTCTGGTAATTTTCTGTAAATTTTTTGCACAATTTGAAACAGTTTCAGTGACATTTCCCCCGCTATAAGCTTCTTCGCAAATTCTGCCGTGTTTTCAAGAGCTCCAAGTCCAAGAGGCCCAGTTAACGTTTGACTCAGGCTACTGTTTCCGGTTTTTCTTCTCCGAGGTGTAGCGTCGGAGGCTTCGCTCTCACACATGTATTGATAAACGGCGCTTATATATCCTGCCACTATTGCGCTGAAACTTGCTTGGCAGGCTGCTTCTTGTGGAAGATATTCTATCAGATTCCAATTCATAATAATCTCTGGCCCGTCATCGTCATCCTCTTCGTCAGGATCTTCACTTGATATTCTTTCGCTCTCTGTGTTCTGATTTGCCCTCAATTCATCGGGTACCTTGCCCTTTACACCAGCATGATTGGGCAGATCTAGCCAAATCAAATACTCCCAGCATTGTTGGTAGGTTATTTCAATACTGTGAAACAGTTCCTTGTTCTTTATCGACTTTACGACAAATTCTACGTACCCCAGGGCGTCTGATATGAGTCTCTTTTTGGTGCATAGAATGATTTTGTTAAAGTTTGCGAATATTATGATTGAACCAAGTCTTTTAAACTCTGCTACGAGTTGAATGAATAACTTCTTCATCAAGTTATGCAGCGTTCTTCGCAACGCGGGATCGTACAATAAAGCACTAGGTGACCTCAACCATCTGTAGAAATGAATGACCTGATAATCGGCAAAAACGTTTCTATATTCAGACACATCTCTTAGCCACGCGTTTACCATTGTTTTCAAAACTTTGAAAGCTGCGCTGCAAAGAGCCGTTTCATCATAGCTTGGAATAGTCGCAATACCAGCTCCCCGAGAGACTATTTCCTGCAGGGAAACCTGAGGGGCGTTATCAAATGCGACAAAAGTACTAGTTCCTTCAACATCGTTCACACGATGACATTGGAGCAGAGTATTTACCGCGAGACTTTCGACATCCAACTCGATACACACGCTTGAATAAGTGCCTGTATTGTTTGCTGCAGAGCTTGAGCTCTCTTCAAAATCGGTGAGTAATCTGTTGTCGTCATTTTCGCTGCCACCTAAGTCAGGCCTCTCTGTCGGCGAGCACCATAAAACGAAATTATGCTTCTGCAAATGCCTGGCGTAGAACAAATCTGCTCCAAAGAGCGTCGGATCTGCAGGAAGGTTGCCAATCGGTGCGTGAAAATATCGACACTGTTGAGTCATAAGATCGAGTATTTGTTCCGACTTTAGATAGTGTCGTATCATTGCTTTAGCTCCGACCCTCTGCCAGTCGAGAGTGTTGTAAAGATTCTCAACATCTTGTATGTGCGTGTTTACCATTGGAAATTCACTGAGGACTGGCATTTGCCTTGATAATACTGAGCTCTCAATCGGTGATTGTACTGCGAGCAAAGTCGGGCCTTTCTTTTCGTTTTTATAAGCTTGTAGTGCGTTTTGTAGCAAACGTTGGACCTGCTTCAAGTCAGTTTCCACCCTGACGTTGAACTGGATTTCGTCAGGCAAACACTTGACGCTGTCTTTCTTGTCGGTATTGTTCAGTAAGTTAGTTCTTTCGGAAACGTATAGCGTATTCATGTTTGGCATTTGATTGGTCCTGACAGAGTCAAGGACGAATATATAAGCTCTTTTGGTCGGGCCTAAGAACAGACCCCACATTGCTTTTTGCCCGCCGGTAGACCAGTGATGATACAGAAATGCGTGTTTTAGCACTTTGTCTTCAAGATATGGCTGTGTTCCTATTCCTTTGTACTGTAATTGGTTTAGATGAAATGTGTCCACTCCAGTCTTCATTCCTTTGGCTGCATTGCGATCTACAACGCATATGCATCCCAGCTGCAATATAGCCCTGAATTGTAATGGCATTTGGGTTTCGTAAATTCCTTCTATATCAGGTGTTGACAAATCGGCCATTAACTCTGAACCGTGCTTTTTATACTCTGTTTCCGGGACTGAGTACTGATAGAGATTGTAGACTACTCGAGAGCGTGGTAATATCCTAGAACACTTTTTCCATGTCTGTTCTATCGTAGGATCAGGCCTTACTTTTCTGGAATTGACATAAAATATACGAGGAACTATAAGCCGTAGTTGTTGCAACTCGTTACCAACCAGTGCCCACACTCTGAACAAACCAGGTTCAGTTGTTTCCGCTATTTCAATTATTTGCCAAGGTGTATCAAATAAGGCTCTCTGAGCTCGACGTAGGAAACCACCCATCGTCCCAGTTGTCGGATTTCTTACCACCGTTCCGTGTCTAATTTGCGAAAAGCTTTCTTCCATAGTTTTAGTTCTCTTTGATTTTCTACGCTCGTTTCTCTGCTTTGCTTGGTACGCCCATTTCTCTTTTTGATATTGAATCCAGGCCTGTTTTTCTTCCTTTGTATTTCCCATGGGAGGAGGTGATCCTAAAACGTCTCTCCAGCTCTTATTCAGCTCGTCTTCTTCTTCTTCTTGAGAAGCTCCTCTTTTTCGTTTGTTCACAATAGCCATTGGCTTCTTGAACGTGTTGGAAGGTCCTGCCACATCTTCTATATCTCTAACTTCTGGTTCCGGATCTTGATTGTCTGAATCTGAGTCAGAATCTACTTCGGTCCTCTTAGGCTCGATGACAAACATCTCATTTATTCGTCTTTGTTTTAGTTTATCATCTTTTTCAAGCATTTTCTTGTGCAGCCAGTCTGGATGCTTCACTTTTGGAACCGGATTCGAAACCTGATACAATTAATACAAATAATAAGGCATTTTTTAGTACAGTTTAACGTATCGAAATGTTATTTAGAAAGTATTATAGATGTGTAAGCAGATTACTGACCCCTTGCATCGCTGCTGGTATAGTAATGATTTTTTGGATCGCGCTGCCTAATCTCTCGATGTAATATCCCCAATCCAATATATCTCTTATATCCGCATTTTGAATTGTCGGATCCTTTAGCCACTTTCGCAGATAATGTCGTTTAACATTTGCATCTGATTGAAAAATTGCTAAGGGAATGGCTCTGCAATGGTAATGTGTAATTAAAGATAGAATAACGTGGTAAACATATCAGATTTCAACTCTCTTAAATTTCGAAGATATTATAAAGCGACATAATATTATTGTGCATATATTAAAAACGGAAATCCTACCTTTCCGTAACTGGTGCACCTTCGGGTTTTTTGGATATAATAAATTTGCAAGCAAGACCTGCGTCTTTAACCATTTGATCTCCTAGAAACTCGGCTAATCTTTTAGCTGTTGAGATAGAAGTAGATTTTTGAGTTCCGTAATCTTCCAGTTTACGAGACATAGACCGGTTTTCAGAAATTAAGTCAAACAGTTCTGTATCGGGCATGTTTGCACCCTGGAATTATTGAAAATCGTGATGAATAATTTTTCTGACTTTGATTCTTGCAATTTTTAAATTCAATCAAAGCATGATTGCCTCTCACCTTAGTGTAAAGCACTTCGAGCCAGTGATCGGCAATTTTAGCAACCGCGGCATAGCAAGTTTCCAAACTATTTCCTTTGAGAAAAGATTCGAATACAGAAGATTGGAATATCTTGATGAGTTGAAGCTCCCCTCGTCTCTTAACTTCAAACCCTTTCAACTCAGCTAGAGATTCATCGAAATTAAACACTGCGTATCGTTTCTTTAGCTTTTTTCCTTCTTCTTTTGAGGCTGGCAGAACCATGGCTAGATAAGGACCGTCTACTTCAAAGAAAATTGAATTCTCACTTCTCACTTCGTATACCAAATTTTCTGAATCAACTAATTCGTGGTATGCATGATTCGTGAACTCGTCCTGTAAAAAAAAAAGTCAATTCTAAGTCAGTCTCTCTTCATTTAATACCAATAATCTCAAATATATAAACAATTTTCTCTCTTTTGAGGCAAATACTTTACCTTGACCATGAAATTGAGTACTGTATTTGGATACGATATAGTGATTTTTGATTTCTTTGGGTGTGTTGTCTTGATAATTTCATTGTCGGGAAAAGAGGCAGGCAAAATGCACCAAATACCGTCAGTATCTAATTCCAAAGGACGTCCAACTTGTTCGATAATCTCTCTGGCTTTTGTGATAATATGGGCTCCGGTCAAGCACACAATGCCTCCCATTTCCATACTATACCATCGAGATCTGAAAAACGAAACGAATTCTTCCGTAATTTTTTCTAATCGATTATTGGACGAACTTCGATTGAGAAAACAAAGTTCTTACCCCTTTCTCATAACGTATCCATAAAACGAATTCAATATACATTTATGAGCGAGCTGCAAAGAGTCGTACAAAATTTCTCGATTTTTAGCAGATTTAATATCCCCGGCATCACCTTTGGCCACTGCTGCAGATACTTGTTGTTTTGCGGCCTTTGTTAATGCTTTATATTCGTATCTTCGATCTCTGAAGGCTCTGACAGTATCGACATAAAAAGAATTCTCTTTCTGGCAAACAGTTTGCGTTCTTTCTTCAATCCTTGTTATTTTCGTCTTTCTATAAGCCTTGCGACAGTATTCTGTGAGTCTTTTCTTCTCATACATAGCTTGATCTTCTCGAGAAAGTTGATGAAAGGCTCGTTGAGGACCGCCGGGAAACAGCGGTGGAAATTTTTCTATTTCCAATTGCTGTTGGATTCTTTGAAACTCGCTCAAACTCGCCGGTGCTGTAATAAAGAGAAATGTAAGCCCCAGAAATATTTGAAATAATTTAAAAAAATGCGAAAGAATCTCACTGTGCTCTCCTCTCCATGTCCAAGTCATATTTCTCTGACAAACTGCGTTCATTTTATTATAATCGCAAGCAGCGCAGACAGTTTCGTCGACCATTGCAGACGGCTGTAAACGATTAGTTAAAATAATGTTTGGATACATGGCACCAACGTCTAAATGATAGATAACAGGATTCTCCATTCTCAAAGGCTGGTCTCTAAGCGCTTTTAGTTTGATTTTAATGTTCTCGACGACCTCTTCGAAGTTGATAACTTTATCGAGAGGTACTTGTTCTTCTTCTTCAATGGAATGTTTCAGGGCTTTTTCAACCCCGTCAATTAGTTTATCGATAGCTTCCGGTATCATTTTAAAACGACAGGGAATATCAGCCCTGAACACACCTGACTCAAGAGCTTCGACGTGTCCACCGACGTAAGTTTCTTGTTCTAAAACGTGTCCGTCCGCCGTTAATTTGTTCAATTGCGTTTCTTGCTTATTAGGAAATATTATATTAGCATGAAAAGCTTCGACCATAAGAAGCGATTCGCAAAGAGTTCCGGACCCCTTTCTCAGCACCTGTATAAAACGAAATTTTTTTAACGTTTCAAAACATGAAATTGTATGTAAAAAATTCTGTTCCAAGATTGACTCAAACCTCGTCAGGTTCCATCGGGATAATCGTACACAATGCAAAGATAAAGGGATGTACGTATTTAAGATAAAGGTAATACGTCGCCACAGCATCAGAGACTGAATAGTTAGCAAGAATGTGCGGCTGCTCAGATGCCATTCTGCACATATCTTCAGGATCTAATTCAACCGGATCATATCTCAACTTGGCTTTAGCTACCGCCTTCAAATTTTGTGATCCTACGGGTAGATATGAGTCCCTTTTTACCCAGCTGTGAAAGACAAAGCATTTATAGATTAATAAAAGAAAGGTATAAGGATTTCGAAGTTTACTGATTCAATTTCTTTCCGCACCACAAGCAATCCATATGCATTGCTGGACGGCAGGTATAAACTCCGTCTTTGTTCTTGGAGAAACCAATCTTTCTTTTCATATCAATATTGTGTATAGCTGCTCTTGTCTCTACAAAAGGCCAGTCGAAGAAGTCCCCGTTATAGGTGACAAAAATATGAGGTTTGACGTCGTTTATATGAGCGAAGAACTTCCTGATAACAGCCTCTTCATTTGGCTCGTTATAGATGGTAAATAATCCTTCGAATTCTGGCTTTGGAGTGTATTCAAAGCTCTCTATATCAGTCGATATGATTTCTCTGTTCGTGATCAAGTAGCCCTGAAATATAATTCAATATTGACTATAAAAAGTTTTTAAACAGTTCTTAGACCATCTAAAGTAGTTCTCAACTCCTGATAGGTACCTGTCCATCAATCATGTAAGAAATCATCATTATTTGATCGGTATTAACGTCCGGAAACTTCAGAGGAAGTTTAGTGGTTTCAATATCGTATGCCAAAACGATAGGATCAGGTCTCTCGATGATATCATCTCTCCTAGTTATAATTGGAGGCTCAGTTCCGCGTGATTTGACGGTATACCATATTCCAACAAATATTTTAACGTCTATTGAAACCCTGACGTGATGAGGGACGTCGTATTCTCTAAAATAAATTATTGAGGAATCAAATAAGTGGGAATTGTTTTTATCACAAGCTAATAAGAGGATAAAAATTAAAAACTCGTTACCTAATATCAAGAATATTATCCATATGATCCGTCAACTTCTTTACAGGATTATGATCGTATGAGTTTAAAGAATTTGCCAACATTTCTGTGTAGTATGTGTTACTCTTCTCCCTTTCCTTGTTCTTTTTAACAGCAGACATGATCTCACGTCTTGTTTTTATCATGTCTGTCATATTGCAGAATGATAACTTCAAATACTTCTGTTTTAGACCGATCAAGTGATTGGGCTATAGAGCAAAAATATTTTAGTTTTAAAGCCTGGGATATTAGGGTGGGTCAAATAAACCAACTATTTTTATTTCTTCAAAAGTTACTCTCTAAAACTTGTTTTCTAAGATCGAATAACGAGCCTTGAAAAAACTCAGCTCTCAATGTTATATTTAGAGGTCGCTCATCGCTATTTTTCATTTGCCATTTAAAATACATGGGAAATGTTCTTGTGGAACGTTTCGATTTTTATATCTCAAGAACTAATCTACTTAGAAAAATTCTACATAGATACTTTTGTTTAAAATTTAATGCTCTATAAAAAAGGTCTCTTGATTTTTTTCGATGAATCTAACTGTTCCCAAGTTATTGATGGTCAAAGTCATGGTTAAAGTTATGAATAACTTGGAGACAGTTGGATTTATCGAAAAAGACCAGGAGACGTTTTTTGTAGAGCGTTCAATTTTGAACAAAAGTAGATATCCAGAATTTTCCTAAGTAGATTAGTTCTTGAGATATAAAAATCGAAAAGTGCCATAAGGACATTTCCCATATATTTTAAATGGAAAATAGAAAATCGCGACAAGCGACCTCAAAATATTAATATTACAAGCTGAGTTTTTTCAAGGCTCGTTATTTGATCATACAGAACAAGTTTTTGAGAGTAAGTTTTTAAAAAAATAAATAGTCGGTTTATTTGACCCATTCTACTGGGATATGATTGGACTTGTGACTTTTGGATCATTCCCTTATTACTGATTGCAAGAGACCAGTTTGGTTGTAATTTTTGTTTCTAAGTTCGTCAATCACTGATAAAGACTGTAAATGAATTTTAGCTTTTTTATTACCAAATCCAAGTCTTCTTTAGTTAACGGCAATACTTTGGACACCAATCCGCTATACTTTTTGTATAAAAATGTTGATACTTCTTGAAGAGTATCTTTACGACATAAAACATAGAAGTATGGTTGATATGGTAGAGAAATTTTGAACCTAGTTCCATCTTCCTCCATAAAGTAATAGTCAACTGCGCTTATGAGCCTTTTGTCATCCTCTATCACCTCGGTCTATGAATAAGCACAAGATCAATATATAAATAAACAGAAAAAAATAAATAATTAAACACAAAGTATTTTGAAATTTTTATAGGTATATGCTAATGCTGTTGTATTCTATAAGACAAAACATCGAGACAATAAACTCACAGAATGCATGTTGAGGAGGAAGCCTGTACGTTCTTTAGAATCAGTGACTCTAATGAATCCATACAGTTCGTCAATTCTGTCATTTTCTTTTGACTGACGGAGCCGTCCTTCGGCTGAATCCTCTCTAAATTATAATAATCGGTTGATAAAAATGCGAAGTAGAAAAGAGAAATATAAGGGGGAAAGACAAGTGTTGATCACGTTCGATTTCGGGAATACCGATAGATATTGTTATACAGTTTTAGGTTGTTCTTACCTCGGTACGTTTTGTTCCTGATCGAACTGTCTAGTGTTTATTGCGGCCTTTGGGGTGCGAAACTTGTTTTTATTTTGAAAAAACATGGTTTCATATCCAAGTTGTGAGATTGTAATGAGTAATAAATAGTTAAAAACTTATCAGTCGTGGAAGGCGAGTGAATGACAGCATTCTATAACCTTTTATACCTCGAACTAACTTTTGGCGCGAAATATTGCCCGTATGTTTCGATGGAAATTTTACAGAGGGCGCCGAGAGACCTTAAAATTTTTTTTTTCCTTAAAACACGTGGTGGTTAGAAAGTGAAGGAGAATACAAACAAGGCTAACCTGAAAAAGTAAGCAAAATGCTGAAGGGTGATTCCTCTCGCGTTATTTTAGAGGAATATAGTATCTCCAACGTAAGTACGAATGCTTCACCGAAGTAGATTCATGATTCGACATTTAAACTAACAATATCCATTCCACTACAGGCTGCGGAACATTCCATTGTTAAAAAAGGCGAAAAATGGAGCATCGAAAAATTCGTCGAGGTAAGTAACAACGTCAAATAATTAATACAACGTAAACAATGATGAAAGTTAAGAATTTAGAGACGTAAAAATATTGACATTAAATCAAAGTACACTGTGTCTGATTATGAAATCGTTTCATTTCTTTATTCCGATTATAAATAGGCCGAAAGAAAAACTTTCGAATCTAACCTAACTTTCGGAAAAAAAGTTTTGCATTTTAATATTTTTTCTTTTTTCAAAACTGTAGAATCTAAAGATCCAGGTAATAAGAGAAGGAGATGACGGAAGAGAATTAGAATTCGATTTAATTGGATGTGCACCAGGCTTGGCTAATGCATTTCGCAGAATACTTTTAAGCGAAATTCCTTCTATGGCTATAGAAAAAGTTTTCATAAGAAACAACACCAGTCTTATGCAGGACGAAGTTCTGGCTCATAGGTACGCAGCAGATCATCTACTCATCAAAACAATTAGGACTTTAGTCATTTGATTGCTTGAAATTGCAAAAAGGCTTTTATCTCAACAGATCATCAACTTTAAGTTTCTTAAACAGAACTGCAAAAGAATCTAAACGGGAAAAAAAAAATTTATAAAGTTGCAATTTTAAAGCCCAAATTTTTTTCACTCATCAAGTATATCGTTAATTTATTTCTTCTGTTTTCATCTATTCAGATTGGGTTTAATACCTCTGAGAGCAGATCCTCGATTATTTGAATACCCGGCTCAACCGGTGAGCGAAGATGAAGAGACTGCAAATGAGCAAGACACGCTACGTTATGAGCTGAGAGTATCTTGTTCATGGAATCCTCACCCACGAAAAGATTCTCGAAGACCAGAAGATATTTACCTCAATAACAACGGTGATATTAATTTTCTAGTGAAATAGAGAAGAACCATTTCCTCACTATACACCAGACTGATTCTGATATTCTTCTAATTTTATCAATCGATGAATTTTGCAACAGTTTTTACATCAAATCAGGAAGCAGCTGATACTCTATACTCTTTATACCTAATTGATCTTTGTTGATATTTATTACAGTCTACAGCAAAGACATAAGATGGGTCTCTCTTGGACGACAAGCAGAGATATACCCTGGAGGCGAAGAGCAGCTAGGAGTCTTAGAGGGCGATATATTGATATGTAAAATGCGTCCCGGACAAGAAATCCATGCTTTTATGCACGCAGTTAAAGGAATTGGAAAAGATCACGCTAAATTTTCACCAGTAGGTCTGTAGCTGGATTTGAACTTTTTTTTCTTTATTAGGAATAAGAAACAACAAGGAATAATGAGACCTTTATTGTTTATCTCACAGCCACAGCCACGTACAGAATGCTGCCTGATATTAAACTGATAAAACCAGTAAGGGGAGAAATGGCTGAGAGATTGAAGGGCTGCTTTAGTCCGGGAGTTATAGAAATTGTTAGAGACAAAAAGAACGGACCAGACGATCGTGAGGCTAGAGTAAAAAATGCTCGTTATGATAGTTGTTCACGGAATGTATTCCGGCATAACGATCTTAAAGAATGTGTACAGCTGAGTCGTATACCTGACCATTTTATTTGTAAGTTTTGTTCGTGATGGAGAAATATTGTCTTTATGATTGATCATTACTGATATTTGTAAATTTTATTAATCAATTTTTTTTTTTTTTTTGTCATTTAGTTACCATTGAATCGCATGGCGCATTACCTCCAGGTGTGCTTTTCGTCGAAGCAGTCAAGACTTTGAAAGCTAAATGCAGGGCGTTCATCGAGGAAATCGACAATATTGGTTGAGAGACTTTTGAAATTTTTTTTTTTTCAATAATAAATAAAATTATTCCATCTTTCAAGTTATTGATTAATTTCTTGGCATTCTGCGATTTAGGACTCTGACTAAAAACGATTTTTCACACAGGTAATTGAAATTCGTCTCAAATCTTATGATAGCATTTAAAATTGTCTAGAAAACTCGGAGCAATCGATTTTATTCTCAACATTCTTCCAAAAAAGCCGACTATTTCAAGACAAAGAGACGATTTTAGTATAATAAGGTGAAAAAAATGCTTCAAAACAGTAAACATATGATCAAAAGATTTTTATTTTCATTCTTCTCGTTAGTTTTTTGGTATTCATCTATTCAGGCATGTCTTCTTCATACTGATATTTGGTAATAAAAATGGAGTAGACAGAAAGAGAGAGAAGAAAAAAAAAAAAAAATTATTTCTGTTTATTGCAAGCCATTTATTGAGTATGTAGTCTTTGATCCAGTAAAACAATTATCAAGCCAAGATAAAAGTCGTTTAGTAGCTACGACCAAACAGAGTATAGAATTTAGGCTTATTTTTGCATTTTGGATGAATACATTTCAAAGTTTCCAGTGGGGCCGGAGGAGTTGGTTGAACAAATGGGATGCACAAACTTTTAGCACCCATTGCTGGAGCTCCGGGTTCTTCTCCAACATCCTCTCTGTGAATAGAATTTAAAAAATTGATCAATAAGTGCCTTGAAGAATTCAAAGAAAATCATTTTGTTCAATTCTAGATATAGATTAAGATCATCACCTTGCACTGTCCGCCTTGATCTTATCCTCGCAAGATATTTCTCCGCAGAAAGGTGACAGAATTAGATTCTTCTGTTCTAATTCAGCGCAGAACTTGTTCCAATCTTCCGATTGTTTTATATGTTCTTTCAGTTCTGCTGCAACTCTGTAAGAAAGAAAAAATATGAAACAAATTGTTTAATCGAACACCAAAGCTTGTATGTACATACATAGGATTTGCAAATACATGTACCGTTGCAAATTGCAATTACCTGTTGAACATGCTCTTCTGTATATCGTCGAGCAGTTTATTGATTTCATCCAGTGCCTGTGCTCGAGATATCGTCACCTTGGCAGAATTATCTCTTCGCACAAGCGTAACTTGTTGCTTCTGCAAATCCTTTGGTCCTAATTCGATCCTCAGAGGAACACCTTTCAATTCCCAATGATTGAATTTCCAACCAGGACTGTAATTGTCCCTATAATCACCCTTGACTCTCACTTGTCCGACTTTTAGTTCGCTCTCCAACTTAGCGCATTCTTCAAGTAAATTCTGACGCTGCTCGGCGGTGCTAGAGGCAGTTATTCCGCAAGGAATAACGACTGCTTGCAAAGCGGCTACTCTTGGAGGAAGTACTAAGCCACTGTCGTCTCCGTGTACCTGAAATTCATAATTGAATAATAAAAAGTGTGAACGAAAACATGAAATTGCTTAGTTTTCAATCGAGACAGGACAGTCTTTCCTTGTCTTGACATACCATGACCATCACTCCTATAGTGCGAGTTGTTAGTCCCCATGAGTTTTGATATACATATGTTTTCTCGCTGCCTTCTTCGACCCCTTCAATCTGTATGTCAAAAATTTTGGCAAAATTTTGTCCTAAATGATGGCTAGTTGCACCTTGTATAGCTCTACCACTTGCGGATACAAAGGCTTCACATGTTGTGGTAAAATCGCCGCCTGCGAATTTTTCTTTTTCTGTTTTACGGCCCTTTACTACTGGAATTGCTAATAGATCTTCGTAAATTTGAGCATACAAATCCAATATGGTCAATACTTCCTCTTCAGCTTCACTTTTCGTAGCGAATGCTGTGTGCCCTTCTTGCCAGAGGAACTCACGGGTTCTTAGGAACGGTTGGGGGTGCTTGAACTCCCATCTCTGCAATTAAAACCAAAATATAATTGTGGATTCTCTCATTTCCGAAACTACGATTTTTACATTGATATTATTCAAGTCTTACCACAACGTTGTTCCATTGATTAAGTTTCAGAGGAAGATCCCGATGAGATTTCAACCATCTAGCGTACGCAGGGTACATCGCTGTCTCTGACGTTGGTCTTATGGCAATTGGCTCTGCTAATTCAGATTCTCCACTTCTCGTGACCCATGCCACTTCCGGTGCAAAATCTGCAATATGTTCTTTTTCTTTTTCCAGAACTGTACGGCTCACGAACATTGGAAAGTAACAATTTTGTACACCAATTTTCTTTATCTCTGCATCAAACCAGTCTTTTATTGCATCCCATATTGCGAAGCTCCAAGGTCTGAGGATGTAGCAACCAGATACATCGTAATATTCTATCATTTCTCCCTTTGTAATAACTTGGGAATACCAATCTGAAAGGCTCTCATTCTTCTTAGCTTCCAGGCCCAGTCTGGTCCCGGTTTTAGCTGTCTCTTTTTCTTTCGCCGCTACTTCCTTCGAGCTTTTGTTTGTATTCGCGGGCTTTTTCGATTGATTATCTGCTTTCTTAGCCTCTTTAGCAGGAGCCGAGGCGTTGGTTGGTTTCCAATCCTGCCCAGAAGCAGCCTTATAGTCAGCTTTAAGATTTAAAAGTACCTTCACCTCTTGTTCAATGATTTTTTTATCAGCTTTTGCCGCTTTGAGTTCTCTAATTTTATCGCCTTGCTTTGCAATCTCGTTTGATATTTTCTTAGCGCTGTCATTTTCAGCTTCAACTTTTACAGCTGGTGAAGGAGATGTTTCTGGCTTCCAGTCTTTTCCGGTCTTCGTCTTGTACTGTAATTTCAATGCTAACAGAGTCTTCACTTCTTCATCGATTACATTTTTTCCTGCCTTCTCTCCCTTCAATTGCCTCACTTTATCTCCTTGCTTGGCAATCTCAGCTGATATGTTCTCTCCCGTTTCCATCCCTTGTGATTCTGCCTTAGCAGGTACAGTTCCAGGCTTCCAATCCTGACCCGTCACCGACTTATACTCAGCCTTTAAACTCAAGAGAGTTTTTACCTCCGTATCGACTGCTTGTTTAGCTGCTTTCTCTCCTTTTAATATTCTCACTTTATCACCCTGTTTAACAATTTCATCAGCTATAGTCTCAGCACTTTTGCCAGTTTTTATTCCCCCTTGTTTCTGTATTCCATCAGTTACTGTCTTTACAGGTGTTACTCCGGGCTTCCAATCCTTACCGGTCGCAGTTTTGTACTCAGCCTTTAAACTCAGGAGTGTTTTCACCTCTACTTCGACTACTTTCTTGTCCGCCTTCTCTCCTTTCAATATTCTCACCTGATCCCCTTGTTTAGCGATCTCGTCTGATATGATATCGCTGTTTCTGATATTCGTCTCTTTACTTAATTCTGCAGCTGGCGCCGCACCTGGTTTCCAATCTGCACCTGTAACTACTTTGTATTCTGCCTTGAGAGCCAGTAATGTCTTCACTTCTTGATCAATGGCTTTTTTCTCTGCCTTAGCAGCTTTTAATTCTCTTACTTTTTCACCTTGGGCTGTTACCTTGGCATTCAATTCCTCGGCACTGTTTTTTCCACTCTTCACCTGAACAAATAATCAAGTTCTAAGTTTATTAAGTACTATAACGTTTCAGTTGGAAAAAGGAAACAAATAATAATTTTCTGGATCACTCAAAGCTGTAGTATTAAATTATTTGTCAAATTTGAGTTAAATACTTTGTCTTATTTCATTCAATAAAATCCAGTTGCCTTATATCAACAGTAAGCTTATCATAATCAAATAAAACGATTTATTTTATCAGCTTCAAGTTTACCACGATTATTTAATCATGTTTCGTAATCAACCACATGTTATCAATGAGAACTTCTGACCTTCTGTTCATAAAAATGTAATGAACGCGATGAAGCTCAAATTTTAATTCACCAATTCAAATTGATAATACATTATTTCATCTAACATATGGAAACAATAAAAGACGGTAAACTATCGTCTCAATTTATAACAAAGCAGTATTTTCGGTTGATGCAAGACCTTTCACTGATTTCCTCCAAAAGACTGACCTCATTTGCTGGCAGCTTAGGATTGGTAGTAGCCGTAGTAGAAGGTGTAGTGGTGGAACCAGTGGTGGGAGATGTGGCATGACCATCTGGCACATGGAATAAAATCACAGGCTGTTCTCTTGAAGAGTGTATGCTAGCAGGAGCATAGGGAACGTCGCATCTGAAGAATCCCTTTCTTTGCAGCTGGATTATATCGCCTTTAGCTACTCTTTGGAGTTCAAATTCACCTAGCAACTTTACTTCTTTCTATAAAATAGAAAATTTCATATACAAGATAGAGATTTATATTTTATTCTATGATTACAGTCCAAAATGATGAAAGTAATAAAATTTGTATTTACTCTCGTATCTTTAGCAACGAAATCTTTAAAATCATCGTCCTTTCCTAGTACAGCTTTGTTGATAATGTGGTCAAAGTAAACGGCGTAGCATGGTATCAAATCTCCAGTTTTACCATTATCGTTTATTAAACTTTTATCCTGGCATAGCCAAGTTAGTTTAAGAGTAGATTTGAAATCTTTATTATCAAGGTTTAGTCTGGCTTCAATTTCCATCACAGTTCCATTATTCTTTGTTATTTTATTTATCAAAAGATTTCCCCAGTTTATAAATGTCGCGTTTTTTCCTTCCACTAAAAGCTCCGCGTCTTCTCTTTCGATAAGAAGATTCGGTCCTATTCTGACTTTTTTTGTACCCTGAGAAGGATCTTTAGGATGATTTTGAACGGTAAGCAATCCCTCTACTGCGTCAATAACACGAACAGGAACAAGCTGATCGGAAGCGAGAGCTATGTACCTAGAAAAGAAAAAGAACGTTTTATTACTGTAACTGTAATTGGCTAGGATGATCAAACTGAAATATTTGAGTATAAAAGGCTTTGGTGAGTACCTCGATGCAATAGGATCAATGACCTTCTTGTTAAACGACCAAATTTTATCCCATTCCATAAATACAACGGATTTAGAGCTGCCCTGAGCTATAATAAATTCTTTCAAACCTTCGACGGTCATTCCACGTCGTAAAATCCCCCTCACTGTAGGAAATCTGGGGTCATCCCAACCATCTACTAATCCTTCAGTCACAAACCAAGTCAATTTTCTCTTGGAAAGCACCGTATGAGTCATATTGAGTCTTGAATACTCCCAGATATGGGGGCGGCGAAGATTCAAAGCTTCTATAAGCCAATAAAACTGGACATCTCGATCGTGATACTCGGTTGTACGAAGAGTATGAGTTACTCCTTCGATCGCATCCACGATTGGACAAGCAAAGTCGTAAGTTGGGTAAACTCTAAACATTTTAGGAATTAACGTAACGATTTTTCATTCAGATTCACGTTAGAAAATGAATTAGAAATTGATTACACACTTGTACTTAGTACCAGTACGAGGATGGGGCTCAGGTTTACAACGATAGATTGTAGGATCTCGCATGCATCCGTTAGTCGATGCGTAATCGATTTTAGCTCTGACGCAGCATTCCGTCCCTCTAGCAGTAGCTTTTTTCATCTCCTCCCATAGTTCCAAATTTTTCTCCACAGCTGGAATAAAGTTTTATTATACATGATGAAGTTAACACTCGAACTGTCGTTTACTAGGAAGGTATTGAATCATAATAATTAAAATTATCATGATTTATTACCTTCCTAATGAAATAAAGCTTTCTTTAAACTCTAAGCTTTTTGCATAAAAAAAACAACTTACTGTTGTCTCTGTTCGCAGATGGTAATCTTTGGTCACGCTGTTCTTTCATTAGAGCAGCAGGAGTATCATCGACATAGGCTTTTCCCTCAGTCAACATTTGTTCGCAGTAGGTAAGCATCAAATCAAAGTACTCAGAGGTGTGAGTGAATCGGTCTGGCTTTATTTGCAGCATTTTCAAATCTTCTAAAATCGCTTCTTCGAATTCGACTGACTCTTTAGCCGGATTTGTGTCGTCAAAACGCATTATTAATTGCCCTTGGAAATTATCTGCGTAATATTGATTAAGGAGAGCTGCCTTTGCGTGACCAATGTGGAGAAAACCACTTGCTTCTGGAGGAAAACGTACTACTACCTGAAATTTATTGAATAATAGATGATGGCCTGATTTTTAAGACAACAAATACACATATTCAAATGATTTGATGGAAGTTAGCTAGATAGCTGATAAGGAAACATGAAATTGCGAGATTATCTGTCCTTCATATTTGTAGAAATTATTGTGTACGTAAAATAACGAGTAGAAAAATTTGTATAGGGTAATAGTCAGTCCTTAAATTCAGTACTGAATAGAGCGAACCTTTCCCATCTCTGCACCAGGTAATTCTATGAATTTCCCCTCTTGTTTTCTGGCATTACCAGTTTTTGGTGTCTTAGTCATTTTGCTGGTTTTATCATCAGTTTTCTTCGCCGTCGTTGTGGCGTTTTTTATTTCTTTTAACGATGTTTTAACAGCAGGTAACGAAAGTATTTGTTTATACCAGCGAGTGATGTTAGGATATTTTTCACTCTCTTGAAAACGAGTTTGGCTATAGAGTGCAGAAAATACAGATAGATCAGCTATAGTTAGCCGCTTAGCAACTAGCCATGTTTTCGGAGCTAATGAACGCTCTAAGTAAGCTAAAGCCTCTGCTACTGATTGAGAACACTTAAGAGGACCAATTGCAAATGATAACCAGTGGTCGACTTCCGTTCTTTCTAAAGCACCGCTTCCACCTGTAAGAGAAGAACATCTCATGACTTTTATTAAATGTGACGATTAAAAAGAATGAAATTGATTAATTGAAACCCAACAATGATTGTAGGATAATATTTGAAATTCTGGCTTCGGGTCTTAGTCGAATATCGTAAGAACACTTCCACGTCAGAACCGAAGCCCAAAAAAGTCCATGCTCGCGATCTCTTTTCCGATTTATTCCCCAAGAACTATAACTCAAAACAAACATTTTCGAAGTATTATCGTTGCAAAAAAAATTAATAATTGAGGGAATATGATTTTTTGAAAATGTTGAAATCGTCTTTGTCACATAAAACCGGTTAAACAGCAGCAAGTTGAATCCAAGACGTCTCATTTTAAAGGTTTTTCCATGTTCTTTCAGCATGCAAAGCTAGAGTTTGATAGCTCTAAAGGCGGCTGAGCTATTGATGATAATGTAAGAAAAACGTTCACTCATCAGTGAAAAAGTAAAAATTTTCAAAAAATCACAACTCTCTTAATTATTATTATTATTATTAGATTTTGCGTTAATATTGCTCCAAAAATGTTTGTTTGGAGTCAGAATTTTCGGAAAAAAAATCGGTAAGCAGATCCTGAAGCATCGAAGTTTTTGGGCTTTGATTTTGATGTCCAAGTGCTCATACGTGTCTTGGTTTATGGTTGATATTTACCATACAAAGCAGAGTCTATTACGCGTGCTAGATACCGGATCGTTTCGTTGTTATTTTCTCCTACTAATACTCCGTCTTTATCGAAAAATTGAAGACCGCCAGATCCTTTGACTTCTGACCAGGATGTTTCTATTTTGATTTTTCCATCGATTCGCAGATGTTCTGCTACGGATAAAGCACCTGTGGAATAAATTGAAATTAATAATTGTTAATTTACGGAAAGTAATATACAATTTTTGTTTATCAGTACACAGTTAATACAATCAAACTCCCTATATTGAAAGATGATGTAATGTTAAGTACTGATGAAAGCACAGTGGGAAATAACCTAAGGATCTAATTCTAACAGTATTTTGTTTATCTAAAAAAATAATTTATAATGAACAATCATTTTGCTTTTTGTTTTTCCTAAATTCTATAAAAAAGTTTAATCGTTTTTACTACGAATTTAAACGCTTATGTTATGTTAATTGTGACAGACAGCTGGATATCGCCTTTTTATTATTACCACGTGTCGTATCGTGTAATATAGCTGTTCTCTATTTAATTTTAAATTACCTAAAGGTGGATTAGTGGGGCTTGCAATGAGTTTAAAAGACATTTTGTGATGTCTTTTTTTTATCCCAGTTCACGCCGGCGAGAATACTTCTATTCTATCCCAAAAATAGAAATAGAATATTATGGATGTTCAGAAAACCTATTTGAGGTTAGCGGAAACACCAATACATATCCCGCGATACACAGGTTACCTCATTTCGATATGAGGATTGAATTACCTATGACGTCACAGATTAAACTTTCATCAAGAACATGAAGTTGTACAGTTTTCAGCTAGATGGAGATACGTGTCTGTTAATCTCGTTAATCTAAGTTATTCACTAGTCCTTCGAGTTTTTTCCGACCTTTCGAAGTTTCGACTGATTTCGACGCGTTGCGTTGTTTGTGTTGAGTTAGCTTCGGAATAGAAATGGTGATGATATCGCATCGCTGATGTATTCATTAAATATTACACGTACAAGTTTATCGGAATAATATTCACATAGTAGATAATCAATTTATGATAGAAGTTGGAAAAATTGTGCGACTTTATTCCGACAGCACTATTGTTAAACAAGTATCTTTATCAGTGAGCATCGCATATGTCAGTTTCATCTACATAAAATCACTCAAATCTTACGAAATAGTTTTACGAACAATTATATTATTTTGTAATTACATATTTAAGGATAAATAAAAATCCCGAGGCAATTCAATTGGCATGAAATAAAAATCCGCTGCTATAAATATACATATACGTTTTCCCTACGTTGTCAATCATTCCATGGTAAGCAACACTACCAGATAATTATACACATACACCCATACATACATGAATGATACAAAGTTCTCTTTCGTTTTTATATAACCTTTTTTTTTTTAATTATACACCTACAGCTACAGTGTGCGCGCACGTACGCAAATTTTTTCGAAATTGAATATTCTTTCAGAATTATTCATTGCTTGTTACTAAATGTTATTATTACCTAGAGTCTTCTTTACTTTCTATTTTTTATACTTCAAATTTTTTTTTTTTTTCAAACCAATTTATTTATTTATTTATTTATACACAGACTCAACGATGGCTGATAATAGTGGAGATTATGTTCTTCAGTGGGAAGGACATTCTCGTCATGTTACTGAGAGATTCAGCGGACTTTTCGCCCGACAATCCCTTGTTGATGTTACACTGATTTGCGAGGAACAAAGGCTTCGTGTTCATAGGCTAGTTCTTGCCTCTTGCAGTTCATACTTCGAGGTGGGTTCCTTCTTCTCTTAAATTTACTTACAGTCTTCAAACCTTTTTTTTTTTTATCAACTTATCGAATTTTAAAATCAGGTGCTTTTATCTTGGTTCTGAAATTCATAAGATGTTGTAGAATGTAGCTGAGTATGAAAGACAAACACGAAATAATCGAATGAAAATTCTCTCTTTTTTTAATAGTATGAACCTAATACCTGATAAAATGCAGTACAAATATTGATTTTTGGAAAATGTAAAGTACAAATATCATTGCTTGACGTAGAAATTGAGTTTTTACAGAAATATAAATCACAAAACACGATAATCTGCTCTAGAAATTATCAATATTGAAAAAATACAAACCAAGATCAATATAAAAATCGTCATTTTTAGAAGATATGAACCGAAAATGGGATAAAATGAGAGAGAAATGGTTAGTTTCATCTTATTCCACCATGTTTTTGATTCACATTTTATAATATCTTCTGTTTGAATCCTCGTTAGGTGTCTAAACCAGGAATCTACTGATCAGTCTAAGCTTCTTTGCCTCAACTGAATTAAATCAATGTTTAAACTTGATTATGTAATTCTATCTCGATGTGAAAAGTCTTTGTTTTAGGGCTGAAATTATTAGTAACACATTGGTCAAGAAATTATTTCATAGTTTTGTTGTTACCTATTTATTTTAATAATACAGGAATCGATAAGAGAAATCTGGAGATAGTTGTGTTTGAAGATCTTATTTATGTATCTAGTTGTGTTAGTTACATACATTCATACATATCGTACATATCACGAGTTCTTATCTAGCTAAAAACCTCTGTTACTCGTCAAGTTTAGTGTTGGATATATTGAGTTATTGCTCAGATAACACAGAGTTGTCCCACAGACATTATTTAGATATCAAAAATATTTGATGAGAAGTTGTTAAAAGTCTTTGAGAGTATTACTACAGACAAGGGGAATGGTTCTGCCCTGAGACTAATTAAAAGAACTAGGCTGATTTTTATTCTATCGATGTTTCAGAGAAGTCTGAAATAATATTCTTGTGGAAGTTAGTATTTTGAGTCATTAACGTCACAATATTGAATTGAAATAATAATATTTCTGAATAAACATACATTTTCAAGACTTATTTCGCTTTGTAATGGCTCAAACTGTTCCACGGTATTTAATTCTATATGCATAAATTGAATCAAGTCTTTTGTCTGTGAATTAGGAAATGCTGGAACAAGATTTGGGGCAGGAGCCCACCATTCTGCTCAGTGATTTGAATTTTGAAGTCCTCAAGGCCATGGTGGAATTTATGTACTGCGGAGAAACAAGCGTTTTGGAACAGCATTTAGAGCCGCTACTTCATGCCGCTAGAGTTTTTAAGGTGAGTTAATGAAAAGGACGGATGAACTATTGAATGATGAGCATTTAATACATCCTAACACATTTAATCCACCTGACTGACTCCAGAAAGACATTAATCAGCGATTCAAATGAACAGTTCTGAATAAATGATAAACTTGTAATTTAATTTAACGTTGTAAAAAAAGGCGTTTGTCCTTAAGAATTGATAGAAAGGACTTCTTCTAGGTGCATGAAGTTAGACACCTTGAAAATGGCTAACGTAATCGCTAAACGGGACTGGCAGTTATTGAAAACTGCATTCGGTGCGGCGGAAAGTTTTCAGGCTAACAAAATCATGCATGTTTCAATCATACATGACTATTGGGTAATTCTAGTTACCAATAACTTGACTAAATCATGAAATTATGAGTCGAAGACGCGACAGACAAAGGTGGGCAAAGTACAAATTGTATAGTAATATGGCTTTTGTTGTCATCGAGATGAACAGGTGCCTTGTTTTCCCCGAATGTTCGTCTTCAAATCTTTTGTGAAATATCGAAGATCGAAGAAATTTTTTTTCTTTTTTTTTTAAACACACTAATAAACAATCCGCATGCGTTTACCTATATTCGTTTCACATCATTTCAACTCAATGTCATTATAAAAGGCATTTTTCAGTTTGCATATTGCTTGATCAGTTATTTTTCGCAACCTGTGCACCTAGAAAAAGCTCTGAGTAAACTTAAACAGCAAACCAATTGTCACGGGGCAGATAGAATATCTAAACACAAAATTGCAGCCTTCAGACTGCATTGGTTTAATCAAAATGTTCGATAAGATTAGATCAGTTTCATACAAATGAGCAAGCAATCATTTCTATTAATATTTCACGCAGGTCAAAGAGCTGGCTTCTATAGCAGAGAACATGATGGGACCTCCGACTGCCGAAGTTGATCAAGTCAGAAATTGCACGGAGTTTCAAACAGAAGATGAAGATGCGGATGATTTGGGAGACGAAAATGACTACAGTTTGTTCAGCGATAATGACTGCGTGCAGACATCGGGGTGGAGCAAAACTGGAACAGATGAACATTCTGGAAATGAATTGGAAGAAAGTTCTGATACGAATGTAGAATATTTAGAGGAATTTCCTCGGTCTGAATCACCACTATCTTTAGCAGAAATAGCTCGGAGAAATGTTGAGAAGTTCTACAAGGAAATTCCTAGCACGGTGAATATTTATGCGGAGAAAATTAACTGCAATAATCATGAAACGACAGACGACGTTAACGTCTTTGGCAACAAAAGTAACGAGCCGCAACCAGTGCTGTATGAACAATTCTGTGATTTTGTAAATACTGATGAAAATTTGTGCGAAAAATCTTCCCCTGAATTTAAGGAAGTTAGTAGAACCGTAGATAAATGTTTGAAGGTTTACACGCATAAGAGACGGAAGTCTGTCGAAGGAGCAGAAAAACAGTTTGTCAAAACCATAGATGAACTACCAGAACCGCATGTTAATGATAATTGCATAGATTTGGTCGAAGATCCATCGAAGAATGACACCGAATTAGAAAGGAACTACATTCTGAGTTTGAGCAATGAAAACGCAGAGACTTTAGTGGATTTCGTTGGCAGCGAAGTCTCGGAAGAAAGTGTCTACTACCCTGATAGTCCTCTGAATTTTAATAAAGAAGCCAGGCAAATGAAAGAGATTTTTTCCAACGAGAATAGAATAATGTCAAAAGGACAATCAGACATGACTATTTATAAGTCTAATTCATTGTGCGTACCAGCATTGAGAAGAAGCGTGAGATTGAGTCATCAGGAAAACGAAGATTCGACGAATAATAATAACAACAACTCTATCCAAGAGGAGGATAAAGCAAAAGAATTGAGGAAAGAATCGTTTAAGCGTAGAAATAAGGGGTCAGATTTTTACCGTGAATTGGATGAGACGAAGGTCTCTCGAGATTCGATATCAAAATGCCTAGATGCGCCAAGATCTTTGCGTAGTAATAACAGAAAATTGATCGAACGACGTGGAAATGCGGCTCGTTTATCTTTGTCTAAGAGTAGCAATAGGCAAGAGGAGAAATCGAGGGGAAACAGTAAGACTGCTAACAGCGAGTCATGCGAGTCATTTTCGAATAAATTCAACACCATAGCGACCGTGAGCCGCGCGTTGTGGGGCGACATGTCGGACTGTTTGGAAAACAGCGAAAACAATATTGACTTTTCCGATTATTCACCTAGCAAAGAAATCCCCTTTGCAGTTGGACTTTTGCCGCTTCGTGCTGCCTTGGAGAGAATGCAAGCTACGCCTGATTATCAGCCGCGCAAAACACGGTCATCAGTTACTCCATTTAGGCAGGAATTTAAGGGAGTCAAGAGAAAAAACTTGTCCTGCAATATGATAGAATCAAATAATTTTAAGGTGAAAAAACAGAGCTCGCATTCTCATGGTAATAATTTACCGCGTAATACAGTTTGTCATGTTCGTATTACCACGAGTCATTCAGAGACTGCAAAACCGCGGAAAAGATTGATAAATGAACCAGTAGACGCTGCCGCTATCTCGCCAACGAATATTGTCAATAGACAATGACATAGATTTGAGTATTTATGGAAAATTTTTGGTAGTATAAGATTCTAGTTTTTCATTTTTTTTAGCTTCGTCGTTTGTAGTTGTTGTTGGAATGGAAATAATGATGAGTTAGGCCGTTACTCTGCGTTGTGATTCGATAGTAGAAATAACATAAATCTATTATTTTAATAGAATGAAATGAATGAATATCTTTATGTTGATGTTTATCGGCAATTAATCGAACGATGATAAAAAAAAATTCTAATTTTTGTATTATAGATAGTTACTATAAGTATCAGCTTTTCAAGTTATCTAATGTTTAAGTAATCAATCTTGCATGTGGTCATTTTTTTTTTGTTTTTCTCATGCTGGCACATGTTCCTAATGTGAAATCATAAACCCGTTGTTTTTTCTTTATTTTTGTTTCTTCTTTTTTCTTCTCTCTGAATATAAATAATCTGCTATTGTTGTCGTATCACGTGTAGGTGAAAATCATTATTATTATAACGATCACATATTTAAGAATGTTGTTCATCTCTTGGAGTTAGTAATGAAACTGTTCGAAGTACATACATATGTATCAAAAATTGAAGAATAACTTATCAATTATTTCAAAGAAATTTAATGTAACACATGAATTGTGTACTCGATATGTTCGAAACTATTCGATCAGAAAACTGAACTTGATACTTGTAATCTAATCAACAGGTAACTATACGAAATTTCATGTGGAATTATCAAACTCTGTATAATATATGAGTTATTTAGGACCTCAAATGTAAATAATAATGGTAATAACAATGATGAAATTACCTATATTTTTTTTCAATAAAGATTCATTATCATAATTAAATTGCTACGACTATCAATTTTATACTAATATCTCAACATCATCCAGAAAATGGTTTTCTGGTACTATGATGCATTAGAAATTCTTTCCTGAACTCTATGAATCAGTAATAATCATTTCTTACCATAATAAGTAATAAATTTACATACTTTGAGAATTTTCATATATTGCCGCTCGCTGTTTGCGGCAAAACTAGTTCGTAAATTTGCCATCGAGTTGGCGGAGGCACCACCTTCGGACTACGCGGTAAGCAGCGACCACTGGCAGCGACAAGTTTGCTAAAAGGGTGGACTTCCGGTAAGCGACTTAACCTACAATTGGGAATCCCCTGCTAGTCTGAATCATGTCAAAGTATAACGTCGTCACATGAAACAAAGAAGATAAATCTCCAACCATCGTCACTAAAGTCAAAGGAATTCAGGAGTCAAATAGCCAAAAAAACGAAAAAAGAAAAGCCCGTAGCCTATGCATCTACTTGCCGACTCGTGGACTGTGTATGAAGAGAAAATCAAGAGAACTAGATTCATTCTGAAATGTCGTCATTCACGGCTGCCAGAATAATGGGAGAAATAGAAAATTTCTGTTTTAGCAAAAAAAATGTATTGTGAGTGTACTGTGCTTTCGATTAGTTCGCTGTGATGAGTCTCGTGTGGTTCTACCATTGTTAGCAGTATACGAAAATATCTTATGCTTTCATAAAAATCATCATGATTTTCGTTTACAAACTTTATTAGGCATATTACTTATACACACCACAGTGACTACACTGTGTGAATTTCATTTCTATTTTTTATCGGTTCTATCTATAATTTCTGGAAAGTTTTTATAACCCATATCTACTTTTTAGGATTTGTCGATTCAATATAAATAGCGAAAACATTACATGAAACATAGATATAGTATTCGTAAAAGAATAATTGCCTAAAACCACAGGGCAAGAACAATAATGTTATTTTCTTTACTTTTTCAGAGATAAATCTTCACAGCAATTTTTGGAAAAAGTTTACAGCTGTCTGTTCTGGTTGATATTCTCAGCTATGATCGGTGCATACGTCGGCGCATTATCAGTTGGTGCATTACAATCAATTGAGCTTCAGATGTCCCCTGTATTGCTAATTATATGTGTTGGCAGCATCGGTTTTAAAATATTTAGTCTTGATGTTGACAACTTTGGACTTGATCTATTAATCGCACTAATATCCGGTCTGGCCATGGCATTCCTTTGGGAAGGAGCAACCTCCATTGATCCCGGCTTCATTGCTGATGTATTATTGAGTAAGCCGAGACTAAATTATATTTATTATACGATTCATACTCTTCACATGTGATAGAATTCGGTCTATCTATAATTTTCCTATCATATAAAATGTACGTTGATTATTCTCGTTCTTTTTTTATTTAAGATGTATCACTGACGATATTTTCCTTCAGAATTTCATTAATCTTAAGACATATTAGCTGGATTATAATAATATCTGGGCTGGGAATGGCATATTTTTTGTTCAGAATGACGCTAGTAGATCCCAGCTTCATCATTGGTGTACCGATAAGTAAGTCAAGCCTACTACTTATGTATTTATTATACCATTGATACTCCCTTCGTTAAATATAGTACTCTTTCTATCTCTATTTTTCTCACAATTTCATCTGCATGTGTATAATTGTTCTTGTTCATCATATTTAAGGCTTGGCAGTGTTGATTCTCGTTTTGTACCGGAATGCATTGTTAGAAACGGAACATATTGGCTGGTTTTACTTTATTGGGATCTTGCTGACGTGGCTCATCACAGATTTCTGGGTGCCCTATGCTATATTTGGTTGGCTGAATGTATCGAAATACGTCTGGGACACGTCCTCCCCCATTTTCCCGAACAATTACTTTCCATACCATTTTTGCTTACAATTAGGATTGCTCTTTGTGTGCGGTTCCATTATTTACCAGACACAACTAATCAATAATTTACCCGATTTGAGCCTCCAGAACTATTATGACCACACTTTGCAGATCTTCTGGAACTTAACCTTTCGTTGGTCGCGCACCTCTTCCCGAACGTCGTTGGTCGCTCAGTGAGGGAATCGCCGCAATGTTAATTTTACTGCAGCGTTGCCACGTCAATTTTAAGAACTAAGAAACTTCTTACCAAAAACAAAAATAATTCTTAAATATTTTGTAGTTTTAATCATTTCAACTAAAAAATGGTTAATTATTATCAAAATATTTTATAATTGACATTGCACCGCCATATTCTTTCATCGGTCTTGACAGCCGGGAGAATTTTTCTACATATGTGGCAACGTTGCGTTTCGAATTTTACCTACGTTTGTGGTCGCACAGTGAGGGAATCGCCGCGATTTCATGGTTTTCTCACAATAAAAGATTATTATAAAAAAAATGAATACAGTTACAACTATAAAAATATTTTAGATTGACTTATGACATATCAATTCATGAATAGCTCAACTATTTTATAGAAATGATCAGTAGTTTGTTAAATATTTACATTAAAAAAAAAAAAAAGGCGGGGATTCCTTCATAGCGCGACCAACGAAAGGTTAATTGACATGTGGAGGTTTTTAATCGACAACATTATCACAATTTGCACAATGTTCAAATCATTTATTTTTTAGTTTCGATCCATTGATTTTTCTTTGGCTCATCATCGAGTTTGACAAAATGTGCCTCAAACATTTTATAGAACTTATAACAAAGATTTGTAGTTCTTTCAAAAAATTGCATGGTATATTGAAACTAGTACATATTTTTCAACGATTGTTTACAGTACTTACATTCTTTACAGTATAGATTTATTCCTACAATTGTGATCAGTAAACATCTTCATCCGTACCATGATTAATTTTATTCCGACAGTATGTGAAATATTTAAAATCTGTAACGTTCAAGTAACGGAATACCTAATTCTGTACTTGTCTATATTTTTCTGAAATTAATTAGTATATGATACAACGTTATTTCAGGCTTGTTGTACTACCTATCATTACAATAATTATCGCTGTGAAACTAGGTTCTTTAGGCCACAGGCTGTCTCTAAAAGAGATTCAATCATTGTTTAGTCAAGCGGGTTTTAGTGCCCTCAAATGCACGTTTACTTTAACTCAGAATATTTTTGTATTTAGTGGTAAGCATAGATGTAAGCATACGCATAATGGTCTATTTTTATATTGTATAATTATAAGAACACAATCTATCTCGAAATAAGGCCAATTTTTATATACAATTTATCTTTTTTGACGAACCGAATCGGTGTACGACTTAGCACATGGAACCTAAATGTCAGAATGGACAGAGAATCGTTCCATGTAATGGAAAAAATGATAAAGTGTTTTGCTAAAATATCCGAAAGTTTATTTATTTCAATCTCCGGCCGCTCATGTGCATCCTACAATGTCCTTTACCTATAGTTACTTATTTTCCAGGATTAAAATAGATCAAATCATCTGCTGAATCAAATTGGAAATCAGTTTCAGATACTGTGCTACTACATTAGAAACTGCTAAAAATTCCTGCGAATCAGTATTGATAAGATTTCAATAATAAAAAATAAGTTCAACTACGCGGAGATTTCGAACTGTTTGCCGCCAGTTGTTTGCGGCAAAAGTAGTTCGCCCATTCATCCGCGAGATGGCGATACCATTTGTACCTCTATCGACGACACTAGCAATTAGAATTACTGACTTAGGGTATAGGCATCTGTCGTAGGGTTAGTGGCCTTCGTGGCGTCAATGGGATCGTACGGGGGAATGTGTTGACAAGATAGCGGCGAACAAATGCATATTGAACTCGGTCTACCATGCCAAATTAATTATATTAGATAGCATTTATTGTAAGAAATGTGATTCCTGTTATTTTATCATACCTCATATGCCAGGAAACAAATAAAGCGAAACAATGCATTGTGAACTGTTTTTTCAAAAAGCCATTAAAAAATGAAAATATAACTTTGACAAGAAGTAATATTGTATCATTGCTGCAGCGATAAAATACCAGATATCCACTCTTCAATTGCTTCGTTATTTTTCAGTTTTTCCGGCTTGTAACTGCTTATTTCAGGTATTGAACAATCGGGAGGTTAATCCGTTTATTGAACAGAGAATTTTGATGTAATCGTCATGCCTGTAGTACGATTGCCAGACTTTTCTTACGAATTTTGTCTGGCAGTCGTGGCTTCACTTGATACATATTTGTATGTATGTATGACCGCATGCCTGCTTGTGTGTATACTATAATTTTTTTTTTGCCAAGAGGAATTCCCAAATTTCTAATTGAAAATTGCTCCTGATATGAGGAAAACATCCGACCCAAGGAGGTGTGCTAAAATTTTGTGTCGGGGAAAATTTTCAGCTACAGGCAAGCAGGCATGCAGTTGTATAGATTGATGTCTATGCGAGTCTCTATATCCTTAAGTTATTTAGATTTTTCGAAATTTTAAGTCGAAAATTGCTCCTGGTATCAGCAGAACATCTGACCCGAGGTGTGCTACAATTTTTGGCGGGAAAAATCTAGAGCGTATGCTTGAATAAGCATGCATTCGTATTATAGATGTGTCTCTATGCATGCTCATTCGGGAAAACTTTCCAAATTCACCTGGGTGAGTTCGCAGTAATCATATTGAATATCGTAAACGTAACCCTCATGTGAACTCTGACGCCTCTTGTTCAGATTCCTATAGGCAAACGTTAGTCAAGAGCGGGGGAAGCGGGGTTCCAGAGTATATTAGCCGTCAGTCGTTCATCAGCGTTGCAGCGTGCAACACAACGTCTGACGTCAGAGATTTGAGCTCTGTTTAATGCTCGCTGCTCCATCTGTGGAGCAGACTTTGGAGCATCAGCGCCGTTCAGTTTCCTATAGGCAAACGTTCGTCAAGAGTGGGGGAACCGGGGTTCCAGAGTATATTAGCTGCCAGTCGTTCATCAGCGTTGCAGCGTGCAACACCACGTCTGACGTCAGAGATTTGAGTTCTGTTTAATGCTCCCTGCTCCATCTATGAAGCAGACTTTGGATGATGTACTACTCTTACCGGCAGTTATGCCATATACCGATTTTACGGGCCGAAGATGGCGATACCATTTTAGACTCCGTTGGTGGGGAGAGCAGCGACCGTGAACTTGATCAACTGCACCTGCTGTAGCAGGGTCAGTGCACTCAGTGGCTCCCGTGGAGTCAAAGAGTTCGCATGGGGGTTGTGTTAACGAGATTCAAAATGAATACTCTGAACTGATATTTATTTATGTATTTATTTATTTATTTAAACCAGATTACATAGTAATAGTCCAATATAATACTGTATTCTGCAGAGATGCATAGCATCTGTTCGCAGTTCGGCCACTTAATTCTAACCTGAAACAAAATACAAATTACGAAAAATATTAATTTGCAGTGTTTCAATGGCATTGTTATTGCACATCGATTATTCTCATATAATTTTGGATAATTAATTTGTAGATTTTGATTTTATTATTTTTCATATAATAAGAATAATGATAATAATGTTTTTTATTTAAGTGCATATACACATACAATGCTGATATTTCATATATACATTTTTAAAATAGTTGCATTGTAGTGTATTATTAGTAGTATGTAACACAATTGTAATTTATATACTAAGATGACCTGTATCTCAAAACGCAAATAAAGAGACTCGATCAAATGCAATGGGTACATATTCATTTTTGAGAAAATAATTTTTGAGAAAATCCTATCCGAGGAGGTGTGCTGAAATTTTTGGCGGGAAAAACCCCTGAGTGTATGTCTAAGCAAGCATGCATTCGTATAGATGTGACTCGCTCTCTCTCTCTCTCTCTGCATGTCTCATTAGCTTACGAAATTAAGAATTTTCTGAAATTTTGAGTC
>OX451208.1:32701747-32750598 GCA_949628255.1 Macrophya alboannulata
ATGTCTTTATGTGTACTTGCGATACTCAGAGTTCTTGGTGACGGAAAGTGTGGTCAATTGTAACTCGGGACAATTTGGAAAGTGTGGTCGATTGAGACTAGAGACAGTTTGGAAAAAGGCATCAGGGGTGGAGACAGTTTGGAGAAAAGGCATCAGGGGTGGAGACAGTTTGGAGAAAAGCGACGGAGAACTCGATGTGCATGAAGCGTTGTCTGTACGAGTGTTTAAGTGCAATTCTGAAATTTAATCCGAGCAGGTGTGCTAAAATTTTTGGCGGAAAACGTTACAACGTACAAGCAAGCCAGCGTGGAATTGTACAATCGAACAAGTGGCACGACAGCCAGACAAGAATCGTTAGAAAATTTTTTCAATCGAACCAGTGGCGCATGCCAGATAAAATTTTGAAAAAAAATCTGCTAGTCGTGTCTTTAATACGTGCCCGGTCAGTCAGTCGGTATAATTACGATTTTTAATTCGTTTAATATCAAATATTTGCAGTAATTTTCATCTAAGCTATCTACAGACTAATAAAAGCTTCGGGATTCGACTTCAGCGAGAAGAAGAGTTCGGTTCATCCCGTCAGCGACAGCAAATATCATCAGGGTTGTAATAAAGGAAGAGGGAATATAAGAAATAATCATTTTTCATTTCGTGAATTTACATTCCGTACCAAACACCCGAAGCTTTTATTACTCTGCCAAAAGTACCAAAGGTACGACTACCAGATTTTTATTTCAAAGTTTCATATGAATGTCGTACTGCTGATACAATTGCCAAATTTTTCTTACGATTTCTCTTATCAATTTCTCTACGGGTTAAGATTTCAAAATACTTTGGTTATTTGGACTTTACGAAATTATACGTCGAAAGCTTCTGCTGGTATCAGGAGACCATCTGCCCCGAGTCGAGTTAGTCGCAAATTTCTAACTATATCTTAAAATGCTGTATTTTTTATTTTCTACTTCTTCCGTATATCGTAATCTGTTTTACTTATCGCTTGTTAGAAATGAACAATCATAGGAAAGGGAAAGGTGGAAAATAATGAAGCAATATTAATTATTGGTATATCTGGAGATTTATTACTGCAGCACGGATACAAGTATGAAGTTATGTACAATTTGTAATTGTTTCTTAAGAATAAATGTGTACCTATCCAATTGATTTAGTTTTTTTATAACAAGTGTAATAATATCACTATTATTCAGAATAAAAATTACTCGAAAGCTCAATGAGAAGATTTTTTTTTCGTTAATGTAGTCTACTTTGCAACAGCGTCTCTACACTCGGAGGCTTTTCATTGAAATGCGTATCACATTCGTATCTCATTCAAGCAACCCCCTTGCGAGCCCTTCGATGCTACGCGGGTCACTGACCCTACGACAAGTGTCTGTACCCTAGGTCAGTGCTTTTCCTTGCCCAGCTAGTCGGGGATAAAGTCAGGAACTACTTTTCCCGCAAACGCATCTACATACGTCCGACCTGCACGTTATTCTTGTAGTTTATAACTTGTATGTTAGACAGTGGTACCATACGTCTCCCCAAATACCACTTTTCTGATTTTGAAACTTATCCAATAAATCATGATGTATGGAGTCCAGAAGGCAGCGCCTTTATTACCTCGATGGCTGATTTAGAAACTACTTTTGCCGCAACAAATAGGCGGCAGCAAGTTCGAAACTACCAAACTTGGTATCTTATAACCGCAGAAGAATTATAGCTGATCCTCAGGGGTGTTCAACACATCGTTCTATACTCAGCTTACTAGTTTGATGATTCCAGAGGCTTCAATGATACATACAACATATTTTTTTAAGCTAGGTATTTCGAAATAACATTTCAAATTTACGACGTGGGACACAAGGATAGTCGGAATTTCAGAATATAAGCATTTTCGGGTGGTTTTGCAGGTGCAACATTACTATTTCGCATTTTTTCAGCCCAGCGCCTGTAAGGTTCGATTCTATGTAGACAATACCCTGAATACCCTTCTCCTCGAGATTATTTTTCGTTCGACTACTTTTGAACTGAAAAATATTCTGGAAAAAATTTCAGGGCTCATAGAAAAGGTAGATTAAAAAAAGAAAAATACATTTTGTGCTGTTTAGGTGAGAGTCGGGTCGATTAAGTCTAAGTCTCTGTTTCCCAAATTTGAGTTGTTCACGTCTTACTTCTCGCAGGATTGCACCCCAATTTTCAAACCTATTCAAAATACTACAAAGAAGCGATTCTGTTTTGCATAGTCCTCGAAATATTCCAAATTTATATAAAATCCAAATTTGTGTCTGATAAGTAACGATAATTACTATATAAAAATCGGATAATGAATTGAATTTAAACAAATTATGCATAATATGTATATAGATAAATTTTTGTACTTACCTCGAAATTATATGCGAAAGAAGAAAAGAAAAAGAATGAAAAAAAGAAAGAAATGTGTACCGATATACTGCAATTACGGTCGTTATACTATAGAATCGTGTTTTTGTATATTTTACAAAAAAAATTAAACATCATAAGGTGAAACGATATGTTTTTGTGGGAGATGTATACCTTAATTTATAATAAAATGAATACTTATTATCATACTTACAAGGTAATAATACAAATACAATAATTATACACTATTCATTTACTTATACATAAAAGATATTAAAATATACCTATATATATTCTGATCAAATACTAGTCAGAATACTAGCCACTACGAGTTTTAGGGTACTTTGTACAGTATATTGCATATTATTGTCTCTCATTTCATTTCATCTGACATCTCATTCTCGTTTCATTTATCATTTTCCGAACCTTTGTAAAATAAGAAGAAGAAAAAAATTCTCTTTCTCGTACGAAATTTGTCAACCTTGTTCGACCGTAGTGGCTACAGATTGAGCCTGACTCTGTTGTTGATTTAGGTTTAGTTCCGGTTGAATTTGACTGATTCGACGTACGCGTAGCAATCTGTAAGCTAGCCATCTGTGCGTGGCGACAACTGCAGTACCTTCCTGATTAACGGCAACAACCTCACGTTGAAATTGCAAACGATGTAACATCGCACCGGCAATAAGTGCCGATATTACAGCTGACAATGATACTATGACAAAAAGTGCGCTGAATCCGGGTATGGGAAGGCAAATACCGTATACAACTTCCTCCCTGATTCTACCCTGGAATACGGTAACAGCTTCCGCGTGGGTGTCCGGACTGAAGGCAAGATCAGCCTCGGATATGACCTCGTAAAGACCGCTTACACCGACGTCAGCACTTCGCGCCTTACGATCGGAAACCACGACGGATCTTTTCTGTCTTGTAGCTATCGGAGACACAGGCGATGATAAAGTTTCCCCGGCTAAATCTTTCTCCAAATTTCGAGGACCGTGGGGAAATTTTTCCTCGTTCACCTGATCCTGAAGACGCCGCAGTGGTTCCTGAAGAAAAATTATATTTATAGTAGAAAAAAAAAAAAAAGAAAGAAAGATATAAGAATTTCTGAAATAAGTCGAATTATACTCACTAAAAACGGATACGACTGACCAAGGCTCTCCGAATCCTCTTCTTGGGGCTCGACGATTGGCGCTGGAAGACGGTGACTCGTCTGAGCCTCTGCCTTCGGAGAAGATTTTTCTACAACCGGAGGGAACTGGGGATCTCCTCGACCCGGAGCCATTCCTCCACCGTTTTCAATAATGTCTTCGTACAAAGAGCCGTCCTCTTCATCGGCCGCAATTGTCGTTGTTCCCGAAGTATACGATGTAATAGACGGCGATTGGTGATCCTTACGCTTTTGAGCAAACTGGCTTATTTGTCCGTCCAATTGACAATGGTCGAGACAACCGTGCCTGCAGATCTCTACCTTCGTGACAATTACAACGAGGATGGTCAATAGTATGTACGGACGTGTAATTTTACATAAAAAAAAAAATATTTTATCAAAAAATTATTCAAGAGTGGAGTGGAAGGTGTACCTAATTCAATAAACGTACAACACATTACGCGAGGTGAAATATATACGATTTGTATAATAGTTATCAAGATAATATATCGAACGGAGAATGAATCACTACGTAATATGTATATGTGTATACATACACCTATATATAGCGCAATAAAAATGGTGTATGTAAAAAATATTAATTATTTTCTAGTGTCAGGTTTGGGAGTATGGTATTAGACTATACTGACACCGTATCTATTCGTACAGGTATGTACCCCGAAGCGTAATAGGTTTTGATCAACCAGCCTGGGCTATAATAATTCTCAAAAATTCTCGTCCGGTTGAAATCTCAGAGTTTATATATATACCTATATATATAAACATGTTGCTACTTACTATATGGTCTTTGGATCCAGTTATATCTGACTATAAAGAGTTTGTAATTTAACCAAGATATAGAGAAGTTTGCGTAATTTGAGGTGAAAATTTACGAGCCTTTATATGTATAGGTAGTTATAGCTATAGATCGGAATTAATCAACATGCAATAAAGTATCCGAATAAAGATCTGTTGAAATATAAATTTAAATTTATCGATAACTAGAGAAACGGGAAATTGTTGAGAGGTCGACGAATCTTGGATTCGATGGATCTGAATCCGTGTATAACGAAAATTGAGTAAAAATATATACATATAGGTATATAAAAAATAAAATGAAGAAACAACAAAACAATTAGATACCTTGCATTTTATGTGGACACTCAGAGCATCGGGAAATTTAAAAGCGTGAAAGAATGCGTATGTTATGACGGTCGCACGATCGTCTGATCCTCGTGCCTTCAAAAAACGACTAATCATTTTCGGTCTCAATACACAACCGAATTCATCGCTAAGTTGAATCTTGTGCCCTCGTCCGTTTGATGCGACGCACGACTTGACTCTCATGTCAAATTCACCTGTAATTAAACCCGTTTAATAATATCAATTAAAATATCGTTCGTATCGATTTTTACATACCTCGGTAATCGTTTATGGCGATTACTAAGGTCAGGGTTGAGCCGAGGGGAACAATGCCGGAAACTGGTGGGGCCCAGGGTCCTTTACCGTGCTGTATTTCCATCCAGCAATCGACGTTGTCACCTGGTATTAAAAAAAAGAAAAAAAATTGGAAGGAATTATCAATGAAAAATATTGAATATTGATGATTTTTTTTTTTCTTGAATTCGATTAAGGATATCCAAGTATTTTACCTCGAAAATCAAGCTGTATTACGTCAAGGTCTGCTATGACCATAGGCGGTTTTGAGGCAGTCTTTTCATAGTCGTTAAACCATTCACATCTTAGCCGTTTCGCCTCGTCCCATACCTCAAGCAAATCTTTGTCGTATTGAACGACAACGGTATTCTCGTAAAACTGTCCATGCATATCCGGTTTCGTGCCGCACCTGAAAACAGAGAAAATAGAAGAAAGAAAAAATAGGCAGAGATTACGGAGAATGGAGGAAAAATTGGTAAAAAAAAAGTATGGAAATTATTATCACCTCGCGTACGCTATCCGGAATGAAAAAAATGTTTGTCCGGTTGAAGGTGGAACGTAAACGCATCGAGGATCGGCGTGTTGACCCTTTGAGGACACGATCCCCTCGAAGGGATGCGAGAAGGATAGATGTACGTCCATGTGATCTTTCCCGCACATTACTTCGAGAGATTCAATTGCTGGCATCCCGTCCGGCCGCTCCAGGGGCCAGACGTCGCTGCTAGACTCGCCGTTCCGCACGCCAATCACCTGCGGAATTATAAAATCAATGATTAACAAAAAGAGAAAAAAAAGAAAAAAAAATGAAAAACTGAAGTAACGTAAAATGTAAGAAAATGATAGACAAGGAGCTTGGAAAATTGCCACATTCACTCGGTTCTTTTGATAAAACGCGCGTTTATTACAGCTCAAGAATTTCCGTGCGTGTATAACGGAGTATACGTGTATACGCGGTATATTTAAGTTATCTCTACCGATCTGTGCATTCACGTTATGCCATTAGACGCGGGGAACACATCCTCGCACATTATCATAGTTCACGTTATTTCTTTCCCCGTACAGCTACTTTACTCAGATAGGTAGGTAGGTAGGTACATGAATCTATCTAACTACTTGGGCACGTAGCTCGTGTAATACACCGACGTGATGTGCTAGAAGTATAATATATACCTACCTACCTACCTACCTACCCCCGTTATACCGAGTTTCCGAAAAATTGCACGTAAAACAATGGTACGGTACAGGTCGTGCATTATTGCGAGTTCTTCTAACTTCTCACGTAGAAATATAATGTATAACCCAGAGTTAAAATCCGTAATACGAATCTCGCACGGTAAATAGCAATTCACATATATATACGTACCACCGAGCCTTATATACGTATATAAAGATCTTAATGGGTACCAAACACGCACACGCGTGTATATCGACGCGACACCAAGCTACGTGTTTCACACTCTCAACAACTAATCGTAAAACCGGTGATGAATTTATTACACGGTATATGTATAGTATAATATCAACTATGTATTCGTATAATACGACAGTTATGACACATACGCGAAATTTGGGTCAATCCTCCTCTATACATATATTCGCGAATGCAAAAACTTACAACTTGTTCAGGTATTACTGTTCGATTTTTTTTTTCTTTTTTTATTCTCGTTTCGGAAATAGTTATTCGTCATTCGACACGAGTCGTTAAATAATATCGCAAAGCTTACGAGTTTATATTAGTGTAACAAATCAGGTCGCCGATGTATCTATGCTCCTTCGAACGGACTCCCCGTACACCGTATGGTCCGGGGGATTATTATATACATACATACGCGTACGTATAGATAGAATATCTGCGATTTTCTTTATTATACATGTACACAGGATGTTTTTGCCGATCTGTATGGTCGTAACAGTACCCTATACAGCCACGGTTTTACTCATCTCTTATTGAACAGCTGAGCGATTAGTACAGGACCACGTATTTACGGTGCACGAAGAGCCATTGAAGACATTCTTATATACAGTACCCCGTTTCCTCAATTAACTCTTTTTTTTTTCTTCGTTTTTTTCTTTTTGAACATGAGAGGTAAATATTTGTCCTACTTTTAAGACGATGATTACCGATGGTATATCTGCAGATGATAATTCAGGCTAACTTGACCACATCTCGATGCACAGCGTAAAGTTATATGCTTAATGAAATTTGTTTAACTGATGAAGAATAATTGATCATTATATGTACACCAGGCGAATATGAATGATGACTTTTTAGCAGATATATATTATAGGTATACATACGTACGTACATACATGGTTTAAAAATGTCCGGGGTTAACGTCTTCAGGTATTTATATGAAACGTTTTACCTTTACCGCATTCTAGTATATCGAGTACCTACATACGAGGTCTGACGAGAGCCGTTGGCGCTCGTGCAGGCCGGCTTTAAGCACCCGTTATAACGTCTGCGGTACTTTTCGAAATTCTTTAGCCGGAATGCGCGTGTGTCGCGCCTCGAAATTACTCGGAGATTACCATAATTACCATTTGAGTAAAAAGGATAAAAGGAATAACGAATTCCCTATATATATATACCTTACGAAGGAAACGCTGTCAAAGAATCGCGATACGTTTTTTTTTATTTTTCTATTGCGGATCTTATATCATATCGTATAATCGTTGAGTAGATTATATAATTGAAATCAATGCGTCCAAACCGTGGCCGGATCGAGGTTCCGAATTTTAAGAATTCCAACGGTCAAAATTACGGTTTCGAATTTTCGGAACCGTTTAAGTTCGGCATACTTGAATTCGGTATAGGACCGGAATGCAGACAGCTAAAAACCCTGAAAGCCCAAAATTCCGGAAGTCAAGGAATTCGAAAATTCAACGAAGGGGCCATGAGGCTCCACGCGTGAGTTTCAAATTTCGGAGCTCTGGCCTTTCAGATCCTTAGCTTTCGGAATTTTGAACCTCCGCTCTTTCTTGATCAAAAATTCTTTAAATCGACTATGCAGATTTCCGGGAAAATACTCTATCCAAAAACTGTAAACCGGTATTATTGAAGTTCGTAATTTTGACCCGGCCTCGTATAAACTATGCATATTGTTATCACGAAAAAGAAAAACTGATTTTATGAATTTCTGGCAAAGTAGGTAAACCATACGATAAATCATGTTTCAGAGCAAGTACCGTGTATCCTAACGATCGGACAATAAATAATGTAGGATTGTAGGCTTGTGGGATTGTAGGACAACGATAGGATAAATAGCTCGCGTGTATGTATGTACATACATACATGAAACTAAACCGCTACACGTCCAACGATAATAAAGAAAAAGACAATCATAGGTGCTTATGCTCTGCACAGATGGGTACCTAGTAAGCGCTCAGAGATGTAATTACGTATTAACACCGGTTGTGGGTATTTCATATTTTTAGTAAATTTACTAGAACAAGAATTTGTTCTTTCGTTTTTAATTTTTTTTTTTTTTTTTTTAATTATTTCTCTTTCGCTTCTTACATCCTCTAATTATTATCTAATTACTCGTAAACTTACCGTATAGATCAGCAGGCTTAGCAACTTTAACAACCCTGGCATCCTGGAGATCCCAGCCCCACGACACGTTTTCCTGAAACAATTAGACATAGAAATTATGTGAATTTTCGGTGATAAATTATTGATGACAATTAGGTGAATGATATCGCATCTATGCAATTTCTACGATCAAATTAATCCATATCGATATAATAGTCACTCGCTCTCAACTGTAAAGTCAGAACACTTTCACTGTAATCACATCTCTTCACTCGGTTCAGGTGATAATCATCGTTTTAACGGATGTAACAGAGTATTATAGGCTAATTGTATCCACGTGTCATTACCTGTGATATCTTGTACCGTTGTTCTTTCAATCACGCGTTATGTATTCTTGATTTTTTATTTATTTTTTTGTTTATATATATATATATCAACTCACGAACGAGCCTGATCAGTACATACAGTATAAAGTATTTAGGTATATTGTGTAATGTACGACTGGGAAACAATTTTGTAAAACCTAGGCAGAAGAAACAAAAAGTTAGGATATAGTAGATTCTGTGTAATTAGTGAACGTATATAGTAACGCGGTGGAATAGTTAACTGTCAACGATGAGATATTGAAAAATATGTTACCTACGCGAGTCGAGATCTTTGGATTAATTACGAGACACGCACTTTTCGTATATAACGCGCGTTTTTTTGATCCGTTATTCAACGTTCTTGCGTGGGAAATTTAAGCCACGATCCAAAGCCAGCTATATATTCGTTAATTCGAAAAATGTGAAAACGCGTTAGTTTGAATAAAAAAAAAAAAAAAATTATTTTTGAATAAAAACGGAAATCAGAGCAAAAAATAATTTTTCAATTATACCTGAACAACCGAATCGTTTTTTTTTTTTTTTTTCTCTTTGATTATTTCCCAGTCACACTTTACGTTTACGGTATAATATGGTATATGGTTATCTTCTCGTAATACGAGCTATATACCCACTCGACATAAATAAGCTGTCGATAATATGTCTATCTGTCAAAGAGCTGCTAAAATTAATGAAGCAACTCTGTATAAGATGCGTGGAGAGAAACGAAGGAAAGAAACAAAAAGAGAGAATAAAAAAAAAAAAAAACTAACAAAAAAAAAAATGATGATGATGAATTATCGGTAATATCTGAATGGAATTGTAAATTCGCGAAATTCACTCTGCAATTATAGGTATATACCTATGTATATCGGTTACATATGTATATAGAAAAAGAAAAAATAAATAAAAAAGTTATATTTATATATACAGTTCGAAATTTGATTTCTTACTGCATTTCCGACTGCACTTGGTCCTATATACAAGACCGTAAGTCTTCGCGATCAACGAGCCACTATTTCGCTTATACCGACAAAAGTTGTAAAGAAAACGTCTTATAGCAATCGCGCGAAAGAGTAAGGAATCGCAACTCGTTAGTCGGCCAGTATTTCATACCATTCCAGACACGTTCAACGCGCTTCTGTTATCCGTTATCCGTTAGTAGGCTTTTAGCTCGTGAACCGTACGTTCGGTTAAATCGTGGATAACTATTTTTTCGTATATACGTGTGCAATTCTTACATACACAAATACCTATATACTGCACACCGTAAGAATCCGATAAGAATAAACAATTTTTACTCTTTCCAAGTCCCGTACAATAAATTCACGGGATAGTATATGTATAACGTTGAAATCAGAAATATAGAAAACCGGAGATTGTATGTCTATGCGTTGGTATATTCCAGGTGATGCTGGTCACGTTGTCTAACGCGATTCTCTTTTAAATTTCAAACTCTGTCCGTAATGTTAATCCGTTAGTATTTGTCCGTTACAAAGAATCCCCATAACGACATATACCCATATACATATATACCCTAGGCACATGTTAGTTCGACGTATTGCGTAAAGTGGCGCGTGTAACGACGAACGGGAGTAAAGTATCTAATCCAAATCCGAGTGTGAGGTGAATAGGATTAACCGATTTTCATGTATCCTTTTTCTAGGTAATTTTTTTTTTTTTTTTTCTCTCCGTTTTTTTCTTCTTTTTTATGGTTTTGAATTACCATAAAACTCTAATTTACCGTCAGCCGTTTCTATGTACCAGGACGCTGAGCGATGTTTAGGGTCGTTCTCTATATATTTATATGCATGTTATATATACACATCAGGTAAATATACATATATGTATATTCAAACTTTACAGTTTCCTCTAAGACCGACAACTTAACTACCGACGACCGTGTGAACTTGACCGATATATTTATCAAGCTATATATACGTATACCTGTTAAACATAAATTATGCATCATATTTATGTAACGGCACGGTATTAACCAGAAATGAAAATATAAGTCACAAGTCAAGAACGTAAGAATTAAAACACAGAGAGAAAAAATTTTTTTTTGCTTCATTTGTCCGTATGATCTTATCGTTATTATTCGTCTCGAATATCCGCAATCGGTCCAGATTTGAGAAAGTAACGTTACGCGAATGATAACGGCCACGTAGGTAGGTAGGTAGGTAGGTAGGTAGGTAGGTAGGTATTGGGAGTGGAGCAGATCCACGACATTCCATTGAGTACGGTGGGCCCACCCGATCCTTTAAGGGGATGCTGCAGTGGTCGAACCCACGACCTACCAGATAGTCGGAGGAACCCGTCTTCAGAGAGAGGTGGCTCCTGTCGAACCTCCGTCATGCAGTGGAGATCGGTTCGAACATACAACAAAAACATTCATACATACCCATACACACACGTATATCATACCATACGTATATATTCATACCTATATATCCTCGATCGGTATATATGCGGGTATATCGTATGCGTATATATATATCTACCATACGAAAGATACTCGCTTTACATGATCGCGTGACGTATAGAGCTGCGGGGGTAACAGAAAACCGGTTATTCTCAAAGCACTCAATAATACGCGTGTATAATCTATACCTACATATCCCAAATGTATATCTCGGGTATAGGTATATACATAGATAGGTACAGATAGTTGTTCGTTGTAATACTACAACGTAAATAATAAACAAATCAAGTAAACTTTATGCGAATATGTTCAGGACTTGATCACGACCTCCTTGTTTGTTCAAGATTTTATTAAAATTGTCCTCGAATAACACTTATTCGGTAATACACCTGTTACACCGGTCTGTATAATGTAATAAAACAATACGAGTATAAAATCTTCATATGACTATTACCTGGGGTATAGGAATGTATGTACATATATGTAATACGATTTTTCGCAAGTAAATCAGGTTTCACGCGATTATATACTCGTTATTGTATTATAACCGCGGTAATTACATCTCCATCGCAATATAATTAGTTATCCTTTTATGTATGGTATATGGCTAATTGGTGTAATACACGTTTTACATTCACGTATACGTATGTGTGTGTGTGTTATGCGATTCCTTAAACCGACTGCAGTTAACGAATTCGTACATATATAGGTATATAGTCATATGTTAAAACGATTGTGATTATGATTAATCGCGGATAGTAGCAGTAGGTAGTCTTAAATATATTCGATGAAAACGGTTCTTTGTCATATTTCAACGTCTAAGAGATATAATAACTACGCTGGTATAATATGCGGACAGCTGTGACGTACAAAGCGGCAGTTCTGTTATATACCTACAGCTATGCAAAAATCAATGGAACGATTTTTTCTCTTCATTTATATACTTTTTTTTCTCCATACGAAAGACCGTTACCGAACAAAACCTAAGAATGTATTTTACGGGGTACGTATGTACGTTCGTACAGAGATCATTATAATCACTGCAGGGATAAGTTCCCACGTGTATATGACGTATGCATATATACATATTCATCCCGCGCGTGTAATGGCATATGCGCGGTTTTAAATTCAAATGAATGGTCTTAAAGTATGCTTAAGGACTTCTTAGCTGATCATTTCCTCTCTCTAAGTTAACAATTATTATTTGAACAGGTACATATACGTATGTTACAGGAATACGTATACAAACACTGCAGTCCCCCTTCTAGCTGCGGGAAGGGAGTTGCGTAGGTATATAGTAAAGGTATAGGTATATAAGGTAGGTGTATATGTATATATATACCGGAGATCGAGGAGTGAGAAAAGAGGGAGAAAAGTTGAAAGAAGCTTGAAAGAGTTGAAGACTGTGAGACTTCAGGACTAGAGCCACTTTACACTTTACAGTTAACGATCGGGTAGGGGGAAACGAACGGCCCCCCCCCCCCCCCTCCTCCTCCCCTCGACGACCGCCACTTCGTGGCTTTCGGATACACACCCATTGACCACGTCACCCACGGAATTATCAAATAGTATGGATAACCCTTCAGTTCAATGTTACATGCGGCACGTGTCGTGGCTCACAATGGTCGCAGAAAGTTGGGACCATCTTACCGCTTCGTCTTCTTCTTTTTATTTTTTATTTTTTTTCTTCCTCAAACTTAAAGTATTTCTTCTTTTCTTTCGGTATCATTTTTTATCAATTTTTCATATTTTTTTTTTTTTAATGGGAAATTACAATTTTTATAACTGCAGTCAGACTTTTTCCAATGGAAATAATATCGACTTTTATTTCTCAAGATGCTGTTTCAAAATTCTTAGGAAACCAATCGGTATACCATGTTCCAAAAATTTTATCCTTTTTTTTTTGTAATTTTTTTTTTAGGTGTCGTAAGTTGTTTCGTTAACTCCGGAAAGTACCTGCCATCAATTAACGCGGACTTTCCGTTCATTGCAAGTTATCTAAAAATTTAGAGGAATCAACATTTTTTTTGTTCACCAAATTAAGAGAAAAAAAGTATAATAATAATAATCAAAAAATTGCGAATTACAAATTTTATCCAGTTTTTTTTATCCTGGAATTTAATTTTTTGATAATTCTTCTAGTAGATAATATATGGAAACGTCCACGAACGATTGTCTTCCTAATTTTCCAATAATTACAGGATCTTAGTAATCTTCTCCTGTAATTTCGTTCGTTTAGACAAGGGTCTTCGTTCTACCGTAGCCACATTTTTTTTTTTTTTTTTATAACAGCTAACCCTGTTGAATTTGATTCGATATAACGATGACTTTACCCCTTGAAATTCAGAGCGATTTCTATTAAACTAAAAATCAGTAGAGTTACGTCTCGACTCGCCTAATTATCTTTCATAATAATAATGATAATACATAATAATAAAATGATAAGATTCACATGAATCACGCAGGAAGGTACCATGTACATACTATACCGATCATACGTACGATCAATTATTCCCACGTCTTAAGAGCGCCACAAATGCTGTAATAATGACATGAAAAAGATGACTGGAAGATTCCTCCGAAAGAGTTAGTATAGGTACAGGGTATAAGTCAGGTAGGTAGATAGATACGATATGCGAGCCGCGCCCGCGTCGGACGTGGTGTATATAAAAATTCCTTCTCCGTTATTACATTCACGGAATTCCATCCACCGTATCTTTTTCTTTCCTGATTTTTTTATTTACTAATTTATTTATTTATCTATTTCCTACTCCTTCTTCTTCTTCTTCTTCTTCTTCTTGTTTTTTTCATCTCGTTGTAATTTTTGAATTTTTGGTATCTCGTAATTTTTTTTTATCTTTTCATTTAACCGTTAATTGAGTCGAGAAATCTAATCGGTCGTTTCATACAAATCGTTATTTTAGTCTAATAAAGGTAACGCGTATTTGAGACGAGGCAATAATTCATCGTGCATATTATATACCTATTATACCATCTAACCAAGCAACTATGTATCTCTTATAAATCTGGAAAAACCTCATATCATATACATATATAATTAGTATACATACATGTGGTATTATAATTCTATATGTGATTTTTATACGATCTAACAGATTATTTAACATTTTAGATCATCAATTCTTTCAGCTATTTTGATTTTTTTTTTTTTTTATATATATAATAGAAGGATTTTCTTCGCTCTTCGACCCCCGCCTAATTCTGATTGAATATACCTTATACATATATATTAGAACGATGGTTATTTAGGCGGGAGAGTAAAGATATTTGACGGGTTTTATAGGACCCAACGATTGTTGTTTTGATTTAGACAGGAATCAAACTGTACGGCCACACTGCAGCAGCTGATTGTTATACCGTATAGCTATAAGGTGTATATAGGTATAGGTATATATGTATATATATATACGGGTTGTGCTTCTAGCTATAGCTGAGAAAATAAATGATTTGATTGCCCGTGCTAGTTCTCTTGAGACAGTCACGTGACTTTCTGGCGGCCACGCATACGCACGCACGCACTCGCGTAACGCGTTTACCGTTACCTTGTTTTACACGCGCTCACGCGCTCACTCACTCGCTTACGTTAGCTTACTCGCTTTACTCGCTTTGCCAGCTACGACGACGACGACGACGACGCAACGCGACGCGACGCGACGCAGACCAAGAATCAAGAATCAAGAGCCAAGAGCCAAGAGGCAAAGAGCCAAGAGCCGGGGGCTCCCGATCGGCGGGTCCTTCTCGTTTGCGCATTGCAACAAGTTCGTATCTCCATTCGAAGTTATATAGTATGTATGTAGGTATATATCTGGATATACAGAACTAGGTGTAACGCGCTGAATCCGAACGGTCTAATCTTATTTGCAGTATGTATGCGGTATCTGTGTATGTACATACGTACATAGATACATACATAGACACTTTATATATACCTATATACATACCGATGAGTATAGAATCCCGTACTTCCTACACCGAACAGTACCTATAGCGTTACTTTTTCCCGGAAATACAGACTTCAGACTCGCACGCACAACTATTTTCTTACGATTAGTTGGAACTATAGTTATATACGTTGGTAGAACTAAGAGATTCGTTCGTAGAATAAGGAAATTCGACGATCGGTTCGTTTGTTTTCTTGATTTTAACGATTTTTTTTTCTTTCTTCTTCTTCTTCTTGTTTTTCATTCAAATTCATTTTATCACGGAATTTTTTCTACCTACCCGCAATTTGTACAGTTTAGGTTTTTTGATTACGACGAGACGACGTAGCGATGAAAAATGGATAATCAATTGTTAAAAGGCTATGCAAAGGGGCAAGAAATAAGACAAGAAATTTATCGTTTTTGAAACAAAGAAAAAAAAAGAAATCATTCGACGAGAAAGATTTGAAGCAAAACATATGTTAGCCGGAAGAACGAAAGAAGAAGATGGAAAAAAAATGTCGGAAAGACTGTAAAATAAAAGATGAGTAAACCGCACGGTATAATATGATTATCTTGTCGCACGATCAAATTCACGCATCGCGTTTTATCATTTGCAGACGATCATTTAAATCAGCTAACCAACCAGACGCATGGTATGTAGCTACCTATACCCATACCTATACCTATACCTATGTGAGTATTTATATGTATTCGTATATAGGTATGTATGGGGTTGTATTCATCTTATAATGTGGCAGCAAGAACCGTGACTGTCTGCATATGTCTGGTTGTATACCTATGTACACGTATTCGTACTCGTACCCGTACTCTTTATATACGTGCCTAAATATTGTTTCCGCGATTGTCATCAAATATTAAAACACGGGTCACGATCTTATGGTTTAATGAAACGAGTCAGCGAGACTGTAGCCAGACACTGCATATCATAGTATATGCATAATGTACGTATGTACGTATGTATGTACGTAACTAACTTTTATCTAATGTATATGTGTGTACTATAAAACGGTCTTTAGTTTAGGTACAAATATTTTAATAGCAGACGATATGAAATTGAAGATTGAAGAAAAATGTAAAAACGAATTGTACGTGAAAAGAAACAGGATGATTGTCTTTTTTTCATTTTTTTTTACAGTTTTTTTTTTGAACTTTATGACTGCCGAGCAAATCTTTGGTTGTATAGGTATTTGATTGAAGATCGTTCACTTTCACGAAAAACTAATTAAGGCAGGTATACGTATTATGTGTATGCATACATGTATCAATGTGTTTTTTTTTTTCATTATTTCATCTTTTTTTGTTTCTTTTTTGATTTTTTTGTATTTGTATTTCAATTTTTTTTTTTTTTTCTCATGTCTTGTTCAGTTTTCTTTTTGTTAGCAATTAGACATGGGATGATTTAAAAATTCTGTTATATTCACTAACGTATAGAGGAAACCCCCGGTGCGTTTAATAGCATGCTTACTGTAACCATGTTGTTAATTTTTTGTACTGCTTGAGAACCGGTAACCAGAAGGTTCGATCGCCGTTCATATCTTTCGTTCTAGCTATATTCATGTATATACAATATACATAGGTATATGTATATTAGGGTGACCCATTTTGACCAACTATTTTTTTTTTTTGTTGAATTTGAATCTCGTATGAAAATTTGTTAATTTTTCACATTTAAGGAGCCCTTCCCAAATTCCAAATCAATTAGTAAATTTTTTCGGAGGTTGCTCACGAATTTGAAAAATTCCAAAAATGGTCAAAAATCGAATAGGCAAAATTTTGATTATAGGTATATATATCTACAAGCCATTTTTTTTTGCTCCTTCCTTCTTTTGATTTTGTTCAATTTCTTCGTCTTCTTTTGTACTATCTTCAATTAGTGTTGAACAATGAAAAACCGAATTGAATGAAACCCACCTGAAAAAACTTTATGTATAGGTGTGTATGTACATGTATTTATGTACAAAGTTTCCTAATTTCATATTCAGAATTTGGTTACCGCGACCCAGAGTCCAGACCCATAGTCACGCGCGTTGACGATCCTGAGAAAAATTAACATAAAGGCACGACGATTCTCCTATTATAATCCCATGGTTGAAGTTATACCTATGTATACGCCTACGGCCAGTGGGCAGGGCTGCGAACAGGTGTTAATACTTTACTGTTAACGAAAAAAAAAATAAATAAAAAATAATAAGAAAAATCTACATATACGTATATTTACACGTGTACGACATACCAACGCGTGGTAGGTAGGTAGGTAGGTAGAAGATAGGTATATATACGTATATTTATAAACGTGCTCCTGCTGCTGCTGCTGCATAGATAATGAAAATTTTCGCATATCACAGGAATACATACTTATATGTATTATATTCGTATATAGCAATGTAGTACCACATACGAAATTAACGAATAATTGACGAGGATCGATATTTCGTTTAATTTGATAAGAATTTTTTTTTTATCAAAGTTAAGAACGTTATCTGTAGGTATACGAAGAATATCTGTAAGACGATTCGCTAATTTCGGATATAAGAATGGATGTTTAATATTTTTTATGGATAAAAAAAAAAGAGACAATCGTTCTCGAAAAAAATTAACGTTTTTTTTCGATTTTTTTTTTTTTTTGTAAAAACGGTAACACGATTAGTTTAATAGATATATTTATATAATTAATACCATAATCGCCGTGTATATAATTATTATGTATACTCCCCGAACGATGATTTATATACAAGAGATTCGAGGCATACCTACTCGTATATATTCGCGTAACCCAATGACTGATCGTCTTAAGCTAGACTTTTTATTTTTTATTTTTTATACCCTGGAGTAATAGCGCTCGATTTTCGAATGTACATACAAAATAGCTAGATACATATACAAATACACGATACTTTCATACATATAGGTTCTCCTTTTTAAATATCTCCTAGTATGTATATGTACGTATGTATGTATGCACATACTCATACAAGCAGCTGAGATATATGACCACGATTGCAGGCTCCTGATACAGATCACTGAATCGGCATGTCGTCACTTGTGTATATACTCGTCTACATGTACACACGTGTCTATAGATGGTTCTTTCTACATCGATAGATGGGAAAAAAAATTAACTACAAGTGTAAGCTGTGTGTATATATAGTTATTGTCCCAATAAAAGAAAAAAAAAGAATTGCTAAAAAAATGGAATGAGAAAAATATTAACTGCGATATTAGAATAAGGAAGAAAGAAAAAATACGCGATTGTTTTATACATATAGATATACATATGTTTATATACAACAAGATCTTGTACAACTGATGCAGAGTCTAGTTTTAACTGGTGTTAAATAACTACCAGCACGTGCGTCTTCTGCAGGTTGAATTTAAATGGAATTTAAGGATGTTTTAAAAGTCGTGTTACAGCGAGATTCGCTATCTCATGAGATTTAAATGGATATTGTATATAATATGTATATATACCTCTATAGTTATATAATATACGTACCGAGTCGTATAAATGAGAGTTGTTGACCAATTTAGATAACAACAACAAAAAAAAAAAAAACGAAGTTAAATAAATAAATCAAACTACTTTTGGTAACTGTTTAACTAGATTAGTTGGGGTACAAAGCATACTATTGTCTGATATAGAAGAGAAACGGTATTAAACCGCAGATACCTATATACATATAGCTTATATATAGGTATATACTTGATGCAGTGTGTTATACTGTGTACCATACATATCTTTCGTTTAAATCGAGCGTGCAGAACAATTGGTTATGGGTGTCGCTTGGCGTATGGTCGTGGTTACTTCTCGCAAGAGCACCCATGCGTTTCTTGTCTATCAATTATCGTCAATAACCAGACTCTGTTTTTTTCTTCTTCGTTCTTCTCTCTTTCTTTTTCCTTCCAATTTTTTTATTTTTATTGTTTTTTCTTCTTCTCTCTCGTTACCATTACGAATTTATTTTTTTTCGTCGAGAAAAGTGGCTCCGAATTATCAGCACGTATCCTATATATATTTATACATATCACGAAATATAAATAATTTGAATTTATCTCATCAATGCACTCGTATTTAATACCTATGTATAGTTTATAGTATATAGGTACATGGTTTCGATGAATGATCGAAGTAAAAATAAGAAATAAATAAATAAATGCAAAATTAGGTTTTCGCTCGCTGGTCGCGTACTCTCGTACATAGGTACATATTTTACCCAAGGAAATATCCCTCTTTCAGCTCACGTCGTTGTCGGATCACGAGAAGTGCCGGGTCGATGCATCAACCTAGTTCCTAAGAATAATAATGGGTAACAGGCCTTTTGCTATGCTCCTTGGAAGACTAATAAGTCACGGTCCACGTATACTTGACGTAATTAAATCATTTATATATATATATATATACCTATATATATATATATATATATATACACTCTGAACCGTTACCGCACACATAACATTAATTATTCCACTTCATTTCTTAGATTTGTTGTAAAAAAAAAAACCGAAAAAAAAAATTCGAAAAATAATTAAAATTAATATTTTTTTCTTCATACATACAGACTGCACATAGGTATAATATATATGTAGGTACATACGTATTGTATACCTATATACAGCCCTAAAGCATACACATTTCTTTCCTCCTCGATAGTTTTTACCGCACGGAGCTGATTCATTCGAGTTAGCAATTTTCGTTAGCTCAAAGAAGAAGAAAGAAAAAAAAAGAAAAAAATCGAAAAAAAAATTAGAAAAATAAAGCAACTTTTGGAGTAATAATTATATTCACGGTCAGAAATGTTCGTTTATCCATATTATACGGTTAGAGATTGGCGTTACGTCGACGTATATATAGGTATTGTATGTATGTACGTATACATAATATCTACCTACCTATATAATACCTACTCGTATTAGCCCAGGAAATTTAATAGCTTCTTTAAGACTATTATTATCCCAATCACTTATAACAGCTCTGAAGACCGATCTTTAACAGTCAACACTAAAGGCTGCACTGCAGATCCAAAATCGACAATGAAATTTTATCATTATTATTATTATCATTATTATTATTATTCTGTAATGATTTACAGTCTGCAAAAGAAAAAGAAAAAAACCCCTGAGCATAAATCTAACTTTTCAAGATCCACATCGTCTCTTCTTCAATATACTTTTTTTTGAAAAATTTTAAGACTGAATTTCACTATTTTTTTTTTTCTTCAGTAGATCAAGTTAATTACAGACCAGCTTGAATAATTTCTCTTCAATAAAAGATTCTATTTCGTATGAAATCATCGAAAGCTTCTTAAATTAAAACTGCATGCGCCTTAGGCAACGTCGTTCACAGTAGTAACCTACAGTATGGGTAGTCCGGTATATCCGAGCGACTAGACCAACCATATCTACTTAATCGATATACGAGTATGTATCAAACGCTTTTCCCTGGTAATAAAATAATATAAAATAAACATTACGAAAATTTTGAACGTTTTAAGATGGAATACGCTACAGTTTCGGTTAATAAAACCGTACACGTGTATAAATAAGCGTAACTTATGCACGGTGATAATATAGCAATTAATAATAAGTCGGCGTTGTTCGTTTAGTCCATACCCAACCCATATACGTAGTCGTATAAGATATATACTTATATCTATATATTTGTAGATATAGATACTCGGGGGCAAGCTGGTCGTCTAATACCGATCAACCGTTGGCGAACTTAGGCCGAATGTTACAGTTACTCCTTGGAATTGATCGCGGTACGACCTTAGAGCCTGTATCTGGATACTGGGAACGATGACCGTTCTAAAGAGGTACGAGGAGTACGGCAGCCTTTTGCTTGGTAGAGTTGGGTGGGTAGGTAGGTAGGTAGGTAGGTAGGTAGGTAGGTAGGTAGGTAGGTAGGTGGGTATAACGTACACACATTTATACGTACGTACTTGTGATTTAAAAGATTGCAAAGAGATTCTAAAAGATTCGCATAAATAATTATTAGGCATATATATAATCAGCTAATAATTATAAAAATTTCGCGTATATCAAGTGGTACCTTAAATATATACTATGGATATGCATATATATATATATATGCATATATTGAAACTAATACTGCTGCAGCTACCACGTGCCGGTCATGCTGCTGCAGTTCTCTCTTACTCGGTTCATTCTTATACAATGAATAAAAATAATAAAAAAATAACAAGAAACAAAAATTCAGCCAGTATATATAGGTATGTATATATGTATCAGATATATACCCCCTCGTATATACACCGCATATCTGCAGTCTGAACGAGCCTGAAGGCGAGCTATCTTCCCGCCACTATACGCTCTTGCTCGATGGACCACATTCTATCCCCTCCAAATCACCACCGAACTATATAATAATATTCTTTATATGTATATATACATATATATATGTATATATATATATATATATATATATATATATATATATATATATATATATATATATATATATAGGTAGGTATTTATGTACGTATATGTATACATACTCCTTGTCACTCACTCCACTCAAATCACTCTCTAATATCAGTATAAGTATATATATGTTTAGATAAATACCTGCAGTAGATAGATATTATACTATACATCGAATTGTTTGAAAAACGATTCAACTTTCTTTCGTTTTTTCTCTTACTTTATAAGTTTTTTCGTTTCTTTACATTTCGGTATTATTTCATTGCACATCATATTAGAAGATATATTAATCTTATATAGTATGTATAGTAAATCGGAATGAGAATGATAATGAGAATGACAGACAGACAGACAGACAGACAGACAGATTCTTCTTCTTCTTCTTCTCTTACCTCGTGAGTGCGGGCGCAAACGCGCTTCCTCGTTTTACCCGTAGCTTTGCGGGTTCGCGTGCCGCATACCGGCAGCAACGATCAGCGACTTCCTCTCTGCTGCGTTTATCGCGTTTCTTGCCCTTAGAGTAGACGCGCTGTTCACTATACTATACTATTGTTTTTTTTTTTTTTTTTTCTTTTTTCTCCTTTTTTTCTAATATTCTTCTTCTTTTATTGTTATTATTTATATTATTATTATTATTATTATGGTTATTATTATTGTTACAAGGTATACCCTGCAGAGCACTTTCTGTATATTATTATATATCTATATGTATATACCCGTTAATATGTATCACTTCACATCACCGCGATAGAATCATGTCTATTTTACTGTTTATATACATTCATTTATTTATTGATTAATTTTTGCAAACAAACAAAACAGAACAAAAAAAAAAAACAACAAAACAAAAATCAAAATCTTTTCCCTCGATTTTTATCTCGACAACTATATACAGGTATATATTGTATGTATACACGTGTGCCGGGATCGGGTTGATAAAAGTCTGTACGGAAAAAATACACGGAGCTAATAAACTTTAGCTCCGTAAAAATAATAAATTGATTTATAATTATCACGCTCTGTTCATTATATTAATACGTATGTGTGTGTGTGTGTGTGTGTGTGTGTGTGTGTCGAGCGGATGATATTATATATAAATATATAAATTTTTATGTATTATTTTATCGTGATAAATCAAAAATTAAAAAAATAAAAAGAAAAAAAAAAAAAAAAAATTTGAAAAAAAAAAAAAAAAAAAAATGAATTATATTTTTCGGAATGATAATATATCGATAGATCGATAAGTACAAGTCGTTTATTTAATCCTCGTTAAATAATGTTGAGGTTGTCTTGCCGCGGCAAAGATCTGGCGTAGACTGATATCTGGTCTACTTAGCTCAGCCGATCTCCCGGTACTACGTTGCCCCAGGAGCACCTGTCTGATGGTGCTCGTTCGGTTTCTCGCAGGTAAGGGGACGGGGACCCAGGGTGCCTCGAGAGGGGACAGGATAGCTCACACCGGAGTGGTCGACGGTAGGGCAAACAGCGCGAGCGGATCGGAGAGGGCAACGACTTCCATCCTCTCCTCGAGGAGGAGTCGGCGCGGGGTTCAACATATTTAACCAAACACATATGACCGAGTCAATGGAACGGAAAGGTAAGGCATATGATCATTTTTCATTTAGGGTTTTTAAATCATTTTTCTATCATATACGTATATACCTATATACCATATACATCATTCAACTCATTACTTATTACATATACCGGGTCTATTCGTGGGTGAGACCCATAGGGCGCCCTATTATATGCAATTCATAGTACAAGTAAGCTCTGTTACCGAAAAAACAACGACAATTGAGAGTTAAACGTCACAATTTTCTTTGTTTTTCATGGCACAGAGTGTACTTGTACTATGAATTGCATATAATAGGGCGCCCTATGGGTCTCACCCACGAATAGACCCGGTATATATATATTTCATTCATTTATTTATGTGAAAATGATCATTTTTTTCAACGCCTGGGCAAATAAACTGTTAAACTATTATGCAGATTCAACTTTAAAGAGCTCCGTATACGTATCTCATCTCTGTTCCCACGTTTTACGATATATACCTACGTAAAAAAAATTCTCTGCATAAGATAAATTGTGATAAAATGTTTATTTAAGGGTTGGGGTGTTCCGAGTGTTCTGAAATTTGCTATCATTTATTTTTTTTCGTTTTTTTTTTCGTTTTTTTTTTTTTTCGTGCGTGTTTTTTGTTTTTATTAACCGTTTTTCGTTTTATACTGTGCATTTCCCATTTTCAAGATCGAGGCTAAAAAACCTGATGTCTTCGGTGCATTCCGAGAATGATCGGGGTCGCAGTACTGTCGAGGCAAACCACAAGAGAGAATCCAAGAGAGGCATGAGGCTAATACCCGGGGAGGTTGGAGGCGCTGTACGATGGCAGCCCTGCAGCCGCGCGCAGCGTTCACCACCGGGCACACGCTCATATGCTTCTTGATTCTACTGCTGGTGATGTGCTGGTGATGCTGCAGTGCGCCTAACTTCCCTAAAAGGCAGTTCTCTCCTCTACTGTCCTCTTCCCTCCTCTTTTCCTCGCATCCCATCCCGGACAGTCTCTTATACATTTCGCTTCTCTTTTATCGATCTCGCTGTACACCTTATGCAGCTATTTATCCGACTATACTGTATAGATATATTACACTATATAGGTATAGCTGTATTATATACATATCGTCCACCTCTGAAAGATTACATCTATGAGATACTTCGTGCTCGGATATTATCGTTTTACTCGTTCTGCAAGCTTCCTCCTTCCGCTTCTTCATCTCGTTCTTGTTCTTGTTCTTCGGCTGCTTCCTCTTCGCGGATGGCGACGAGGGTACAGCGTGGAATACAGCGCGAGTTACGATATTCTTTAATCAAGTTAAACCGGACCGTACAGCAGTATGTATCGATATCTGAGAATAATGCTTGTAGACTTTTGATCGATGCATCAATCGTAGATTTGTATATCTATACCTAATGCACATCAAGCGGTATATACCTATATATGCATATAATATACCTGTTTGACTATATATTATTATCATCGTCGTCGCCTAATTTCCCGAATTATAATTCGATGGTAAATTTTTTTTTCAAGTATAATGATGATAATTTATATGTTAAAATAATGAATTGCATATTTATATAAATAGTTATATATACAATATAGGTATATATATGGTATATGTATAATGATGATGATGATGATGATGATGATGATTCAAAAGTAATGAGTTGATAGATATACAGTTATAATAGCATATAACGTTGAGTAATATAGGTACAATATGTATACCTATAAGGTTCGTTAGATTTATAATACTGACAAATTAACAAATTGAATCATTTTTAATGGAATGCAATCGTCTTTGACACTGTGCCTTATTATACCTAAACATATACTGTTATAACGTGTGCGTATCGGTGGTTTTTTCTTTTTTTCATTTTCGTTTTTTTTTTTTTCTCTATACTTCTTTCTTCTTATTTTTTTATTCATTATAGTTGATAGAAATTAAACAGGTATGATAAGTATTGAAACGATGCCTTTAAATCTTAACCGTACAGCATCTATATTCTAACCACAGAAAAACAAAAAAATCGATAGACATATTTTAATTCGACGATATTTAAAATTCTGACCAAATATATACAGCCAATCAAATTAATTCATTTTAAACTGGACATCTCTCTATACCTATGTATAATATATCTTCTGTCCTTCGCGCTTTCTCTCTATTTCTCTTTCTCTCTCTCTCTCTCTCTCTGTCTGTCTCTAACGATATAGCTGGTATATAATGTAACTGTAAATTGTATATAATACATAAATTTGAAAGAAAAAATTCACCATAAATTTGGTCAATAAATGAGTATACGAGAATTATCTACTTTGCTTCTTTTACTGTTTTTTTTTTTTTTTCCTATCACCGTCGCTAATCTTGAATCATCTTACAACATATATACGATCTTGTGAGTCAAGTCACATAAGCTATAACGCGTAAAAATTTCTCTCTCTCTCTCTCTCTTGATACTTCCGAGCCGTAAGTTGACCCCTAATTCGCGCGGTGAAGTGGGCTTCAGATATCTCAGCTATTAAACAGCATACCTATATGTATATTCACGAACCCTATAGTGGTTGCGGCTTACGATGCGATGAGGTCGCACTCGCACGCGTACGCGCACGCGCGCTAGCCGCAGTATCGGATCAAAGGATAATACCCATATGTATTGCGATGACCCATCCGATTCTGGATAACGGGTATCGACGACACTGTACATTATACATATCTCTCACCTTCACCGCAGACTGAGATTTTTTCCCATAGATTTCATAATATATACCTTACGTATATACGAGATGAAAGCATGAAATGTAAAATATTCATGAGAAATTTTCCACAATTCGTGAAAATTTAGAAACTTTTTTTTAGTTTTTCAATGGAAATACAGTTATCGTGATACTGGAGTAGAATGGAAATTTAATTTATGTATGTATGTATACATACATACATATTATAATTAGGGACTAGGTCTTACGGATTGCTTATTAATATGCTAATCGGATTGTACTGTTCACGGTTTTGCTGTTTTTTTTTTTTTTTTATTCCTCATTTTATTGTGCGTAGGTAGGTAGGTAGCTATAACGACTGATGAAAAAGTTTGTTAACCATCCTTATACCTACGGCCAACTATATCTACCTACCTACCTACCTACCTACCTTTGAGAAGTAGTGAGATATTATCGTAATAATATCTTTACTTAAGTCTACAACCGTATAGAATGATCGTGACGCGTCAGGAATCTCCGTAATTAATCAGCACATGTATATACTATATAGGTATACTATATTATACATACCTGTACATAATATGAAGTATCGTATAAGGTGAGTGCGTAGTACGTTAGATATAATTACAACAACGAAACTTGCGGTAGTGAACGAAGAAAAAGAGAGAGAGAGAGAATTTATGTGATTAATATAATTATTGTAAATTGTGATACTATATACATATGTACAATGATATCGATTCGGTAATTAAACTCGTTAGTTAGGAGTAAATATATACCGAATTCTGAATCCGTTCTATACAATACAGATAAACTAAAGAAAAAAAAATTTCATAACTATACCTACGTATAATTACACCTACGTGAAAATCTGCCTATATGTAAATCGATCCATCATTTTTTTGCACTAATTCTAACATGGTTCTATGATACCCGAAAAATTATCACTTAGATATTAAATAATATACGATAGATTCTATAGCCTATTATACCTATGTACAGCGAAGTGCTGGGTTGTTGATTCTATGAATAAATAGTAAAACTAGGCCATTGCTGAATAGTATATAACAGTCAGGTCTGATTATCGGTAATATAAACGCTCTGTGAAGATTGCCGCTATATTCTCCATGTGTTAAATACAGAAAAATACACGACAATGCTTTTAGGGTATTCAAAATCCCGATATTTGCTGAGAAAAACGGCGAGTGGACAGAAAAAAGGTTCTCGAGTTGAGTGCTGCACCAGTATTGGTACATAGTTTCGTGAGAATTTCATAATATTTGTGAAGCCAAAGGTTCCGAAGGTATAACCGACGAGAATTGAAGACTGAAGACTGGGTATAGGCGTCTGCAGGGTTTGTTCGTGACTCATTACTTATTCTTACTACTTCGAGCTAAAGGCCTCTCTTTGCTAAGAGTCTTTTCCTCGAAGTCTGCAGCACTTACGCTCGGAGAAATGATCAAACATCGTATTCGTATACCTTGAAAAAATATTAAACGAGCTCGAAGGTTTCGTGCCAATTGAACGACCTGGTCCAATGTTATATCAAAAAAAAAAATTCAAGAGCCGATGATCCACAATACGAATTAGCCAAAAATATTTTCGAACTTGAATGAAAAATGAAAACTGAAAACTGAAAATGGATACGCAACTGGTGGCTTCACCCTGTATTCCCATCGCTTTACACGTCGATATGTAGACGGATAGACTCAAGGTTTTGTTATAAAAAGATGTCCAGAGAATAGTTTCCAGTGTCTGTTTCAGGTGGGACAGATTGATCTGAGATTAAATGCTGCAGAATCCCGATTATCTTCGCGTAGGGTTAGACAGATCCGCGTAAGGCTCATCACGTATCACGGATCACGGATCTCGGATCACTGCAGATCACAGATCACGGATCACGGATCACGGATCACGCGGATCACGTCTTCGCAACTTCCCAAGAGTCGTCGCCAAGCAAGCGAACAACCGCATAGCATTGCACTGCACTGGTGGAGTGGACGGTGCTCTCGGTTTCTTGTGCGATCGTCCACTAGCCAGAGCTCGTCCTGGAAGACCACTGTCTGTTTCTTGGAGATCCCTACCCAGACTTATACTTCTCTCCCTACAGGAGGGTCGCACCTGCCAGCTAACTAGTAGAACCTGAATAAACTCTGGCCTATGTGATCGTAGTTCGATTTGCAGTTGCTGCTGGAGTTGCAGTTGAAGCTGCCAACTTCCAGTCGGAGTCGGTTACGTCCTCCTCATCTCACTCCCCGCGTGAACCCCTCTTACCTCTTACCTCTTATCCTCGTTGCGGCTACCAGCAGCAGGGGATCGCCGCTTCTGTCAGAAGGCATGTTACAGGCTGATGATGCCTTATCCGACGTTGGTCTTGGATGTGCTGATGCTGATGCTGATGCCGATGGTGATGCTGATGCTGACGCTGTTGCAGCAAGCTGCACTATTCACATAACTAAGTACTTACTTCGGGTCTGAGACAGGGAGATACAAATGCGCGTTATATCTTATATAGACTAGGTTCTCAAAAGCGATACACTATACGTAGTACATACATACCACTCGATGGATTAGACCACGCGATGGTACGATTCACCGAACTCAAGTCGTCTTCGGCAGCAGTAGTACCTACAGCCTTGAGAGAGAATCTCATTCAAACCATTCCCTGTCGATACGATTATGGTCAAAGTATTTTAATTATGTAAGGTACCGCGGAGGGAAGTTAAGAGGCGAGGAGAAACAAAAAGAAATGAAGAAAGGAGGATACATTAAAAAAAAAAGACACCTTCGTAATTCCTTTCTGATACTTTGTCGATATACTACTTGCTGCATGGGAAAATTCTTTGCACTGTTATGGAATCGGAATGTATATATTTTTTTTTTTCTATCATTTTACGGGATTCTTTAGAGATGGGATTAATCATGGACAAACGTAAAGAATCCGTCATTTCTATAAAACGGTATTTCCAGAAATTTCTCAACCAATATTATTGCGGTGTTTAGATATTTACGCAAGGCGAGATGATGACACCGGTGGTGGGGCTTTTTTTCACGTTATTCATATTTCTTTCTCTAGAAAGAATGTCGTCGATTTATAAGAGGACATTTTATTACACCATCGTACGCACACACATCCGCAGTGGGCTCGTATAGCTGTATAAGACTTATACGGTTATTCCATACCAAACGGAAATGATCGAGATAGCGACGCGCCTCGTTGCAGGCAACCCGTTCACCGTATTAAGATGACGAGATGAAATTTTGCTGTTCATTGTATACCTGTAACAATTTTTAGGCGATTTATCACGACCAACGCTAACATACAGAATTGCAGTAAAATACTGCATGTCAATATTTCTGGCAAAGATTTACCAATCAGATACGAATTATTCACAAATTTGAAATAAAATTTAGTACAGTTTGCGCTTAGAGTATTTTATTAAAGAATATCAATAGGACTATTCGATATCTTCAATTCAATAAAACGAAAAATGTTATCAGCCTATATTATTAAAAAAAGGGATATCCACATATACCGTATCTTATCGACCGTGGAGAAAGGTTTCTCAACAAAGAAAGCCGCGAGTGTCTGTCTGTAAGTCTGTTAAGTGTTAGTCCAGTACGTATAGATTCTCATAGTCGTACGAGGACAGCATTCCAAGCACTGCTACAAATCATAAGCATAATATATATTTATGGATAATCGCTATACAGAGATGAAGAAAAAGAAGAAAAAGAAAAAAAAAAGAGATAACGAGGGCTGGCCCTTAAAATCGGAGACTTATGAGCTTTGAATAATATTGTGTAATTCTCATATGAAAATGAAAGATCAATATGCATATAATATGTGATGAGATATGAATTCTCTTTGAATATTTTGAACACAAAAAACATATAAACATGTAGATACCACAGCAGAATTATGAACAACGGATTTCATTTGTCCGATTTTTCATGATCTACTTATATTCAAGTACAATTTTCACCAATTTAACACTGTTTTTCGCTATTTACTTGTATCGAAATCGAATATTAGCTTCAGCTTCAACGCTAGTCTAGCTAGCTAGTCTATCTAGAAAAATAGTATACATACCTAAATTAAGATGGAAAATGACTTATCTATCATATCAAAGCGTCATCTTGCTTGTTGTAGCGAAATTAGAAGAAACTGCTAAGATAAAGAGCTCATCAAACGAAGGAATGATCATTTATCTGTTAAACTGTTTTTGTCGTGGTTTAAAAAGCGTTCAAATATTCCCTCGCGATTGATCGCACATCGTTAAAGCGCGAGTTAACGAATCACACGAGTCTACATCCCACGTGACAAGTGTTAAACCAATGATAATCGAGAAGGTTTAATAATTATGTGCGGAAATGCAACTGAGTGGATGACAACAACTGAACACAGTGCCAGTGACGTACCGCGTGTCATTTCCATTGAGAATCATAATCCCTGAATTAAGTAAACAAAAATGCGTTAATATCAAGCTCAATAATAATATATGGAGATCTGTTAATATCGTATATTAAGTTATAAAAATAAATATGTGGAAGTGTCACAAGTGCGGAAAGCCCGTATACTTCGGTAAATATCTACATCTCAATTAAATCGTTTAATATTATTTATTTTCTTGGTCTCTTTTTATCAGTTTCTTGGACATATTCTGTCACAATAAAATTCCACGAACTAGACAACATGTTTATTTAACATCGATTATAAATCTCCGAGACCTATATTTCACCAAAAATAATTCGCTCTATACAATCTACAATCAACAAATTAACAATAGCTAAACATCATTCGATTTTCTATGCGATATAAACGCAGGTCATTGCACTTTGTTTTAGGTTAGGTTATTTATCGCGATTAAACAGGCTAATTGAGCAACGTTTGCTGTCCATTACACGTCGAATATAATTTTATCGATTACCGAAACAACTTCATCTATTTATTTCAATTATCTGAAAACAAAAAAAAAAAATTATAATTTATTTTTACTTTGTAAAGCGGAGCGAAAACAGTCTTTGGGTTACGACTGGCATCCTGAATGTTTGCGATGTGAAGAATGTGGGAAAAGATTAAATCCAGGTCAACACGCAGAGGTAATTAGAATATTTTTCATCGCCACGTTAACAGATCTTCATTATTCAACGTGTCTGTCAATTTTTCTTTTTTCTTGTTCGTTTCTTTCATCATTTTAGCACAAGGGTGTTCCATACTGCCATGTACCTTGTTACGGTGCATTATTCGGCCCTCAGTTATTCGGCCATGGGACAAGGGTCGAATCTCATACAAGTTTTGGAAAGAAAGAATCTCGGTCTACATTGCCAAGGTCCAATTTTACAATACTAAGAATTTTTACTTTAATTGTAAATAGCTTTAAAGCATTTATAAATCGTTATTCCATTGAAATTTATAGTTTTTTTCTTACAAGTAGAATTTTTCGTAAATTTTTTATCCCCATAATGGAGAAACTTTAACCCTTTGCCCTATCTCAAACAAACGTCTTTAAAATATTTTACATCTGCATACAGATCACATTTGGAATCCAAGTTGAAGCTGTTCAATCAGTATTACGAGGGTAAAAGTGGCGGCATCAGGAGTCGTGAGGTTCGAAAGCTGTACCGACTATTTTTCCCACACATACGATATACGAGAGTAAACGAAATCGTTTTTTTTATAAATCTAGGTAAACGGCAGATTGATACTCGAAGGTGCGCTGAGAATTCATTGGGGAGTTCGCGGCGTTATTCACCTGAAGGAAGACGATGATCAACGCACAGTGGTAACAGCTAGGAACCGTAATTCGTGTAGAAGAAGTGTTTCAGAGGTGATAATTCGTGTGAATTATCAAAGATTTCTTCAAGAGTAGATGAAGGGAAACAGAAATCATGTTGTAATTTTTTCTTTAGGATGGACCAGACGAGGACCAGATAGACACGACTTCAAAGGACCTTTCTCCGCCTGAAACTGAAACTGAAAGCGAACCAAACTCTGTACCAGTTTCTCCTGATCATCCCAAGAGTCTGACGCTCCCAATGAAATTGGATGTTAAAAATATGGAGTGGGATGAATTGGACGAACTTCTTCAGGTATTGAATGTCTCAGGACGTGGATACCTGAATTTAGAATGAAATGAATCTCTAACTCCGATGTTAGATTTCTGATAACTTAGAGAAAAAATACCTTCTATCACATAAAGGATTAAATATTTAATAAAATTCGTGTTTTCACGAAAGTTATGAAAAATACGTCGTTTCAATTTGCAGGACTTCTTAAGCGGTGATTAAACATCAAAAAAACTAAAATTTTGTCCCCACCGAGTTGAAATATTTGCAAAAATAGATTAAAAAACTTGTTTCTTTGCCTTTTTTCACTTATTTAACTTGAATTATTCAATAATTCTCAGGTGGAAAGAAAAGTAGAAGAAGGTAACAAGCTGTATCAAACAATGCCGGTCGGTTTGCCATCCATAAGTTCCCAATCGAGTATAGATTCACCTTCTTCAACGCCACAGGGTACCATTGGAGACTCAGGTACAGCTGAGCCCAACGAATTGCTCAATCCTCAACACCAGTCGATGAAAAGCATCACAGATAACGACAGCAGTATAAACAGCACCCCAACGCACAGTATGGACAGTTCTTCCAGTACAGACACACCTAACTACCAAGGAACTCCGAACAGAAATGGAACGCTTCGTCGAGTCGAATATTTCGATAGTTTGGAAAAAAATATGGGAGTCAGTAACAGAACACTCAGCAACGACGATAGCTGGATTGAAAAAGGGTTGAATCGATCTATGTCTGGTCCTGATTGTCTTCAAAGGCACCGAACAGATAGCGATACGGATTCGGTAAACTCACTGCACTTTAGGGATGACGATAACATGACTATGTCCACTGACAGTGGATTGGAAGTGAGTATAAAATTTCCCAAGTCATTCTAATCGATGGAAACTTCTGAAATTAATTTTTGCAGTTGGACGGGGTCGTTTTACGCCGAAAACAGGGATCAACAGCCATAAGACGTAGACCGGGTGGAAGACGTCAGTCGAGAAGTAGATTGAGAAGACGGTGCTCGATTAATGGTCACTTTTACAATAGGGAAACTAGCTTTTTTACACCGCCACATGGCTCGCAGATGTCCGTTTGGGTTACGAGTCTGGTCAGCACTCAGGAGGTCATCAATCTCATGCTTGATAAATACAAAGTCGATGCCAAACCGGATAACTTTGCCCTATTTGTGGTTCGCGATAACGGAGGTAAAGAAATAGACTCCCCATTGTTTCCTAACATGTATTAAATTAAAACCTGGAATTTATCATTACAGAACAGCGCAGACTTAGGGATGACGAATACCCGCTGGAAACTAGGGTCGTACTTGGTCCCCATGAAACTATCGCTCGACTATTTCTTGTCGATCGTTTTTCAACGCCAGAAATCAGCTCTGATGTTGCACAATTTTTGAATCTCTCAGCGGCTGAGTGTTCTGGTATTCTGCAACGGTATCATTATGAAGAAGACAGGCAAATTGCTGTTCTGAAAGAAAAGTGAGCAGTGTATATTGCTTAACTTAATATACGCCCCCATTATTAATGTCTCAATGACTAATAAATTGATTATTTAACAGATACAAAGAGATGCGACGAAGAATAATGCAGCGAATGGATGAGCTGAAAGTTCGACTATAATTGAGCCGATAAAGATGCTGATAAATGCAATAATAATTGTATTAACTAATTTTTAAACTAAATTTCTTATTAGTATCGGTTGATTATGTAAAGCCATTTCTTTGTGTTGTTTAGGCTTTAGTTTAGTATTGTTCAGTTCAGTTTTCATTCTCTCGATACGTTTCGTTTTTACTAAACTTACTGTTAATAATTTTTGTATTTTTTTTTTTTTTTTATTAGTTTCGGTCGGTTTATAAATTTCGAAAACGTTCCATACGATTAGATTTAATTGAACAGTATTTAGTTTGTAGAATTATATTTCGGTAAAATCTGATTTTATATAAAATTATCATTTGTTTTATAAATACGTAGATATTATTAATTTCGTTTAGATAATAATCCTTTGATAGCTTTTTCGCATCTACGCCTCCCCTCGCTTAATGCAAGGCAGTTTTCCCGTGTTTTGAATGATTTGAATTCTCTATTTGATCTTTTGTTTATATAACAAAAGCAGAAAAAATAAATTGTTCCAATTACCTATAATTAAATCGAGAATTAGGTAGCTGTTAAATTAGGAATACATTTATACACATTTTATCCATATATACATATTGTATTTATTAAAAATAGGAAAAGACAAAAGTAAAGAAAGAAAAGAGTGTTCTTTCAAACTCTAGTGAGCCAAATTGCTTTACAACTTACCAGATTAAAAGTTGTCTCGAAAAAAGGACAAAATATTCTTCAAATACTTCATATCAGCTTGCTGGCTAATGATTCGAAAAATGCGATAACAGACAGGGCGATTTTTTTTTTATTTTATATTTTTGACGCCTTGGAATCGACATAATTTTCGAAATCTGATAGTGTTAAATGACTTATTTCGTTATTTTTATTTTTTTATTTTTATTATTTATATTCAAATGCTTAGTCTCTCTCTTTCTAGATTAATAGTTCTTATGAATTTTATACACGTGGATAATAATTATTCCAACTCCCCACTGGACTTTAGATAATCTCAATTATATGGACATTCTGTAAATGTGACATGAATGTACGTCTTTCGTAATTTGGTGCTTTTATTGCCTACTTAGTTTTCCGGCAAATTGTCGAAGAAGATAAAGTGGCTTCGAATGAAACCAGTATTAAGACTTATATTCAAAAAATATTCTACTAAGATACTTTTCGATTCTTAGACAAATAAGAAATAGTTTTTTTCTTTTATTATTATTATCATTAATATAAAAATTACGAACTTGAAATCGAAGCTAAAGTTGCCTTTTTTTTTATTTTGATTTTTTTTTATATAAGCTCTAGAAATAGATGCTTAGCTACTTCGTAGCTATATTTGACACGATTCACTTTACTACTTGTGAACGAAAAAATAAAATAAAATAGAATAAAGTAAAAAAAATAAAAATGCTTATTCTCATATTGAATTTGAAAATCTCTTAACATAAGAACATCTATTTTCGGATAATCAATGTAATTTCCATTATAAATAATTAAAATCACATATTTTCGTAAAAATATCTCTTGAATAGTCTGATTCGGTTAAAAAAAAAAATTTAAGTGAATTGTGATCTGACCATAGGTATTTAGGTATGTAATGTATATACATACGTATTGTAATTGACCCGATGATTTCAACTCTGGTAGAAATATGTTTCTAATATTTTGTAGCCTAATTGTGTATATTGATTAAATATATATTAAACAATATAATATCTATCTGATTTATTTTTTATTTTTTTATTTTCAATTTTTTTTTCATTTCTAGATTAGGAATAACCATAGTTTCTCATCTTTACTTTTTTGTTCTCAATAATCTGTATACCGTGACTTAAAAAAAAAAAAAAAATAGAAAAGAATAAAGAAATGACATTTTTAAGATTAAAATACAATAATTGGCATTAACAAAGATATAATAAATTGTAATATAGTATGTTATTATAGAAAAAATATGTATCGATCAAAGTTACAAATGTAATAAAGTAACACTGTTGCCACCTAACCGTCTGTCTTATTTTTACAAACTCCTTAAATAATTTGAATTTCGATTTTAGAGTCAAGTTTTTTTTTTTTTTTTTTTTTCTCTCGAGGTAATTTAAAATAATGGATGTGGATTGATCGGGTTTAATAAATGTATGATACAATAGCCGTTAGTTAGTTGGACAGAATGTATTTATTTTATTGTAAGAGTGAGTAGAGTAAAGTAGATCAATGCAATGTTATGAGTGAGTAGTAATCATCATACGAGTTGCTAGGAACGAAGATACCCACAACATCAATTTAGGAGCTCACTTTTAAGTTGCTCGCAGACACGACACTGACACATGTTAATTAAACGTTACGAGATAATGATAATAATAATAATAATAATAATAATAATAATAATAATAATAATAAAAAAATAATAATAATAACGGTCATTATCCTTAGTATTACTTAATGCATGATTTATATACATATATTTATATATATATATGTATATGTATATCTTTGGTATCAATTATAATTTAGATACCTCAATACAAATATTATATCATACCATTACATATTATTATTATATCAAGATTAAAATATATCTCACGAAAACATTTATTTGCCGATCAGCCTTGGTTTTTTTTTTTTTTTTCTTTTTTATTTAAATAACGCAGTCTAAAAATCTTATGATCATCACAGTCCACATAGTGCAGCACACGCTTCAACTACCAAGGCAGGTTTCCTTTCAATGCTGTACTCCGCGTTTAATTTAGATAATTACGTATATATACCTATAATAATAGGAATCAAATTTTATACAACATTTCAACTATTAATATATGAAACGCGCAATTTAAAAGAAAAAAAAAAAAAAAAAAAACTTTTTTTTTCTTTTTAACTTTTTTTTTTTCACCGCCAATTTTGGTTTACTTGAAATATTATCAAAAATCTTTGTCACCTACAATATAACATATTCTTTTTACTTATTTATTTATTTGTTTATTTACTTTTTACTCTCACTTCTCTTTTGCAGTTTATTATTTGTTGAGATTTATTATTATTTTTTTTTTCAATCAGACAATAAAAATAACCAATACTAAATAATAATGATAATCGTATTAATAATAATAATAATAATAATAAAGTTACTACCGATTAAAGCTTCGTGTGTAGCTTATAATATCTGTAAAACGTGTACAAAAATAGTATATATGTAGTTTTAGTACAAAACTACGAATATACAGTATAATATATTGTATATTTGTAATTATATGATTGAAAATTAATATAAATTATGAAAAACTTCATAGTTGTATAAAAGATTTTTTTTTTTTTTTTTTTTTATCGACTCATCACTGCGGATGGGAAACAGAGCGATTTAAGAGAGATAGAGAATATATTCATTTTTTGAGCATGTTTATAGGAATTCAAAAACGTAGTAAGTCGTATATATAGGTATTGCGTTATTCAGAGAATTAATAACGAATAATTATATATAGTAATGTATACAGCAGATATTATTTTCATTCATGAATCGCATTAGTAGGTATTACAGTATATAGATATATACGGCATAATTACGAATTATAATTATTAATCAATGAAAAGAAAATATTCAAAATATACGATATTGTTATCGTATACGTATACTATAGAAAATAATTTAACTTTTTTTTTTTTTTTTTTCATTTCTTTCGATTACATAGGCGCTTATAACTTTTTTTTTTTTTTTCGTTTTCAACAATTCTGACTATATTCCAATAAAGTGTAATATTGATAGCCGATACAGCATTGAATAGTGTACCGTGACAGCATCACGATTCTGCATTGCCTTGCCTATACAAATTACGGCACACGCGCGCTTATTAATTTTATTTTATTTTACTTTTTTTTTTTCTTCTTTTTATTCATTTTTCATTTTATTTTTTTATACCTAATATATTATAATAATAATAATAATAATAATATTACCTAATTTATTTCGATGAGTTTACAGAAATTCAATGAATTACATGTACGCGTTACCATGATAATAATAATAATAAAAATAATAATAATAATGATAATAATAGTAATAATAATAATAACAATAATAATATAGCTATACAAAGCAATCACATTATTTGCCGAGTTTTCAAAATTTTCAGATATTTTATACATAGGTATACTATATTATTAATTGTGAAGCCAATAACAACATTAACTGTCTATATACTATTTCGTCGAATTTTGGATCATGCATGAATTTAATTTTTTTTCTTACTACTGGATACTGGTGATGCGATGGTCCTTTTCTTTTTTTTTTTTCTTTTTTTTTTCGTTTTTCTTTTGGTTATGTATTTTATTTATTTTTTTTTCTTTAAGATGCTGCAAATCCAGCTATCACAATATGCCGAGTTTGGGCCACGATAAATACAATACGAATCAACAACAATGTCTCGACCACCGCACTGCCAAAGTTTCTGTAAATATCATTAGTATCTATATACATATATACCATATATGTATATATTATATTATATAATATATATGTATATAGGTATATCACTTCGCGTAACTCGTAAGTCGTAATTCTCATTTCTCACCCAATTCCGTAAAAATCACCTCACGGATATTAATTAGTTGGTATATATCCTACTGCAATATGTATACATATAATACATACATAGGTATATATATATATATACATATACTAATTTGTTGTTTAAAAATTTTTTTTTTTATCAAAAGAAATTGGCCAATTTTTGGTACATAATTTTCACTTCTATATATAATCAACAATTTCACATATATGTGCCAAAATTTTTTTTTTTTTTTTTCTGCGTTTTTTTCGAATCAGTTACCAATCAATCATTCAAGTACCATACCTATAATCTATAGGTACAGGTTTTTAATGTGACGCGTGGTCAACTTACGGACAGCTATATGTATGTATATGTATAATATATAATATATTGACAAAGTAAATTTCATTTACTTTAATATTAACTATTGGTATTATTATTATTATAAATAAATTATCGATGAATTTAAAAGCTTAATTATATTATTAATTTGTACAATATTAATTTGCACAAAATATTTCTGTTCGTTTTTTTTTCCTTTCTATTTCTTTCTTATTCTTTTCTTTTCTTTTCTTTTCGGTAAATATACAATAGGACCAGCGAATTGTATGTAGGTGTATAATATTATATGTGTATGTAGATATAATTAATCAATATATGTATGTATGTATGTTCGTTTATATTTCATCTTGGCACAATATGTCTATAATTGTTTGAAAAAATATTCTGTTTTATTTTTTATTTTCATTTTCATTTTCATTTTTTTTTTTTTTTCTTTCTCAATTATAATATGTATCATAATAGCACGCAACTGTGTATTTGAATTTTCCAGTTTATAGTTATAATAATCATTATAAGATCAATAAATTATATCTGTGTGCGTCGAAACATAAATAAAATTACTGCGCTTATATGTACGGCAATCGTGACTGTTAATTATATATAGTATATACTATACTATGTATATACTCGTTCGCACGATACTTATATCAATTACCTTTTTGTCTTATCATTTTTCATTTTTTGTGTTTTTCGTTTTTTTTTCGTTTTTTTTTTCCATTTTTTCATTTTTTTTCTTCTTCTTCGTAACACTGAATAGCAGCAACTAAATACATTGTTCGTTTAAAATTCGATGTGCAGTTTGTCTTCAACAATAACAATTGAACGTGAATTAGAAAAATAATATATATTATATCATCGTACAGACAACAATATTATCGATTGTAATTGTATAATCTAATTACTGTTGAAATAATAATTATCATAATAATAATATCAATAATAATAATCATAATAATAATAATATTATATCATTTTTACTTCTTTTACGATTATATTATGGGTATGTTATTGCGGTAAGATGCTGCCGTGCCTTCTATTCGATGTATCAGACTCACTATTCATTGTCAGAATCAACATACATTTGTTATACAATACGATAGAAAATCAGAATTAATGAATATAAATGTAATATACATATATATATATATATATATACATATATAAGTTTTCGATTATTTTCCTTTTCCCAGAACAAGAAATATTTACTTGTGCGAAGTCAGAATCGTAGAGTACATAAGTAATATATCAAAACTGTATCACATAGACACACATTACAAACGGAATCAATTACCTATGTACGTACGTTTTATAAATAAATGAATATAATAATATTATTAACAGCATCTTACCGCAGTTGTGTCTGGTAAACTTATATATTTTGTGGACAGATCTGAGATAGCATTGTTGTTCATATTTCAATACGTGAAAATATTCCCCTCACCACTTATTATCGATAACAGCTAACATTTACTATAACTATTGTAAAATCTGTATATACATGTACATGTATTATATATATATACATGTATATGTATATATATATATATAAGGTTGTACAATAGACATCGATATATTAATAGTATTAATATATTAATAATAATAATAATAATAATAATAATAATATTTATGTTACAGTTACATTGCTCATTGTCAATTCTTCAATTATCACATTTAGTACAAGTTGAAAAATATCTCTAACATCCATATATTATATGACAATGTACTTTAATAATATTGTATTATGATATAATGGTGTTTCTTTTCATTATCCTTTTTTTTTTTTTTTTTTATTTATTTTTTATTTTTTATATTCATATTACAATAAAATTCAATCATTATATAATATAATATATATTGTATGTATGTAGGTATATATATATATATATATATATATTTATTTATACGATAGTACAGCCACAGAGATTTTTTTATTCATTTTATCATTATAATATACAATATATATTATAATATATATATATATATAATATATATACATATATATATATATATATATATATATATATATTATATTATACGTATATATTTATTTATTTTTTATTTATTTCATTACAGAGTGATTGCAGAATTCATCATATCAGTTTTCTTTTTTTTTTATTTTTTTTTTCATCTTTTCTTTTTTTTTCTCTTTCTATCTTCATTATCGTTGTATTTCTTTGAATTATTTATTAAAAATTCAAAGAGTTTTATATGGTAACAATATTTGGCGTTGTTTTATGTTATATAATAATTTTTTTTAATTTTTTTATTATCATATAATTAAATATAACATTTCACCGCTCAAGGAACTATATATTAATATGCATATAATATAATCATATATTTATAATATATGTATAGTTTATCATTTAACTGCAGGTTTTTCAGGTACGAAAGTCATGTTCTTTGTAATAAATAAATCACTTTCGCAACGTTTATTCATAATAATAATATCAGTAAATAAAAGATTTGTAATTATATATATTATATTATATATATATATATATATATATATATATATATATATATATATATATATATATATATATATATATATATATATATATATATATATATATATATATATATATATATATATATATATATATATATATATATATATATAATTAGATGTATTTATTCATTTATCTATTTTTTTTTTATTTTTTTTTTATATGTATATGTACCTATATATTGAATCGTTTTGCAACCACGCTGTCTAAAAATTATTTTTATGTTATAACATAATATTTTACATTAATAGATAATATTATTAATTAATATATTATATTATATAATAATAAGAATAACAATAATAATAATATCAGTTGAATAGACACCGAAGACATCAAGAGACAATTGAGACGAGAGAGAAAGGAGAGAGAGAAAGTCCATCGATCTATTACAAATACTATCTTCTATTATATTATGTATACCTAACTCCTATAGTTTTTATCCTCTATCTATATAAACGTTATTATTATACCTATACATATAATAAACCTGGAGGAGTCTAGTTAGTTGGCTAATCTAATCAAGCTATAAGGTTGAGGGTCAAGGTTAACGTCAACGTTAAGGCTCGCTATACCTTCTATACACGATCATCTAATCATTTCGTTAACTAATTACTTTATTCATTATATATATATATATATATATATATATATATATATATATATATATATATATATATATATATATATATATATATATATATATATATATATATATATATATATATATATATATATATATATTATATAATAACGTTCGTTCCGTTACGGACGGTTCTCGAAACCAATATATGTATATACGCGGACACCGAGGATTGAGCAAACTATTATTATTGCACGAAACGTAAACGGTCCATCGATTATATTTATCCTCCACAGTAACATTATAAAATGATGTAGTTATGTATAGTTATAAAGGGGTTGATGAGAAATTTGAAAAAATAAAATCAATTTCAAACTCCCGGCTTAAGTTTATTCGATATTTTTTAATTTCTGTCTTTCTTTTGTTTTATTTTTGCTTTGTTTTTTTGTTCTCATAAGGCCCGTTTAAACGTTTCGGTGAAATAAATTGTAACATCAATTAGATCGTATATGGATTTCACGAAATTTTTATTAGTCGGGATTAATTTTTTTTTTTTCGTTTTTCGGCCGACGACGACGACAATGATCAAAATATATAATATACAGTTGGTATATATATATATATTGTTCGATTCGTTGTAACAGTTATGTATTGCTCTATGTACGTATAACACTAATTAGCAAAACGTTAATTAATCGGCAGAAAATTGGATTTCCTTTTCTTTTCTTTTATCGTGATTATGCTTTTCCAATTTTGCTATTCTGACTCTGGTATATCATGCAGGGGAGATTGTTTGAAATTTTCTCAGATATACATTTTACCACGTTTTGTAAAACCTCATACGAAAATCGTTTCTAACTATAATGTTTATACATGTAGAAGACCGAAGCGGATTTCAAAATTTGGCACACATTTTATCAACCATTTGAAGGTATCAGTTGACCATGGATATTAAATAGAATCTATAAAAAGGAAACCAAAAATAATCTGAAAACTTTTTTTTTTTTTTTATTCTTTTGTTTTTTGGATTTTCACTATTTTTTATTTTTACGCAAAATCAAGTAACCCAAGATCTTTGCGAATCTCCCCTATATCGTATTGTATATGCTCAATTGAAAAATAGATTTGTAAAAAATTAAAAGAAAAAAGAAAAAATATAAAAAAAAAAAAAGAATAAAAAATGGCTCGACCAAGTGTGTATGTTAGTGACAATACAAGTTCGTTCCTCTTCTTCTCTCTTCCTCCGTATAATATACTCGTACAAACCTTATTACTCTATCTGAGATACGTTTACTTTATTTATAAATGTTTAACCTACTCACCGAGAGCTCCTGGGCTAACTAAACGTAAAAATCACAGCACAACCTTGTATAATGAAATGAATGTGTCGAGGCGAGTTTAGAAATCCATTACTAATAGTGAATTATGCAAATTGCAATGTATGTATAGGTATACATGTATATGTATGTATGTATGTATATAAGCCGGTAACAAGCCGTGTAACACCTCGTTGTCTCGTCCCTGTTTATAGTGGCATGGGCTAAACTCTAAACTGACCGAATTTGTGCCGGACTGAAAGAGCGAATACTATATATATATATATATATATATATATATTTTTTTGTATATATTTGCTCGTTATATTTGTATATCAATTCATACGATCCTCGGCAAATCCATAAACCAGTTAAAAAAAAAAAAAAAAAAAAAAAACGTTATATATATAATATATACCTATATATACGTTTCTAGATTTTTTTTTTGTTACTCGATACGTAGTATAAGTGTATGTGTACAAAGGGCTGTAATTTTTATCAAGAGTTTATCAGAATCAACTTTCAGAAATGATTTCTTATGAAATGACAGAATAGTGACTTTTCTTTTTTTTTTTTTCACCGTAATTTAATAACGATCATCACCCAGCTATTGACTTACGTACACATACATATATATATATATACCTATATATATATATATACACCTATATATAGATATATATGTATATTTATATATAATTTCCTTTACAGTAAATAATTATGAATCAATTATTTATTTTATTTTTATGTTTATTTTTTTTTTTTCCTTACGCGTATATCACATCTGATCATTCAGTCAATGTAGGAAGACCCTATCGCTCTGCCCTGCGCCAAAAAGAAGAAGAAAAAAAAAAAAAAAAATCACACTTTTAACAAGGTATAGTTCCCTGTTTTTTTTTTTTTCATTTTTTTTTTCTTCTCTTCAATCCTTAAATTGTCTTCTCTATAGTTTTTCAGCACCTAAATCGATCTCGATTTCGAGTATGTATATATGCGTGTCATTATACTGTACAGTATTCACCGATTCTTGTCTCTACCTTTTAATTTTCTGTTTTCTTTTACACTTACCATTATTAGTGATTTATATAAGTTTTATTTATAATTTTAAACCTTTATATCAGGTTTATGGTGTTTATATATGTATATATACATATATAATATATATAATTTTACAGCAGCCATGGCTCTAAAATCTATATAATATCTGTATATAATCAGAGACACTGAATTTTTGGTAAAAACCTGAAATCGCCATGAAATATTTTATATGTATATATGTATAGTATACACTTATTATTATACTTATATGGTATAAATATAGGAACATTCATTAAATATATATTTATATAATAATAATAATATTATCGTACTATGTATATATATATATATATATATGTATGTATTATCTATGTATCATTATTCAAATTTTATATTACTTGGTGTTGTATATGTATAATATACATATACTCATATATATATACATATCTATGTGTATATATGTATATATATATATATTTTTTTTTTTAATATTAAAAGTTTTAACCGTTGTTTTCTTTAAATGCCCGTTATACACATATACAATATTCCGTATAACGCCTGGCTCCAATATATATGCGTATGTGTGTACATATATACCATTTAAATAAGATCAAATATCATATTATTACTAATTCGAAGTTATACTCGACGACAAGATAAGAAAAATCAAAATCAAAAAACCTCGTTGCCTTCAAACTATATATATACAGAGACTCGTGTTTTCTGAAAATTAACTTTACTCCAATTTACTGCCGGGTAATTAACGTCATACGGGTTCACGTTGTAGGTAGCGATAGGTATAAGGTATAATATATGTATAAAGCCGTATATCGACGAGTCAGGTAATGGGATGTCACGAATTAGCACGCATAATTGAGCGTGTTATAAAACCGGATGAATCTATACATATAGTATATATGTATCTATATACCTATATAATATATATAAACGTTGTTCAAATTTTTCACCGTATCCAATAAATCTTTAGCGTTCTATTTTATCGAAAATTTCCATTCTGGAGTAAAAATTGAAAGTTACGTAATAATAAAAAAAAAACCATTTATTTTTGAATAAAAAAACAGTTTTTGGTTCGTTTTTTTTTTTTTTTTTTTTTTTTCAACCAAGCCAGGCGTTAAGGAATCAGATTTCCGTCCACTCACAACCTGCATCAACGACCGGACGCGTAGGTATATCAATTATACCTATATACATAATACGTTGTAAAATTTGCAGGACGGACATATATATAATAGACAGATAGACGAAAAATACAGACATATTTATTATTCGGTCTAACGTATATAGATAAATGTATATACCTATATGTATATTATATATGTATACATATATACATATAGTATATGTATATAAATTTATACAAGGAATAACGATTAACGATGATAATTAAATTCAAGTATATATATATATATATACATATACTAGGTATATAGGTAAAATATATTTCACCTCGCGTTAATTGTTATTTTAATGTATATATATATAACAATGTATACATATATAAATATATACATATATGTACGTACATATGTATATATCGTATTAATATTCGTTGCATTATCGCATACTATTATTACTACAATAATAATAATAATAATAATTATATTACCAATCGTAATTAATGATTATTAATTATAATAATAATTGTGTTTATATATAGTGTAAACAACGAGAGACCATTTTTTACATCTTAATATTAATTTTAATATCTAAATAATTGTTAACCCGTGTATAGCGCCAGGCAAGCCTTATTTTATTTGTGTCTGGAGGGAATCTGCGGAAAATACATTATAGTCGATGAATTTTCAATATTTGGCACGGCAGACGCTTATATGGTTTGGAGGGTTGGCAGCCTGGACACATATACCGGACAATCTTACCAGTAGAATAGCACCGATATTCAACTTTTTTCATTTTCTTTTTTTTTCGTTTTTTGCTGATTTTTTCACAATTTTTTGTTTCTTTATCTTTCTTAATTACTCACTCATACGCGAATCAATGCCCGAGGAACACGACTCCCAGGATCCTGGCGCAAAAATTTAATCTATATATTTTATATAGGTATATATATATATATATATATATATATATACATGTTCTATATATACGATGTACACGTTTATCTAAGCGTTGAAATGATCGTTTTAATCAGCGTATGATAAAAGTTACTCGTATCTGTACGGTTTAGTATAAATTGAAGAGATTGAAAAATGAAGAAAAAAAAAGTTAATGCACCGAGAAAGTTAGAGGTGAAAAATTGAGAAAATCAAAAAATTTAAAGGGATAAGTGTTTCCCATAAAAACGGACGAGAAATGAATGTTTTTTTTTTTTTTTTTTTACTTCTTCTTTTTGTCAATGCAAGAATTATTTATTGCTATATACGCGGAGAATATTAAAGGACTCGAGTCTCGAAGGCACCAGCGCACATCAACCGGAAGTCGTGCATCCCCTGACCCAAAACGTTCGCTAAACGCGTATAGTATATGTATATGTATGTAATAAATACCCTCGTCAATCGCGTGATGAAAAATGAAAAATGAAAAAAAAAAAACAAAAAGAGTGAAACAAAAATCTGAAAAATTGAGAAGTTGTAGAAAATATGATTTTTCAGGCAATATAGTAATGACATTTCCCCCCCTTTTTTTTTCTTTGCTGCGGGATCGTTAATTGTGTTGATCACTGCACATGTATAATTATAAAAAAATCTTCTCAGTTTCTCTCGATAATCACGATTTTGACGAGTAGTTTAGGTATTCTTAAATATTATGCATATACCTATAGGTATAATTATAATATGTAATACATATATATATATTCACACAGCAGCTACTATAATATAGGTATATATGTATATCACTCTTCGGAGATAAAATGAAGAAAAAAAAAACAAAAAAAATAAAAAAATAAAAAAGACACACACAAGAAAACTTGACCATTTTTTTTTTTTTTTTTCGCCACCCTCCCCAAGGCGACCGTATTTTCTCTACATGTTCGACTTCTTTGGTAAATCCTTATCACAAATTATTCTCACTATATCGCATATCTATATAAAGAATCATTTTCTTCATATTACTTCTTCTTCCTCTTCTTTTTCTTTTTATTTTTCTTTCTGGACTCCCAATTCGCCCGTATATAGTTATAAGGTATGACGTATTATATAGATGTATAATATACCTAGTTACGGGTAAATTTCAATTTTCTTGCTCTTTCCTTTGCACAAGAAATCAGTTCTAACATCTGCAGATATCCCAAACAGGATGCCACTATGGAGTAGTAGTAGTTTATAGATAATTATGGTAATTGACGCGCCTGACTAACAACGAAGAGGGGTTATTAAATAACGATGCATGGATTATCGAACTCCTCACATAATCCCTCGAATAATAAAAGAAGAAAAAAAAATATTTGCATTAAAATAATCATCCTCAGATCATCATAATCACCATCATCATAATAATATTAATTTATAATAAAAAATATCCGCTAAAATGTGTAGCCAAACCTTAACGCTGATGAATATGCGTGGTCAAATGCTTCGACAGATAATCAGCCCTGGCAAAACACTTTCCACACATTTCACAATGGTACGGTCGTTCGCCAGTGTGGATTCTAAGATGTCTGGTCAGATCGCTTTTCCCTCCAAAAGCTCGTCCGCAAAATAGACAAACGAACGGACGTTCGCCCGTGTGTTTGCGTACATGAAGTTTAAGGTTTTCCTTGGAACGTACACACTTGCCACAAAACGGACATGCGAAACGTCTCTCTCGTCTTTCGGGATCGTGGCTTCTCAACAAACCGAGCATTGTGTCTGCTGGTTCTGAAGCACGCTCCTCGTCGGCGGCTCCGTCATCGGCTTCGCCGATCTCACTCGTTCCTCCACCACCAACTACCCCGACTCCTGTTTCACCATCGCCTTGGAGGGTGCCAGCTTCCTGCAAGCTTTCCTGGACACTGGCAGTCTCTGATACCGCCTCCTCCCTGGGACCCTCGGAGGAAGCTTCTTGTACCCGTTCTTCGGGGTCTAAGACACTCGCAGATTCGCTGTTTGTCTCGATTTGCGCTGGTTCACCGGTGCTCGAAACCTGGTCACTCCTCTCGGCTTGACCGACCTGCGACTCGGGGACTCTGTGAAGCCGTTCCAGAGCGTGGTTTAGTCTGTGTTTTTTGAAGGATTTAAGGTACCTAAATTGCATGCCGCATATATCACAGGTGAACAATTTATCGGCTGGAAGACGAGCCCGGTGATTTTGTTCACGATGTTTAACGTAGGCTGATCGATAGCGGTAACGTTGACCGCACTGCTCGCACGTGAACGGTTTGTCGTCAGCTGGGTGACCCGCGTGCTGAAGAAGCGCGTGACGTTCCAAAAGCCAAGCGGATGGAAACGCTGCCAAACAGACACCGCAACGACGGGCTAAACCTGCCAAACTTGCCAAACTTCCGGACGGAATTAAACCACCACCTCCTGTAGCTACGTGACCGCCTCGAGACGCTCGCTCCATCAGGGCACCCCATCCTCCAACTTCTAATCCCAAGGCCAGCGACACCTGGGAATTTAATATTTTGTTAGTCGGGGTGTTTTAGACAATGAGATCGATCAACGAGATCAAAGATTGATTAATTATTCGACGATATTCATCAGACTTTCGTGAACTGCTGATATATACCTATAAATAGTGATTAAAATGTTGAGCGTGTTTCGCGAATATTGTAGACTATAAAATGACAAGAGGAAAATTTTTTGGGATCTGCTTAAACAGATACATGCGAAGTGAAAGGGTTGACTTTGTCGGTTTTGGCGTCATTCAATTTCATTTTGAGAGACACATCGATATGTGGCTTTTAAACTATAT
>OX451208.1:32750798-32886993 GCA_949628255.1 Macrophya alboannulata
GGGGGGGGCGGGGATGTGTGTTAGCGATCAGCTGAGAGATGATTCGATGAATATTGATCAAAGTGATATACCTATATATACCATTAACGGCTAAACTTGGCGAACTTGATTTCACACACAAATTGTTATACATATATATCGATGAAAATTTATCCTTATTATCTTTTGGAGAAACTAAAAAATGAGAGAATAAAAAAAAAAAAGAAATATAGAAAAAAGAGTAAGGAAACAGAGAGAGAGAGAAAGAGAGTCAGAGAGAGAGAGAGAGAGAGAAAATTTATAAAATTTTTATTCGTCTCGTATCACACAGCTTCTGTGCAAGTATATTAATGAATATATTCTCTTTGATTAAATAATGTAATGGATTTGAGTACGCGGAGACAGAGGCATGAGACGGCGGAGCCAGAGACCGGAGCAAATGAATGGACAAAAAAAAAACGGTAGAGCAAAAAAAAAAAAACCATAATAAAGCAAAAAAAAAAAAAAAACCGTCGAGTACCGGTTAGAAACGGTCGTCAGGAGCTAGGTTTTGTTAAACGTCAAAAGTACGCGTTCAAGACATTGTTTTGTCAACATTATATTATACAGAAGTCACGTACTTTTACGAGAACTGCGCGTGACTTTATCATTTATTTATAATTTTTTATTTTTATTAATTTTTTTTTTCTATTCTCTATTCAACTACTATCGGCTGTGCCTATAATATCACGAATTCGTCAAGAATCAGCAGACGCTAATTAACTCGATATAAAAATTCTCAAAAAGAAAAAACAAAGAAAAATGTTCTTATCTCAATTTTTTTTTTTTTTTTTTTCTTTAGTACTTCATACAGCATTTTCCATATTTGATAGTTTTCTGTCTCGTCTTCTTTTTTTTTTTTTTTTTTTTCTCGAATCGTTAGATATATTTTTTACATGGGTATCTGTATGTTAGGAATTGTATAATGAAATTTTATTATCTTTGAACTAATGTAAATGATTGACATTTTAATTAGGATAGTTTTTGAAAAATCAATAACAACAATAATAATAAGAATAATAATAAATATCATTTTCTGAAAAAATACTCGACGTTTTATTTCAAATTCCGAATAGTACAGTCAGTACAGTCAAATCATGGTGGTAACTAGGTCTTCTAGTTTCAATTTTTGATATCTAATTCATATATTGAAGGAATAATTTATTGGTGGTGGATATACCTATACCTATACATACACCTAAAGTCGTTGAAATGTCAATTACACGATGCATTTTAAACGCATCTTTCGCATTTTTTTTTTTTTTTTTTTTTCTTTGTCTATTTTTATCATCATTTTTGATACTCTATATAAATTTAAGATTTTTTTTTTTTTTTTTATTATAAAATTATGGGCTTGTTATATAATGCCATATAATTGATCTATGATCGGGTGTATATATATATACCTACGTGTAATTTATAATTCTCTTCAAGTTTAAGAACGAAGGAAAAAAAAAATTAAAAAATTGATACAATATTCTAACGAAAAAGAAAACGTAAACGCCCACCCAACAGGGTTCAAATTCAATTATTTATTTAATTTTAATATTTTTTTATATATTTAAATCTCTCACTCAATATTGTTCTCGCCGTATATTTCTCACTGTTTTCTATATATATGTATGTATACATACATACTATATATATATATATACATATTTATATGTATCTCAAAAGCGTATAAAAACGAGACAATTTTTTTTTTTCTTTTTTTTTTTTTTTTTTTTAATAATTTATCTACGTACGCAGCTATTAACGGAATTACAATTATTTAACTAATATACGAATTCACAGATTAGTTTATAATATATAAATGTCAAGGCTTGATATGTATATATATATGCACCTATAAAGGTGGCCCAAAAACGAATTATTATATATGGTATATCCCACTTCCGATCGCAAAGTTCAATAATAATTTATATTGATAAAAGAAAAATTGAAACATACAAAATCATTATCTATGCCATTTACGAGTCATTCTTACGGATCTGTTGAAAAAAAAATATATAAAAACTCAAAATAAATCAAAACTGACAAAAAATAGAAATAAAAAATCTGTTTATATTATAATTCACCCTAAAATTTGAACTATAGTATTATAATCTACGATGATACCTCCCCCCCCCCCCCCGCCGCGATCCCCTTAATTAATTTTACAAATTTACTATAATCCGTGTGATTTTATTTTAAGCGATAAATAAACATTTACGTACAAAATTCATCATTTACCAATATAATTATGCACTGCATATATCGATCGCAGGCGAGACCAGCAATTATACGTTTCAGCACCTCGTAACGACGTTTTCTTTTCGTTTTTTTTTTTTTTATTTTTTCATTAATAATCGAGATTTTGCTTTTTTTTTTTTTAATTATTTTGTTTTCTACTTATCTTTCATTTTTTTCATTTTTTTTAATCGTATTAACAAATTTGAATTTCTTACGCTCTTCAACAAACACACACACACGCAAATATACATTAGCATCTCCTGCATTGACCCCTTGCCTTCATATGTATTTATCTACGTGTAAATATGTGTATGTATTGTACGTACGTACGCACATACATACATAATATCTTTAATTAAGTTTTAAAGATAGTACCTTATATACATGAACATTTTTTTTTGTTTTTTTGTCTCTCTTAAATTTAGTCACGTTTTAGTAAATTATTATTATTATTATTTTTCCTCTTTTATTTTTTTCTACTTTCTTTCTTTTCATTCACGACGTTGGGAGAAAAATTTGTGCGTTCAATTTGGAATATTATGAAAAAAAAAAAATTAGAAAAATAAAAAAAAATACAAAAATGAGAATTTTACTGTCTCAATTATACCGCACGTGGTATTTTACAATCTCTTATTATTCCAGGTTAACTATATAAGTCGACGTAATATGTTTTGGGTTTGAGATTACTAATTTAAATAAAGTTACATATCAAGGCGAGAAGAGATGGAATTTTTTATTTTTTTTCTTCTAAAATTACTGAATATTCTCAAAGAAATTAAGGAAAAGAAAAGATGAGTCAAAAATTTTATTTTTATCACCTTTTTTTTTTTTTTTTCTCTCTCACATCGAAATTGTATTGCTGCTGTTCAGATGTATAGGTATACGCGTATATATTCAATTCGAGAATTCCATTCCTTTTCTTTCTATTAATAATTAATGATTTGATGTTTGAATGTGAGTAAAATTAATCATTTATTTATTCATAAAATCAAAAGTTTATTTAACACGCTTCTTGTATACATATATGTATATATGCGAGTTTGAAAAAAATGACGATATTTGAAATTGTGTTTATTATATATATATAAAATGATTTTTTGAGAGGAGCTCGACTGGATTCGAAGTTACAACAAATTATTAATTCTAAATGAAAAAAAAACAAACGTTGAAAGTTTTTTTTTTTTCTCTCTTTGAATATATATATATGTATATAACGGTAATCAATATTCCTACACAACTATAACGTATAATAATAATAATCATTAGAATTTTTTTGTTTGTTTTTTTTTTTCAACAAATCACAGTAAGTATCAATCACGATGAATCCAGCAAGGAGATGCATACGTATAGGTATATGTATGTATACATAGGTAATGTATATTTGTATGTGTTGTTAATTTAAAAAAAAAAAAAAAAAAAAAAAAAAAAATAAAAAAATAAAATTTTTTTTTCCATTTCGTCACAACGATTTACAGTTATCGAAACAAGGTATTTTAAAAATTCCTAATCGATAAAAAGGAAGAGAAAGAAAAAAATCATAAGATAAAATAAAAAAATAAAGAAACAATGTTGTATATATATGTATATATATATATATGTATATATCAATTTATAATTATAAATATGTATATTATTCATCACAGCTCTAAAAATCACTCCTGTTTGCCGCACATAACCCCTCCCCTCCCTCCCCAACCCCGCCGAAAACCACGTGTCCCACATATATCATCCCCTAGTTTATCGCAATATAATATATATATATGTACATATAAATATACTTATCAGTATACCTATATATATATATATGTATAATTCGCGGTGAAAAAAAAAATCACATTAATAATAATAATAATAATAATAATAATAATAATAGTAATAACAATAACTCTACAAATTTGAAGATAAAGAAAATTAATTAATAAAATAATAATAATCATAATTATTATGTTAATAGTGAAAAAAAAAAACAAAAAAAAAATAAAGTAAAATCTTTGCACATTCGCTGCACGTACGCTTTATGTAGGTATGTATGTTTGTTTGCTTGTATGTGTATAGTTCGTGGTATCTGTATAGTACAATATTATTAATATTAATAATAATAATAATAATAATAATATTTATGTTAATTAGGTACTTATCTAATAGGAAAACAAAAGTCAATTGAAATACTGGTTCACTTATCACCGAAAAAAAAAAATGATCGCAAGAAACGCTAACTATCATCATCGTGTGTTATAGTAATAGTAGTATGGTATAAGTAGTAGTAGTAGTAGTAGTAGTAGTAGTATTATCATTATTACTATGCATGTAGTTATAGTATATAGTACAACGAGAAAGTACTGCGCGCGGTCTACGCATATACTACCTACGCATATACATATACACCTAAATATATTTATTGCTATTACTCGACATTGATAATTGTTTATTTATTTTATTTTATTTTATTTTATTTTATTTTTTTTTAATTTCTTTTTCAAATTAATTAAATAATTAATTTATTTATTTAACTCATTCCGCATATATATAATATAGAGCTATATATACCTATGTGTGTGTTAATAAAATTATTCTATTATTTATGATCGTAGGTGGTGTTGTTGTTGTTGTGGTTGTTAACTGTTGTTGGTATTTTTTCGTTTTCTTTTCTCTTTTATTAATTTTTCATTTCCGTGTTCATTTATTTATTTATTTATATTTAAAAAATTTTTGTTTCCGCTTATACAACGTTTAGAAGTAGATGTTTAATTAATTATAGTATCCGAAATAACGGTATCTTTGAATTTGAGGGCTTGGAATGAAATCACGTTTTTTAGTATTTTTTTTTTTTGTTTTTTCTCAAAGTATAGTTAAAAACAAAAATTAAAAAAAAAAAAAAAAAAAAAAAAAAAACACACATTTGGTTGATTTTTCAAGAAGTTATGAATTTTCGATAAGAAAAAAAAAAAATTCAAAAATTCATATCTCAAGAACGGATAAACGAAAGAAAAAATCGAAAAAAAAAATCGTGAAAGCCCCTCTCATCGCAGGGTGTAATCACCCATAAAAATTTTGATGGAATCAAAAATTCGAATTATTATTCCCGTACGTTTTGACGGATAATGTTCCACATATAGGTATATACTGTGTACATACATATTTAGAGAAAAAAACAATTATATATTCACTAGATAGAGATGATCTCGAGCTACGTCAATGTCGTTGAAAACGAAACAAAATTATTAATTTTTTTTGTTTCAAACTGAGTGCTAAAAAGAAAAAAAAAAAATGAAATTCTCGCAGAAAATCTTTTGGTGAAAATTTTATAACCCTATATTTATCATTTCTTCGTTCAAATCAAACTCAAGCTTTGCTCCTACGTTTTTTTTTTTATTTTTTCTTAATATTTCGTACAGGGGTTGAGAATCCCGTAATAAAAAAAAAATAAAAAACAGGAAAAAAAATGAATGAAACGTGGTTTTGTTTCTACCTGAAAATCCGAAAAAAAAGAAAATATATAAAACATCCAAAAAACGATAATTGAAGCGAGTATATTATGCCAGCGCACTCTTTCTTTGAATGTGTATAATATATAGGTATATAATTATCATACCTTTTTTTTTTTTAAGATATATACTATATATATATAGCAGCCTTGTGTGCAACGCTATCTATCTATCTGTCTAACTATTTGTCTATCTGTCCGTCTATTTATCTATCTATCTATCTATCTATCTATTTATCTATCTATTTCTACACACACCTTCGATCAATCGCTTCTATAATAGGTATATATATATATAATATATATATATATAATGCCGAAAAAAGCTTCTCTCGCCCTGTATGGAATTTTCATATTGTTTTTTTTTTTTTTGCTTTTTTTTTTTTTTAATATAGTGTAGTGTAAACCCACCCCCGTCAACTTGGAGTATAAAATATTCTCAATCGTATCAACAACAGTCGTCGTGTACATATAGTATAATAACCGTACAATATTATTACATTATAATAGTTATAGTTATTATAATCAATATATATAGTATTCACAGCATTTTATCAAAATCTCTTAAAAGCACCAACCGTGGCGGCTCAAATTTTCACCATTTTCTTAATCTTCATCTTGACATATTGAATCTTCTTGTTCCTCTTCTTCTTCTTCTTCTTCTTCTTCTTCTTCTTCTTCGTATTCTTTAATTCTTTTATTTCTTTCGTATCTTTATACCCTCAATTATAATTTACCGATATATAATTAGCTAAACGTTTCATCTTAAAGCACTGATTAAACGAGGGAGCTTTATTTAACGTGTCTCTCCCTCCTTAGACACGGTACCAACCATCCTAACCAAAATCACAGGACTAACTAGAAATACCGTATCGGATTATGCCTCGCTATTTTTTTAATAATTATAATATGTATGTGTATGCAGCAATTCCATATATATACACATATATATACACGTATATATACACATATATATATACACACACTAGGGTGGTCCTTATTCAGGGCTCGCACGAATTTTTTAGCAAGCCCCCCCCCCCCCCCCCCCTCCCAAAAAAAAAAAAAAAAATGAATAAAATCGGCTTCAAATAATTGAAAAACTATCCCCTAATTTTTTCAGATCTGTATTTCAACTCTAACCCCTCTCTCACCAAGAGGATGGATTTTCCCATTCAAAATACACATGTTTCGGCTATATTCTCAGTATATATTTTACTGTGACAGTAATGATTGTCAAGAAATAAAAAAGATCTGTAACTGCGACATTTTAGTGAGGCTCTGATGCTACTATCTGAGAAAAAATTCGCACCATCACACCAGGCGATATTAGAGACGAATCGCACCACCCTCTAGATCTGATTGAAGTTTCAAAAAAAAAAAGACGTGACTTTTTTTGTCAGATAAAATTTCGTAGTTAGTTAGTTTTTTTTTCTTCTTCTCTCCTTGACGATAATTACTCTTACAAAAAAATACAAGAATATAGCTAGAACACGTGTATTTTGAATGGGGAAATTCACCCTCTTGGTGGAAGGGGTTAGAGTTGAGATAAAAATCTAAAAAATAAAAAAAAAAGAAGGAAAAAAAAATGAGAAATGGTTTTTGAATTATTTGGTGCCGATTTGAGGGGGGCGGGGAGAGGCGTCTGCTGAAAAATTTGTCCGAGCCCTAAATAACGACCATCCTATACACAAAACACAATTATTATATATGTATACATATACATGTATGTATGTATATATATATATTATATAATACGCCACACCCGTTCATTAGTCTCGGTTTAACAATAATAATAACTACATTTCCTATTATAACCATTTCTCTCTTAATCATTTCATATTCATTTCTCCGTCGTCTATCTTTTATCTTGTGTTTCTTGTTTCTTGTTTCTTTTTTTTTTTTTTGTATTTTTTTTTTCGTTTTGTTTTATATATATATTTTTTTTTTGTTTTCTCTTTCATTTTAGAATTCGTGGTAAAAAAGCAGTAGAAATATTCATAAACCGCAACAATAATAATAATGATGATAATAATAATAATAATAATAATAGTAATAATAATAGTAATAATAATAATAATAATAACAGATATACATACACACATGTATATATATATGTATATATTATACGTATGTATATATGTATCTATTATTAGGATAATAATTAAATGACGAATTATAATATAAAACTCAATGATGAGGGGGTGGCGGATGGGGAGCTGATGCTTCTTCCTCCGAGGGATCAACGGGGCTTGGGGAAAGGAACTTTCGCACATATTTTGGGTAATGTGTCTTTTCATGGGCCTTCAATATCGTAGATCTAGAAAATGTTTTACCGCAAAGAGCGCACCTAAACGGTCTCTCGCCGGTATGGACACGACAGTGGTCCTTCATGTGGTGCCTAAGCTTAAAAGCCTTGCCACAAAATTCACATTTAAATGGTCGGTCCCCCGTGTGAGCGGGTAAATGTGCTATTAGAGAACCAACGTCGGGGAATGATTTACCACAAAACTTGCAAAGCACTACACCCGACGATGGATCTGAGTGAGCTGCTAGCTCCAGGTCCATCGGTTCGACGGTACCACCGCCACCGGGTGCGTAATGGACCTCGGTACCAAGGTGGAGGCCGGACTCCAGGCCAAATTGTGCCTGGAGTTGAAGATGGGCCGCCTGTTCTCGATACTTGAGTGATTCGAGGCTGTGCGATAGGATGTGCCGCGTCAGCTTCGACTGATGGAGAAACGAGGCACCGCAGTACGTGCACGCAAACACCCGTTCATCCAAACCCATCAACTCCTGCAACCAAACAAACAAGAACATCAACTTCTTGCTTCTTTAATTTAAATATCTTAATAAATCTTCTTCGATAATAAATTGTGATAAAAATAGAGAGCATTTTTCTTTTCTTTTTTCTTTTTTTCTTTTTCTTTTTCTCTTTTGTTTTTTTTTTCTCTTTTATGTATCTCTCGACTAAATTTGTCTCGTCTTTTTTTTTTTTTTTCATTTTTTTCTCGCATATAATAGACATAATTGTAATGGACAAATCAATCAATCGATTATCAATCAATCGTTTTATAATATACACGTGAAAATGGATCTTTTTTTTTTTTTCTTCTATCGATAATCACGTGATATTATACATTAGGTTTTGTTTTTTTTTCCATTTTATCAATCATTTATTTATAAGAAAAAAACTAATCTTCAATATATTATTACCAGACAGCAAGACTATATAATTGTAAACTATATCTCTGAATATACACGACAGCACAAGAAGTTGACGCTCATTTTTTGTTTGGCGGGATATATATATGTATATAGCATACGTATACATATATATGTATATATGACAAAACTTTTACCCTTCCCGCCCACCCATTTTTAGTTTCTTTTTCGTTTCTTTTTATTTATTTCATCATCATTATTTTTTTTGTTTTTTTTTTGGTTTCGTTTATTATTAATTTTACCGCAGCGCAATTACAGAGCAAATATGTATAATAAGGCATATTGCACTCAACCAAACAACAATCGGAAAATACAAATATTAATATAAAATTAATGATATATATATATATATATATATATATATATATATATATATATATAATAATGAATGTAAAAATTTTACATACGCAAAAAACGTTATGCCAAATGAATAGATGTATACATATATGAATATAATTATAATATGTAACAACATATATATTTATGTATACATATATATATATAAATATATAATCTATATAATACATATATACATATATACATCATATATATTTATACATAAAATATTTATAAATATATATATACCCTATATATATAAATATATATATATAAAATATATGTATAAATATGTAAATGTAGTAAAAAACAACCATGGCCAAAAACGAAGGTCAACTTCTTGACAGTGAGCTAGCAAGACAGGCTGGCGGGATGGAATGGAAACATCATGGGGGAATTGAGGAATTATTTTAAAATAGGTGGTGAAAATTTGTTCAAATAACAACGAAAACATAAGCGAAAATAAAAATAAAAAATAAAATAAAATAAAAAACAAGAAATAAGAACAACAGAATTTGTCTACAAAATCTATTACAGACACAAAAATATATATATTTTTTTTTTTTTTTTTGGGGGGGGGGGGGGGGGGGGGGGGATAAACGACGAGGCATACACATATAGAGGAAGTGTCAATCAAAGTCATGTTCACGATCAATCGATGACGCGTGATGTATGTTATACATAATGTATATATATATTTATAATACGAGTACGATACACCTGGAATTGTGGTATATAAATTGTATAAATTGAACGATCGTATTGAATATATCGTAGGAAAAAAATTTGATTTTGTTTCTTTTTTTTTTCTTCATATTTATTTTATCTTTCGTTTTTTTTTTTTTTCTTTTTCAGTTTATGGACAAAACCGCGAGGGAAGATCAAACAATTGACAAGGTAATTCTTCACATGCATAATAATAATAATACTACTACTACTACTACTACTAGTACTAATTCTACATCATATATTTTTTATTTAACCTTCTTTTATAAAATTTTACTTCACGAACCCGATATAGTTATATACATACGTATATATATATCCGAAATAAATTATAATCAACGTATAAGTTTCTTTTTATTCCGAGCGATATATAGGATTATTTTATTAGTTTAATCGCAGGGGGATACATAATTCAGCCGGCGAATAATTAGCAAAGCATTTTAGGGGTAAACGGGCTGGGAGCATACATGCAGCAGAACCCACGTGCATTAAAATATACATAGAAAAAAGAAAAAATGAAAAAAAAAGAAAAATTATATACCTATATACTTAAATACGTAAATTTTTTTCATTTCTCTCGTATACGTTATACAACATCGTAACGTCATCGACGTTTTTTTTTTCTCTCCATCCCCTAGACATAGGTATCTATAATCTATATACTTGAGGTTATTTCGTAACGATGAAAAAATAGATGTAGGTATAATAATACAGAGTGATTTTTGTGAAGTTCCCCGGGCGGGGATATTTCGAAAATTAATCAAGATACGAGAAAATAATTCGGATAAAACTTGTCGGATATCGAGGGGGCAAGAACATGGTGCGGCAATATTTTTAGTAGGTGGAGACGTCGAGTCCACGGGAAGGTCGACTTTGTCTTTTCAAATCTAAACCGACATTTTTTAATATACGTGATTTTGTTTAACTTGAAAAATCAAACGACTTATTTTATGATAATTTTTTTTCCTGAGAAATCAATTTTTTATATACGATATTCACCTGAACAACTATATAGAGATTTTTGAACTTTTTAAAAACATTTTACCTCGAAAATATCAATTTCGGAGATAATGTTGCAAGAGACAAAAAGTGACTAATTTTATGCAAATAATTCCGGAAAATAATTACAGAATTTTTTCTTCCCTTATAAATTTTTATCGCAGCTTCTTCGATTGCTTGATTGAAAAAGTTCTGAAAGAATATGCTTCAAGATTCTTTGCATGAAATTACGGAATTTTTGTCTCTTGCAATTTTTCACCAAACTCGATAATTTACACGTAAAATATTGTCAAAAATTGAAACATTTCTAGTTTTTCAGCTGATCGTAATAAAAAAAAATTACTGTCTCACGAAAAAAAAAGGAAAATCTTTCGTACAAAAGTCGTTTGATTTTTCAAGTAGAACAAAATCACGTGATAAAAAGAATGTACAAGTTTCCATTTTAAAAAGACAAAGTTGACCTTTCCCTGGCCTTGGCATCTCCATCTACGATACAAATATTGCTGCATCATTTTCTCTCACCCTCGATATCCTTCAAGTTTCATCCCGGAGTATTTCTTCGTATCGTAATTAGTTTTCGAAATATCGGGGTGGGGAAACTTTCCAAAAAAAAATCACCCTGTATATTATACGCCTATAATTTTTGGCGAACTTTCGGTCAGATCTACTAACTGGCTATTGCAGGCACCTGGATTATAAACTGGGGTACTATACATGTACATACGTATATATTGCAAATTTCTCGTATGATTATAGAGAGAAAGAGAGTGCGTGTGTAAGTGAGTGGGGTATGGTATGGTATTTAATGCTTGACCGAACGCAAGAAGCCTAATAACTAACGAAGGAAGAAGAAAAAAAAAAGAAAGAAAAATTATGTAACGAGAGACACGACGTAACTTGTGTGCGGTACGGGTATGTATGTATGTATAGTGGTTGGAATATTAAGCGTTCGCGTATTATATATTATATATATATATATACCGATTGCAAAGAAGAAATCTTTTACAATAATAATAATAATATCGGCAACCTAATGACCTTGCTTTATCGTAAATCACTGCCGATGAGCAATGGCAGTTTAAAAGTACATATATACAGCAATAGCGTTATATATACACATATACATATACCATATATATATTGCATATGTGAAAAATCAAAAACAAAAAATAAAAAAAAAAATAAAAAAATTACGAGTATATAATATGCAGAGCGATACGTACATTGAAGGATAGAAAAAGAGTTTGAAAAAATTGTCAAGTAAATATATAATATATATAATATATGTATATATATATTGATATAATTTTGAAAAAATATTAGAAAAAAAAAAATAAATAAATAAATATATAAAAAAAGACTCACCGGATCTGGTGGGAGTCTGTAGTCCGTCGTAGCTTCAATACTCGCTATACGGTCGTCCGTAGATCGTTCCCAGTCCACCTCCTTTTTCAACGACTGAAACAAGATCAAAAACAAAAAAAATAGAAACTTTCTTTACACACATATCATTACACAGCTTCGATATTGTGCAAAGTTTCCGAAAATGGACCACTATACATGTATATCATCAACTGCATCTCGGAAAATTTCTTTATGCTATTTCCTGACCCGAAAACCCACACAACTAACCGCTGAAAATTTCTTCTATCAATTCAAAAATCTTTAAACTTATCAAAACCATCTAAATGATGATGAATTTTTTTTTTATACTCCGTTGATTAATGATTTATGGAGAAAAAAAAAATCTGAGTTTGTCCATCTTCGTTGACTTTTTGCGGTCCCGTATAAATATCGTTATATCGAGGTATATATGTTTGAACGTGAATTTTTAACTTACAAGTGGAACTTGCTGAACAGGTGGAAGTCCTGACGGTCCTGCCAGAGGTTCTGTACTATGAGGAGACGGAAGCCTGCTTTGCGGTAGTTGTAGTGTTAGGATGCCCCCGGTTGTCGGACCGGTGTTATTACTGAGACTCATATCGCTGGGACCACTATGTACTGAAATGGGACTAAGAGAGCCTCTCGTTTCCTCGAGACTGGCAGCATCTTCGGAGTTTCTTCTAGGTCGATGAAGAGCCAGGGGACCAGGACACGGACTTCCAGGTCCCGTGGGAGACGGCGGGCATTCGGTCATGTGGACTGCCTCCATAACGTCGCTAAGTTGTTGGGGTTGAGATATTTCGCATTCTTTTTCCGTCTCTCTTTCTCTCTCCCTTTCCCTCTCCCTCTCCCTTTCCCTATCTCTGTCACGTTCCCGTTCCCGTTCCCTCTCCCGTTTCCTCTCCCTGTCCCTTTCTCTTTCTCGTTCTTTGTCCCTGTCCCGTTCCCTGTGCTCTCTGTCTCCTCGTTGTTGATTATCATTAGCCGATATTTGCTGTTCTTCTCTCGAGGCAGCCGCCGCATTTATGTTCGTCATATCCGCTAGTCCCTTTACTTTAAGACTTTCGGCTGTTTTGAGTAGAGCAGATAACTGACAATACTCGACGTTTACTTCTCCCTTGTACATGAAGTCGACGAGGGTTCTTAGCTCGGAGAAGCGGACGTCCTTAAGTATGACTATGGGGTGGCGATTGGGGTGGTCGAGAAATAATGCCTGGAAATAACTGGAGCAGGCCGAGAGGACTACCTTGTGTGCTCGGATCGAGGGACCCTCCGTGCACGCCAGTGTCACGTCAACCAGTGACTCGGACTCCAGCAGCTGACTGAACACACCCAGCAAGTTGCTCTGATGATTGTTCCACCTCAGGCAGTAATGCTCACTTCCCATGTCTGAACTGCCCGCAACCCTGCTGCAACGTACCAATCTCCCATGAGAACGCTACAACTCCGACATTCGTTACACCCAATACCTCAATTACACCCCCCCACCCCCCGCCCCAAAAAAAAAAAAAAAAAAAAAAAAAAAAAACATTCGTTTTTTCGTTTTACTTTTTTGTTTCATAATTTATTTGGAAAAGGAGCGAAGAACTGTGAACCGTATAATTACGATATATGAATTCTTAATCCGTGTCGATATTTTAGGTATACACGTATGCACATATGATATCATCGCATATACATATATGTATATAGTTTATCTCCGCGCTTATAATTGATCTTACGTAATACGCATATTATATATATATATATATATATATATATATATATATATATATATATATATATATATATATATATATATATATATATATATATATATATATATATATATATATATATATATATATATATATATATATATATATATATATATATATATATATATATATATATATATATATATATATATATATATATATACATATATACATATATACATATATACATATATACATATATATATATATATATATATATATATATATATATATATATATATATATATATATATATATATATATATATATATATATATATATATATATATATATATATATATATATATATATATATATATATATATATATATATATATATATATATATATATATATATATATATATATATATATATATATATATATATATATATGTATATATATATAATATATACGAGTATAATGTAATGAATAAATAATTGATTATAAAAAAAAAAAAAATAATAATAATATGTATAACCGCGCGAGAATCTGGGATCGCGTATATATGATCGTTGCATAAAAGTCATTTTTACAATATATTATACCTATATCTTATACTCGCACGTGGAGGAATAATATGACAGATATATCAGCTGACGGTGTTGAAGTTACTTATCTCTGACTCGATTTCGTTTCGACCGTATATATGTATTATATATATGTGCTATCCAGATTACAAAAATATTGTTATTATTATTATTGTTATTATTATTATTATATTTTTTATTCAAATTTTGTTCTTAAATAATTTTTTATCGTTATCACTGGGGAATATTTTTTTTTTTATTGTCATATCATTGGGGCCGACGTGTGGGTCGAATTATTTCGAATGAAAAAAAATTTTGTGAACGGTCTATATTATTAGAATTACGAAATCATTCGAGACGATTTCCTGTGCAATTTTGAGAAACGGTAAAGTTCAGTAATATTTAAATTCGGAAAGATCGGAATGCAGACAGCTATAGGTATATGTATAAAAACTCTGCAGAAAGTCAAATTTGAATTTCAAGTTTCGGAGTTTTTTTTTTTTTTTTTTTGTTTCTCTTCGGATCTTTAGCTTTCGAAATTTTAAATCTTCGGTGTTTTTAGATATGAATTAGACTACTTCCGGGAAAATATTATTTTTTTTTTTTTTAAACTATATGTGATTCGGTGATATAATCAAATTCGGAACCTCAACTCGCAGCCTCGTATCAAAAATCAATTTGTTTTTATCAAACCTCTCAAAAAAGGAAACGGATTTAAATTCAATCGTTTTCGTGTTTAATACCATACGCAAAAAAAAAAAAAAAAAAAAAAAAACCTGTTTGTGGTATACATACGAGGAAAGTTTTTTTTTCCGCAAATATGTAATCACAGTTTGTTTGAAAAAAACCACAATGCGCGTAATTTAAGAAAAGATTGTGTACGATTATCACGTTAATTTCCTATATCATCATTATAATCAATTGTTTTACTGTTTTTTTTTTTCGTTTTTATGAATTTTTACACGCACAATTGTATGAATATATATATAGGTAGGTATACGAAAATAGACATATGAACGTATGTATACGTATATACATATACGAAGACGGTTTTGTTTTGCGGGAGAATCCGCTCCGAATCGTTGGGATTCGTGCTAGACGATTAGATTTAAGGATTTAAGGAAATACATAAACACGAATACAATAACGATACAATTTGGGCATAGCGAGTTCAGTTTCAGAGTTTCGCTTCGCGAAGTTATATTGGCAGTAGTATAAGGTATACCATATACATATATATACTATATAGGTACATACATATATTATACCTATACATATACGCGAACAAAACCTGGCTTCTCAATATTCTAAATGACCTGCGTGCGTGACTGGCTGCTCCTTGGGGTCTGCGGACTGCGGTATAACGCAATTAATAAAATTCCGTTCGACTTTGTCAATAGGATATAAACTTTACGTAACGATATCGCGAAAGACCTGAAAAAGCCTGTACGCCTCTTAACATAGATTTCAAATCTAATCATAAACCTTGAAAAATAAATATGTACATATATATATGTATATGTATAATGTTTTACAAATTTTTTCTATATACCTATATATATTTCGCACGTATAGGGTGAATGTACTATCCTTTTTTGTTCGTATTTTTCGTCTGAAAAATCTATAAAGGAATCGCTGCGAACCCAACGATGTGTAACAAAGTTTACTTCTGATTAATAAAATCGCGAGATATTATCGCCTCAAGTTTATCAGAGTAGTACAATAGTACCGCTTAGTGGTCAGCTGACAGCGATGAGCTAAAAGTCTTTATTTCCGTATGCTGTTTGAGTTCACTCGATCGAAAATTGATCTCTTAATACCAATTTCTTCGTTTTCTTAACTTGTTCAAAAATTTGTATGCATTTACGTATAGTTGAAGAAACTTTATAATGCGGGTTGAAATTTAAAAAAAAAGAAAAAACGTTTTTTGGAAAACGAACTGATATATGATCGGGGATTTTGGTATAAGAGAAAAAAAAAAAAAAGAAGAAAAAATCGTGTATAAAAATGTGATATACCCGATGACGTAGGGTAATTTGTCCGAGCGAGAAATAATCCATCATAAGTTGTGTGCGTTCGAGGAATAGAAAATAATATATATCCGGATTGTGGGTAATATCGGAGCAGTTTACAAGTATTTTAATGGTTCGGAAGAGAATATAAGGGGGGAAGATAAAATTGTTTAGAACACGCAATATGGAAATAAATAAATAAATATAAATTCAAAGAGGCTAGTATGTATATTGTATACATATATATGTATAAATAGAGCTTAATACCTGAGTCGGAAAATTATAGAGTTTTAAGAAAATACAAACACAGACATACGTTCACGATTTGAAAATGTGTCTTCTCGCGTTTTCTTGATAGTAGTAAAAAAAGAAAAAAAAATGTATCAGTCAATGCAGTTTAATCTGACAATCGCAAAAGTCGTAAAGCTTAGCTAAGCGGCGACGGGGCATATATATATATATATATATATATATATACATCGATATGACACGATACGCGAAACGTGTCCGTTGTCTCTTTCTTTCTCCTCCGTCTATTTCTCTCTCGCTCGTTGGCGCGCTCGCTCGTTCGCTCGCTCGCGACCTCGCAACGTGCTTTCGCACCAAGAACAGCTGATGCACTGCGGAACAGTTTATGCCTCCTTCTCGCTGTCGCTGTCGCTGTCGGTTGTCGGTTGTCGGTGTCGGTTGTGTGGTGGTCACATACCTAGATAGGTAGGTACTTATAACTGCAGCACCTACTACCGTACCTCGCTTAAAGAGTTAAACGACTGCTAAAGAAAGAAAGCTCGAGGTTCGCCGTTGCCCGAGGTCAGGGCGACCGCGACGAGACGAAAGGAAGTATAAGGTATATATTTATATACCCATATACATGTATACGTATGTACATAAGCGAACGAACAACGAACCAATAAACTACAATACCGATCGACGCGATTCGGAAAAGTATAAATCGAACTTAATTTCGCGTTTTATATATATCTGTACATATATATCTATATATATAATATACATATATCTATATATATAATATACATATGTATAGATAGAACGTGCGTGCAGTATGGAAGAATTTCAAAAATTCTTTAAAACCGTGTTAGAACAGCAAAAAAAAAAAAAAAAAACGATCCGGATATCTGTCCGAAACGAAATCAATAAAAAATTGAACAAGTATTAAGTATTTTTCGAAAAAAAAAAAAAGAAAGCAAAATAGAAAGAAAAAAATCAAAATTACGTAAGATAAGAATCTAAAAAAATCGCTGATGAACGTGGAGGCGTGTATAGTTATACAGGGTGACCGAATAAATTATACAATATCCAAAATTTTTATTGATTTTTTTTTTTCTTTTTTTTTTTTCAAAACAGGTTGTACCGATTTCTGAACCATTTTCAAAGATATTAATTAATCAATTTATTCATTTTCTCAAATTTGATATTTTCTTCGAGTTTTTTTTCTATTTATTTATTCATTTATTTTTTTTATTCTCCTCATCGGCAATATCCGAGATTTTCACAAACTTTTCTAATCCAATTAGTGATTTTTGTTTCTTTTTTTTTCTCTGAAACAAAATACTGTTTTCGAAGGTTTAAGAGAGGGAGAGAGAGTGTAAAAAAAACGTAAAAATGACAAAATTGTAAAATTGCAAAATAAAAACAGAAATGAACAAAATTAATACGTATAAAAAAAAAAAAAAAACGACCAAACAAAAAATCGTAATCATTTCCACTGAGAACACCCTGTACGTGCGTATAGTTTGTTATATATTTATTATATCTATATTAAATACATATACGTATATAGATATATATAAATATGTATTCACGCAGTTATTACGTAGGTATGGCTACGTATAGGTACGCGGGAGAACACGGAGAGTATTAGCTGTATGTACTTACAACGACGCGCTCGCCTGGCAGCCTGCATCGATACCTACACGTACGGATACGGTACAGCGCGGCGGTATAGCGCGGGTGCACGTACGTACGTACGTACGTATGTATATGTATATCTGTGTAGGCGTAGGTGTAGGTATGTATATATATGTATGTATATATATGCGAGACGACAAATTCTCTCCACGCATCGCGACGCGCGCGCTGCGCCACAGAGAGAAGTTACATAAGGCTCTTACTACTACCGCCTCGGCTTACGGGGGCCTACCTATCCGCGGGGGCCTACGGGCTACGGGCTCTACTCTGCTTTGCTCTGCTCTGCTCGCCACTGGCTGATGCTACTGCTACCGGTGACGCTACCGATGCCAGTTGCTAGTGCTACTGGTGCTGTTGTTACTGTTGCTGTTGCCGTTTGCTTGCGTTATTCATGTCATTTCAGAGGTTTTCTTTGGGTCAATCCATTTATAACGAGAGACACGCATGTATGGTCTACCTACGTATATAACTTCACTTCGCGCCACCCCCGTTCCCGCCACCTCCCTATACTCGTTCGTTCGTTCGTTCGTTCGTTCATTCTTTCTCTTTCTTTCTCGCGGTTTGCCCTCCCGCGTGTATATCTACACGTAACTCTTGTTGTAGGTTGTTACATATATAACGACGGTATTGTCCCCGCTTTTTTTTTTTATTTTTATTCTATGTTTTTGCTCTCTTTCTATGTTCTTACTCTTTTTTTTTTTTTTTGCTTTTTCTAATATTTTTTTACCGATTTTTATTTTCTTCTTTCATCTTAAGGAAGTATCCAGATAGTGAAAAAAATTTTTTTACTCGAAATCCATTTTCGTTATTGCTAATCAATTTATATATTATATAGGCTGGGTTATTTTATCTGAGAAATCTTAAACGAATATAATAATTTTTATCGATTCTACATACGAGTTAGTATATACATATAATCTATTCTTCTATTATCTCCGTTATTTATTTACTTATATATATATTTGTATTAATATATGAGAGATTCGGTGATAATTGTGATTTAAAATTAAATACATATTTTTTTTTACCGGCTGAGTTAAATTTCTGGAAAACTATAACACTTCTATTGGTTTTATTTACCGATTTATTTATTTTATTTACACGGTACTTTGTCGAAATTTGAAGCTTCTAACAACTGTTGAAAACTATTGAACAGAGAAAAAGAAAAAAAAAAAAAAAAAAAATGGCTAAAATGGAAAATTAAAAACAGCGGCTGAATTCCTATATCGCATTTCTCGTTAGCGTCGTCCGTCAGTTTCCAATAAACTGATTTCATTATACACGTATACAATACACTGTTAGAAAATTTCAAACTATTCCTCGCGTGCGATTATATACCTGGTTAAAAATAGAGAAAACAAAAAAAAAAAAAGCTGTCCCATTATTCGTTGCTTTATTTTTTTGTCTTTTCTATCCTTCTGGCAAATATTCGCGATTGTTTGTAGAATATTTTTTAATTTCAATTTTTTGTTCTTTTCTTTCTCAAAAAACAAAAAACAAAAAAAAAAAAAAGAAACGAAAAACCGTGAACATTTCCAGGCTTCGAAAATAACAAAAGAATTTATATGAATGGGGGTGGATATATAGAGAAAAAAAATCACGATTGCTTATCCTTTCTTTCTCTCTCTCTCTCTTGCTATCCGACCAAAACTATTATCAAATTCAATTGTATACCTTATGTAAATAAATCGAAACAAACGTCTCCGTTTGTGCAATTTTTCATCGTACATACCTATTATACAGCAATTATTTGATCGAACGTAAAAGCTAAAATAATTACTATCGATATTAATAATTATTGATAATTATCTCGATTGAAATAACAAGGAATTATTTTTGGTTTTCTATATACTTCGTTACTGTATTACGAAATAAAAAAATAACGTTATCATACATATATATTTCTATTATATATACCTACCTATGGGTAGAATTATTATTTCGCGCCAAAAAATATTCTCGACAAATTCATTCCGTTAAAGTAACGAGAAAACGATGTCAGTTATGATATGATAATTCACAATCTATTATACTCATAGGCTGTGAATCTAATTACGTCGATATAGAATAAAAGCGAATGTATCTATTTTATAAACGTTAGTTAATTTTTTTTTTTCGTTTATATATTGCGTACAAGCATTATAAATAAGTAAATCCAATTTTTTCAAGGATCTCGTAGCATCGACGTACGCTACCCATATACGTATATGCGTGTATATAATTTGAGTCTAATAATTTATACGAATTGTCAAATGACCGATAGAATTTTTTTATTTTTTTTCTTTCAATTCTTAATTTTTTACATATTTTTTTTTCTTGTTCTAATGCCTCGTCGAATATCAAAGATTTAATTCGTATAATTATATATATTTATCGGATTATCTTTAGCTATTAGAAACGACGAAATTATTATCGATACACCATACAAACACATATATATATATTATACAGCTATAAAAATAAACCGTATGTACATATATATATACGTATATACCTATCCTAATAATTATTATTCGTATATAGGTAATTACGAGTTGGGTATGTATGTACATATATATTTCTGAAAGAAAAAAAAATTATCACGGTATTCCCAATCCGCCAATTACCATTACATTAATTTTTGTTCTATTTTTAGTTATTTATTTTATTTATAATTATTTATTTATTATTTTTTTTAGATAGATATATATATATCAAATTTTTTTTATGTACTCACAGTGCAGCCCGTCTTGCCGTTAACGTTAACAAAATTTGTCCATTATTTTTACGTTTTTTTTTTATTTTATGTTTTTACAGAAATTCCACGATTTATTTATCATCTGCAACGTTATGCTGCTGCAGCGGCCTACCCCAGTACAAAGGTACAACGTAGGTATAACGTGATAATGATTATTCAATATTATAATACTAAAACACTGTTTCCCAAATAATATCGTCACGTCAACGTATTATAATAATATATCAACCACGCTCTATCGCATAATTCAGATATCGAGGTAAATCCATTCAATACAAAATTGCAGCCGAACCGTAAGACGAGCCCGTATCAAAATGATAACGAATAGGTAGAAAAAATGAAGAGTAATAGTAAAAAAAAAATTGTATATCTTTGATGTACTACTAATAACGAAAAATTTTGCTTCCATTATTATTATTATTATTATTATTATTATTATTATTATTATTTTTGTACGGCGGGCTTGTATAATGGCAATATGTTAACAAGTTTCTCGTCATATTTATCCAGCCATTATTCTTCGTTTTCGTATTTTTTTTTCTCGTCCATAAACGAAAGAACGAACGCGCGAATAATTTTTTTTTTCATTTTTTTTTTCACATTCGAAATCAAACAACATATAATTGATTTACAGCTAGATTCAATTGGAGAATTTACGCATCTGAGGTTTAGTTTTCATTCGTTCGAAAAAGACAGAAGAAAGAAAGAAAAAATCTTTTTTTTTTTTTGTTTTAATAATATCGTAACTCTCGTCAACGTTATGCTACATATATTTCGTCTAATTGAAAACGTCGTTCAACGCGTTTAATGCCTCTCAAATATCCATCCATATGTGTTAGTTTGCCGCGAGTAGTTGACGCGCGGTTATGCAGGCTATACAGAGCTAAACAAGCTAAACAGCTACAGCTACAGCTTATACAGCTACACGGGTTCTTCCAGAGTCGACTGCCGCCTACCGCCGCCGCTGCCCGCCGTCCTCGATGCGATACGATACGATACGATGCGATGCTTGGCGAGCACGCGACCTTTGTCAAACGTCAAAGTTTCTGCGCAATGCAGTTTTGGTATTAGGATGGATAGATAAGCAAGGGCGCGCGGGATGATTGATCATCGATGGTTTGATTTCGATGAAATTTTACCTCTCAAAATAGACGAGAAAATTCTTTGAAATAATCGGTCATTCGACAACTTTTGATATGTATATTATATATAAAAATAAAAAAGAAAAAAAGAGAGAAAATAAAAAAAAAACGGACAGACATAATTTGCAAGATCGAATCCTCAGAATCATGACGTTTATCATTATATATTCAAGTTTTGAAATAATATTAGTGTTACAATATCGTATTAGCCCGCCTCAAAATGGCGGAAATTTCATTACATTTAATATCAATGTCAAAACTATTAAACGTTTTTTTTTTTCTTCTCTCTCTCTCTCTTTCTTTCCTTTTTCCCCCAAATACTTCGAAAACTTTTAAATTCTTCCTTATTTTCCGTTTTTTTTTTTTTTTTTTTCTTTTCTTTTCTCTGTTTTCATACCACGTCTCTCTCTCTCTCTCTCTCTCTCTCTCTCTCTCCGTTTGTACTTATTTGAAGACAACTGATCGTATCCCACTATATATACATGACATACACCACGTTAACGTGTAAGTTTTTTTTTTTTCTTTTGCTCTTTTCTTACTTTTTCTCCGTACTCTTCGCTCCTTTCCGTTTAATTTTTTCGAAGAACCGCCCCGGATAGCAGCAACAAAATTTTATGCTTTTTGGGTTTTTATTTCGATTTTGATTTAAACACGGATACGTAGGTATAATTTACAATATTTTTTTTTTTTTACGTACCTACGAACGATGAACAACAAACAATAACAACAACAACAACAAACAATAACAACAAGAAGAACAACAACTATATAATTACATACGATAACTAGTATTTGTATATTATCATCGGTAATATAAACTTTCACACGTTTTGTTTTCTTTTGGTGATTTATTATTATTATTATTATTATTATTATTATTATTATTATTATTATTATTTTTATTATTATCCATATTTCACACGATTCCCTTATTCGGTTATATGTATATATATACAAAAACAGCCAGACTGCAGTTCTGTATATCGATGCTGTGCAGCGTGAGTATATTATAGACCGAAGGACATTTATTTTATTCTTAACGACGAATTATATACCACCCTTTATACATTTATATCTATATTATCTTTATACATATACATATACATATACATATACATATATATATATATATATATATATATATAAATATATAGGTATATATATATGTATATATACGTTAAACGCACGCACTTTATAACACGATCAAAATAGACACTCTGCATATAAATATTTACCTTGCTACATGTAAAATGAATGGAGCCTGCCTGAATCGAACGAAGGAAGGCTCAACCGGCCCACTGTGACGTCGCCGGCCTACTGTCAGCTCAGCGCACTCCGGACCGAGAGTCAAGTGGCGAACCGTTCGTCCTATACTTCGGAGATGAGATATTTCTATTATATATGATAAAAGTTCGTTATTAGAGGTTCGAAAATTCGTTAACAGTTGTTTTATTAATTATCATACATATACGGGACGTTGTTAGAGCGTATTTTATGAAAAACTTTGCTTTTAGTTCGATCTTTGAATCGCGTAGTAGTCAGGTGTGAAACGCTCGCGCACGCATACTGTACCGTGCGCGGATTTAGCCGGTTGTATTAGTGCGACGGTTTCTACGATATAGTAGTCTTCGATGCCAGTGTGTAGGTGGTGTGTATACCTATATCTATATTATATATATATATACATGTTATACAGAGTCCGATGCGGTGCGGCGCGGCACGGTGGTGCTGGTGGACTAGGAAAAAAAAGAGAGAAGTAAATAAAATAAAGAAAAAAAAATAAGAACAAGGAAGAAAATAAAAATGAAAAAAAAAAAGTTGCATAAACGTCGTTACGGCGACCGAATTTTTCCCTAGATTTTTTGTTCTAGATTTTATTCTATTTTATTTATTTTTTTTTTCTTAGATTTTTTTCAAAGCCAGAAGACTGATTGTTATTAGATAATTGCAATATGCGGTAAATCTGCAGGTATACGATGATTCTATATCGTAATAGGTATATAGGTTTATTTAATCGTTCATTATTCGTATATGTATATAGGTACATACAAATACATATTTATTCGAAGCGATTATTGCGCGCGTTTCAGAATTCAAAAAAAACAAAAAAAAAAAAAAAATGTTACGTTAAGCGATACGTAAATAAAATTCGACAATACATAAATGTATAATATTGGTATCCGTACATAAAATATTGTGTTTATAAAAATAATTGTTCAAAATTTTGATCCTGATTTTTAAACATATATATATATATATATATTTAGAATTTACGCGCTAGCAGCTTTGTACGCGATATAATCATACGGCGAACTTTATTCGATGTGTAGTACAAGTAAAAGTTGCGCGTTCTGCGGGCGTACATGTATCGAGATCGAACCCGGGTATCTGTGTATCTATCTCTATCTCTATCTTTATCCTTATCTTTATATCTATATCTATCTCTATCTCTCGTTCCGTGAGCTATATAAAGTATACGCTATATATATTGTATAGGCTGACGATTGTAGATTGTGACTACTGCCACAACTTTCTGGCGTAGAAAAAGCCTAGACGTAGTCGGCCAGGTGGCGCGGAAGGCCAGACGAACTCGCGTATACGTACGTATACCTACTCGCATATGTATGTATCGTCGTAGTGTGGCGTATTCGTATGTATATATCCACGTATTGTACAGTAACGCGGTGTGTTTCTATCTGGCATGGGTAGAGGAAGGTAGGTAGGTAGGTGGGTATACAACAACACGCTGACTCTGTACAGTGTACACCACACACCCGCGCACGTATTATAATTAAGTCTCTGATAGTCTGTATATAAATTCGGGTGCGTGCGTGCCTGCAGCAGCAGCAGCAGCAGCAGCAGCAGCAGCAGCAGCAGCAACAGCAGCACCAACATCATCATCATCATCGTCATCATCATACTCTGCGGTAAGTATATTAAGTATATAGGAGATATCGGATCTATATGCACACATTTAAAACTACGAATCTCGATTGGTTATTTAGGTAACGAACGAATTCAAGCCGCATGTTTATCGCCGCGGTGTTGCTTCGCGCGCGATTAAAGAATCTCTCTCTCTCTCTCTCTCTCTCTCTCTTTCTATTTCTCTCTCTCTCTCTCTCTCTCTCTGCAACCCCACGAACTGCAGTTGTATGATGTAAGACATATATGCGTTATCTATCGAAAATATGACTTTCGGAAGACTAAAAAATGAAAAAAATTGAAGAACAAAAAAAAGAGACGTAATATCAGTTTTATTTATTTATTTATGTACTTTTTTTGATTTATTTATTTCACTTCGCATTTTGATTAGCATATGGGTATTATTATATATACGGGTAGATATTATAGACAATCCGAGGTTTCTGTGCGAAATATATATACTTATATATTATATGCAAGCATATTACATCTAGTTCAAAGTCTCGTTCAATTGTACCTATATACCTACCTACGCGAGGAGGTGAGTGAAGGTGTATAAATATATAAATATATATATATATATATGTATAGCACTTATTCTCGAACGGGCAGCTTCTTCTCTGAAAATTATCATTACCGTTAGCTTTCACTCGTTATAAGCGCGAGGATCATATATAGGAATATATACCTATATATCAACGTTTATACGTACGGCTGTCATACCACCCGCCTTTCCCGCGCTGCAAACGCTTAAAATTAGTCGCTTAATTTATATTTTATTTTATTTTTCGACATTTTTATTTATCATTTATTAAATAATTACAACAGATACACATATAGGTACATATTATGTATAAGCTTAATACATACACACTATACATTAAATTTTATTATATTTTGTAACAATTTTTTTTTTTTTTTTTATACACATGTACGTATATATAGGGATACATAGATATGTCTGTATCGTTAACCAATTCGGTATATATACATATATGTATATATGTATATACATACTATTACGACCTTGCGCTTCATCCCCTGATTCCTGCTGCAATGTGGGTCCGCGATCTGACTTTGTATATGTTGAATCAAGTCTTGAGGCGGATATTTGGACGAACGGAGCTGTGGCGGTGGAGGAGGAGGAGGATGAGTAGGAGAATGAGGAGGTGAGGGAGGGGGCGTTTACATACGTACGTGTACTTATATACGTACGTAAATGGATCAATTTGGCGATTACGTAACTCCCCTCGGTGTCTAGCGAGCATCCAGGTGTCACGGTTTAACTATGTTATATAGGTATATATGTATAGGTATATATATATATATGTATATAATATGACGCAGAGATTTTGACAAATATTTTCATGCGTTCACATTTGTAGAATTTTTTTTTTTTTTTTTTTTTCATTTAACAAAATTGATAAAATTTCAAAAATTCGGATCAAACCATTCGTTTTAAAATCGGCTATTTTTGACAATACACCAATCCACTTTTCGGTTCGGTATATTTGGCCCAAAAGAGGACTTTTTTTCTGCATAAAACCTGATTTGAATGAAAGTTCAATGAAATACTGAGAGAAATGAGTCCTGTATCATGAAAATCGAATCAAATCTCGAACCATATAAAACGACTATAAAGAACCGCTCGATTTCAAGACTTTGAAAAATCATATCTTGAGAAGGAGCAAGTCCTTGGGGCTGAAATTTTGACGAACCTAATCGTTCGTCAGGTACTTTGAGGGGAAAAAAAAATCGGTAGCCAAATCGGTGACACGAGTGCAGCGCACGATTCGATTTGCCTCGCTGCGCTGTCTCATTTTCGCCCCCACCTTCCCCTATATTTGCAAAGATAAAATCAGAGAATGAAATTATTCAAGAACTACAACACATATTTGAATATTTATTATTAATATACTATTTCGGTGATAAAGTTTTCTTTTTACGAATTATATATGTATATATATATATATATATATATATATACATATGTATATATAAACGGGTTGCAGATTATAAATTAATTAATAAATTATGTAGATACGTATATACATATATGCAGTATAATAAAACCGATCGACGATTAAGATTATTTATGAACGACGTCCTAAAAAACAAACAAAAAAAAAAAAAAACAGAAGCAAAAGAAAGTATATATGTAGCTAATAAAAAACGAAAGAAAAGTTTCTCATATCATAGAATTATATGCCCATATCCGCGTATCTACATAGTTTTGTTGTGAACCTATACCTACCTGTACCGATATTATTACCTACGTGAATAGCTATCACGGCATGAGGTAATATTTTTTATTTAATTACGGCTATAATAAACTGACGGAAATGTCCTTTCTACCTTTTTTTTCCCCCGTTAATATAATAACGGTTTTTCTTATCCTCTTTCATTTTTTTTTTTTTTTTTTCATTTTTTATTGCCAGTTAAACAAAACTTTTCCCAATCATTTTATCGATCCGCTAATATCATCTAATATTTTAGGAGAGACGCGAGCACATCGTTTTTTTTTTTTTCTTTCTTTCTTTTCTTAAATCAAAAGCTAAAGCTGTCACCATCGAATAACGAAAAGACGCGTTTATTATTATACATATACCTCATTTCGTTATATTTTATTTCACTTTATAATCGCTGTTCAGAAAATGTATTAATTTGAATGAAAATTCTCTACTTAAATACTTCAAAGGATTTTATTTATTTTTTCGTTCTTTCTTTCTTTCTTTTATTTTTACCTCCTCCTCCTCGCCCAACGAGCCTGATTTCACATTTATGTGAAGAAGCAGAAAAAAAAATAAATAAATAAAAAATAAAAAACCAAAAAAGAAATTGGAAAAATGAAAAAAAAAAAAAAAAAAAAAAAAAAAAGAAAAATACCAAATCAAAAGAGAAGAAAAGCTAAAAGCTACCTTTCAAGGGGAACAGTCGTTTCAAATGCGCGCCAACCACAACTTAACTATATATGTATGTACAGAAGGTTAAGATCCTATTAAAAATAATGACTCGTAATTTTTTTTTTTTTTTTTTTTTTTTTCAACGCCATTCCATATATATGTATATATATATAGGTATTATACATATACCATTCCTGCACCATCAAACTCCCCCCATCCCGCGAAACGAACGAACCTCGTGTGCAGTTACAACAACGAATATATGCTTTATTATTCTTCGTGCGTATTAATTATATGCGAGCGATGCGTATATACTCGTTTCTATTATGTAAATAGGTATATATATGCAACGTAGGTATACGAGTATATAGCAGAGTGATTGATCATCAATTAACAATCGGATTAAAAACTAATTACAGTAGTTTGATAGCGACCGAAAAAAGACAAAAAAAAATTGAAATGAAAGAAACAAAAGAATTATGTGTATAAAAATTGTGGCGCAAAACATGTGAAAAAAAAAAATTTATCATGTGTTTTGTATATATTTGAGTTCGTATATATTTAAGCAGCCGTATTGAATTTACATCTGGTATACGAAATTTTCGAAAAACTTTTTCTCCACTTTCAAACGATAGCTGTAGAGAGAAAAAAAAAAAAAAAAAATTCGCGTGAAAAATATCATTGCAACGATTACGTTTTTTTTACGCGACTAACGTAAACGTCGAATATATAAATCGCGTCAATGCGAAATCCGAACCGGGGGTGATATGGGGAAAAGATGCTAATAATAGATGACCGAATGTATGTACCTGCGACGGTGGGGTACGGGGGTTCGAAAAAGAAAAATGAAAAACAAAAAAAAAAAATAGAAGAACGAAAAGAAAAGGAAAAGGAAAAGAAAGGGCAAGACAAAGAAGACCGGAAATAAAAGGGGTATGCACCGGATTTGCGAGGGTCGCTAGATGAGGAAGAGAAAGAGGATGATAAAGAGAAGAAGGGATGAGGAACGAGGAATTGAGGAACGAGGGATGAACGGAGGGAAGGGAACGGCGAGGAGGAGGAGGAGGAGGAGGAGAGGGGACAAATGGAAGAGGTGGCGCCGGGGGAGAGGAGCGGAGCGGAGGGCAACCGCGGATCAATCGGTAGCCTTCCGCGTCCCTCGTACCTACGTCTACCTACCTACTCGAAACTCCGACGCCCCCACCGACGCGGACGTGGACGCGGACGCGACGCGATGGGACGGGACGGGACGGAACGTGACGCTGCTTCGGCTGCATCGGAGCTGCTCGAGGTCCACCCCGCGCGCTGTGCGTTGTGGGTGCAGGCGCGGCGGCACCCGCACCAGCACAGAGACTCTAGTTCGCGCGTTGACACGCAGCCCGTGCAGAATTACGCATGCATTCATCAGACAAGAGACAGTCACTTCACCCGACTGACTGACTGACTGACTGGCTGACTGACTGACTGACTGACTGACTGACTGGCTGACTGACTGACTGACTGACTGACTGACTGACTGACTGACTGACTACGAGTATCTATCTATACATGTATTCTGCCCTTTTACTTTACTGCACCTTTTCAATGCGGGCTATGATCGCTACTGTTCCAATCGCGGAGGTTCTGGGCTAGTGGGATTTTTGTGGCATCAAATGATCTTCATTAATTTAATCGAAATTCATTCGAAACCATAATTTTCAAGGAAAGAGTAGAAAAAAAAAAATGAACAATAGGAATTGAACAAACGAAACTGAAATTCTAACAGTTTTTACAAGTTTTGGTAGCAGTATTAGAAAAAAGAAATAAAAACAAAAATTAGACCTTAACTTTTGACTTTTTTTTTCTTTTTCTTTCCGATTTTGATTTTTCTCGTATATAATTTGCAACTCTTTGTTCAAACGTGATCAGCTGAATAAATAAAAAAAAAAAAAAAAAAATGATAGCCAACAAAAGTTGAAAGTTGAAACTTCCGAAAATCTCTATCATTTTTTTTTTTGTTTGTTTTATTTTTATTTTTCATTTTTTTTTCGCTTACAAATTTTCACCCGTCAGTTATAACGTTCCGAAAAAAATTTTTTAGTTTTCGATCGATTCAAGCGCAGGTCCGTTGATTAATCAGCCAAATCTAATACATCCGTGATCCCTCCCTCATCCCATAAGTAAACCAGTACAGCTTGGTTTTGGAAATTCAGAGTATCCCAAAATGCATTTATTTGTCAGGCAAAGTTTATTTCACATCAAGAAAAAATTTTTCTTTGAAAACCTTCGTCGTAAGGTTTTAGGCACATCGTTATTCCGATTAAGGTCGTTGAGGGCTCATTTTGTCCAGAAAAGAAATCCTCATCATGTGAACGAAGGAATTTTTTTACAATTTCGTGTTGGCCAAGTTATCTGCAAATTAGTGGCCTAAATATTGAAAATTTTGGATAATTGATCGTAACTTTTGACATGAATTTTTTTTTACCGATCCCTGCGTTCATAAGATGTAGAATTGCCGTCTGACGAAAGCAAGACCTTGAGAGGTTGAATTGGACCAACGATGCGCCTGAAACCTTACGACAAAGTTTTTCGAAGAAATTTTTATTTCATGTGAAATAAGCTTTGGTTGAAAAATAAATAAATTTTGGAGTACTCCAATTTTCCCAAACCAAGCTGTACTGGTCCCCTTAATGAATTAAAAAAAAAAAAAAAAAAAATTCTGGGATGCCCAGAAATTGCAGGCTTATATAAAAATGCACGCGGATTATATGTATATAGCTTTATATATATATATATATATATATATACGTATACATATACATATACTTTGGTGTTAGCGAGTAGGTGTATCTATGTAGGTACCTATATATCTATAGCTGCAGTGGCTTAGCGACCGTAGAGCGTTGTGGAGTTGAGCTAAGGACTTGAAGTCTTCACCAGGCGTCTTCTCCGCGATCTAGACTTTCCTAGCCTGAACCTAGCCTAGACTATCCCATCCTATCCTATCCCTATACTATCCTAGCCTAGCCTAGAGCTATATAGTTAGAAGGAGAAGTGCACTCCGCCACAGTGCACGGACGTCTGCTTGGTATTGATCCTCGGGCTCAGCTATAGTGGCTACCTTCACCCACTAATAATTCTTGTCAGACTCCCAAAGTCTCGACAGCCGAAAGCCAAACCAAACCCGAGCGGAACTGACCGACAGGAAACGTCAAGAAATTATTATAGACGGAAGAAAAAGAAGAAAAAAAAATTATAAAAAGGAGAGAGAAGGAAAAAAAAAACTAAGAAATGGGTAAAAGAAATTAATGTAACTACTGGAGACAAAAAACGAACGTTTTTATTCGGTTTTCGAAAAATTGACTAGATTTTTCTTTTTGTTTCTAGAGCTGCAAATGAAAGTGAGCAAGATATGCAATTTTTGAAGAGATATAAAAGAGTACGTGTTAAATTTCGAGATATGGAAAATTTTATTCAAAATCAAAAAAGCTTTTTTTCGCATATTGATGATGGCGGCTGATTTAATAGAAAATCGGTTTTGGTTTTATGAATGTACAATGAAAGAATGAAAAAAAAAAAAATAGAACCGAAACCGGCGATTCAATGACCTTGAACTTGACGTTTCAAGGACGTGTTCAACGTCTCTCTTACATACATGGTCCGTTATCTCGGTGCTTTTAGAACTTGCTGGTATTGGTATTCACTTCTGGCTCAACTGCTTGCTGCAGTCAACGCTCAACCGCCGTAAAAAGCATACTTAAACCTGATAAAGCTGTAAACAGCTGTACATACCTACATAACTGCAACGAAGTATGTATATTATATCTACATCGTGCCCGATGGATATATACACGGCTATTATGGGGTTAGCCCGGCGGTTTATTATATCAATATAAATATAATGTGAACAGAAGTACAAATTAATGATCCCGAAGCTATATGTAGGAGCAGGTGTAAACGATTCGAGCTTTTTCTTTTCTTTTTTTTTTTTTTTGCCAATTCTGTTATACGTGTGAAATTCTTTCGGAAGATTTTTTTTTACTCTTTTATAAAAATGTAAAAATTCTACGGTTAATTATTATCAATTAATTGTCGATTTTAATACAGTTGAAGAAAAATTGATTCAAAGTATCGAACAAAAATCGTTCGTTATTCGATATAAAATTTGATGAAAAATTTCATTCCTGAACATATATTTGATTTGATAAGACATCCAGGCTCTTTTTTAACTTCCCGCTATAAAAATTGAAAATTAAAAAAAAAAAAAAAAAAAAAAAAAAAAAAAGGGAAGTTATTGATTTTTCTTCTTCTATCTATTGATTTATTTATTCTTGCTCTAATATTTTTACATATTCTCATCTACGACTGATTTTTATTATACATAGGTATAGGTATATATACGAGTATGTATGTATGTACATATACATATTCGTTAAAAAAAAAATTTTCTCCTTCCCCTCGTCTTTATAACGCGCAAGATTTTTATTCAACGTACGAATTCTCTTTGACCGTAGTCAAGGCAGAGGAGTGAGATTTTTTTATACAAACTATATTACAAGGTGCAAGTGATAAAAAGATAAAAAGAGAGTCTGATCCATTATCGACAAAGTGCATCCGCGAGAGCAATAACTTCGTATATAACTGTAGGCATATATTTTTGATCAATTGATAGGTAACACTATGTACACATATATACGAATTCGAGGTAATGAAATAATTAACCCCGTAATTTGATTAACAAAAAAAAAAAAAAAAATTGAAATTAATTCGGCAATGATTATATATCGTGGTATATTTTATGTATACATACATACATGTATAGTTTTTATATTTTTTCATATTTTATTCCATCATTTTACTTTTTAGTATCGTTTTTTCATTTTCTACTTCTTTTTTTTTCTTTTTTTTGCTCTTTAGTTGGTTAATCACATCCTGTTCGAGCCAGGTGATGCCATAGTGGATCACAGGTGCGTGTGTCTATATATATATACACTCTCTACGTTCAGAAAATATATACCTATACCTAGTAGAATTTTGAAGACACGCTTCGGGCCAGAATATAGAGGTAGATGTGTAGATATTATAGATATGTAGACTCGTCTATATTATATACTGTATATAAATACATAGTATATATGTACATATACGAGTATAAATATCTATATACCGATATAGAGATCCGTGAAGCCGATTATATCTACGCAAAAGTGACATAACGGTCTTTCCCCCTCCCCCTGTCGTTAATCACTATTTAATATTAAACATTAATTAGATTCTGCACGCAAAGTCAAGGCGATATTCTACGGATATACCTATATGTAGATGGATTAATGACGATATCTATATATATATATATATATATAGCGATAAGTAGAAAAAAAAAATGATCGTTACATCGGTAGATCCTGTACCAAAACGAACAATTAAACGATAAATAAATAAACAAGTAAATACAAAAGAGAATCGAAAACTAAAAACCAAAATACAATTTCTTGTTTTCCTTTAATTTTTTTTTTTAACTATGATACCTATAGGTATATAGGGTAATTAACTAATCTGACATATATATATACCTATATGCGAAAAATGGACGCAGAATTTCACTTAAATTATTTATATTAATCGGGTAAAATTGACATTCGCATCAGTCATATAATGAACAACTATATATATATACTATATAGATATAATACTTGATCGAACGTTGCAGAACGCATACCCTTGAGCTGCGGGCTGCAAATCGCTTTATTATCGAGTATCAAGATCGAATGGTATACACCTATATATATATATATATATATATATATATATATATATATATATATATATATATATATATATATATATATATATATATATATATATATATATATATATACCTGTACATTTATACATACGTATGTATAGAATGGTGAAAAGAAAATGGAACAAAAAATCAGTGAAAAATAAGAGATAAAAAAACAGAGAGAGAGAGAAAGAATAAGATGAGATAATATTTTGGAAAAAAAATAAAAAAATAAAAAGAAAAACGTAACAAAAATTGACGTGATAAATTGCCCGGGGAAATTTATCAAACACATAGAAATATAAACGATTCTTTGTAGATATATAAATATAGGTATATATGTATAAGTATATAAAGCGAACGCAGCTTATTTTTCTTACCAAAAGTTATGAAAGCTGCAGCCCAGCGTCTGTAGTCGGATATATAGTTAAAGCTACTCGCTTTCTATGTACAGGGTGTCCCAGAACTAAATGTCCAAAATGAAAGGTGGCCTAGAGAAGGTCGAACCGAGTAAATTTTCCCGAAGAACACGGGGTCTGCGAAGTCGCGTTCGCGAGATATCACAAGTTAAAAAAAAAAGTATCGCTTTGCGCCGCGTCGACGCGGCGCAAAGCGATACTTTTTTTTTTAACTTGTGATATCTCGCGAACGCGACTTCGCAGACCCCGTGTTCTTCGGGAAAATTTACTCGGTTCGACCTCCTCTAGGCCACCTTTCATTTTGGACATTTAGTTCTGGGACACCCTGTATAATATACCAATACGTACACATAAGTACATAGCTGTTAGGTATATGAGGTATACGATAAGATGCGGGCGCGTATTAACTTGGCAGCGATAGAAAGAGGATGAGAGAGAGAGAGAGAGAGAACGAGGACGAGGACGAGGATGAGATGGAAGAGCAGGAGGATAAGGATTAGTCGAGGGGTATACCTAGGAGTGGGTTCATCGTCACGCTGTCTGCGGCAATCTGCGTACAGAAATTGCAAACAATTTACGAAAATTACTTAACGAAACTAACTCGGTTTAAACTTAGATACATATATACATATACATATATATACCTATGTATATGCAATACGTTGGATGCATAAGATTTTCCAAGATGCATATAATAAAGAGCGTATAATAATTAGCAAATTTTAGGATCTCATACATGTGCAGGATATGATCGATGGACTCCAATCAGGAGTCCCCGAAGAAACTTTTATTAAATCTGTCGAAAAAAGGGCCCTTCATTGTGAATATGTCGGGTAATTTTTCGAAAATACCGTTTTTCTCAATTATTTATTCAATTTTTTTACTATAACAAATATTAATTATTTTCACAAAAACGATTTTTATTCATTTTTTTTTCTTTCACTAAAGAAACGCTTTCGGTCCTTTGATTTTTTTTTTTTTTTTTTTTTGCACACTCGAACAATTGAATTTTCTACAATTATATTCTGAACTTTGGATAACTATATATACGTTCTCGGATCTTATATAGGGGTGTAAGAAATTTGAAAAAATTAGAGTAAATGCTCCTCACGATGCGCTTCACTTTTCAAGAAAAAAAAAAAAAAGAAAAAATCATTCCAAGGACGAAAACCATTCAAAAGACACTTCTACGTAATATATAATCGACGATCGGATATAGTATACAACGATTATGTTTATTTATCGCGTATTTCAATTCGATTGGATTACGTCATATAATTTTTTTTTTTTTTTTTTTTTTTTTTTTTTTTTTTTAGAAGGGGGTTCCAGTTTTTAGCGATGACGTAAATCGCCCGGCGTTCGTAGGTCAGTTACAATATAGGTATATACATATATGTGTATTATACATGTAGTGCAGGTATGTACCGGCGCTGTTAACGTTCTATAGACGCATTGAAATTCGGCACACTTTTACTTCCTTGTATTGTAATTGTACATACATAACCAGGGAAAAAATAATAATAATAATAATAATAATAATATAACGATACCGATAATAATGAAAATAGTGCGATAAACGAAAGAATAGGAAAGAAAGAAACAAAAAAAAAAATCAACAAAAATCGATTCGTTAACAATACGATCAATGATTGAACGCGAGAAGAAAGAAAAAAAAAAAAAAAAATAGCTAAATAAGTACCTAGATGCTGTAAAAGTACCGTGAAAGTTGCAGCGCGGCGCGTTACAAGTCCCCTCGTCGCGTTATTATATACCTATATACATATATACATATACATATGTGTCGTATTGTAAAACTTGCGGTTCGTTTATTTCCCGAAAACGCTCAGTTGTACAGTTTAGTGTATTTCCCTCGACAAGTTTAATTTAACAATGTACCTGTATGTAGTTAGAGAAAAACAAAAAAAATAAAAAAAAAAAAAACGAATTAAAAAAAAGTTGCATGGTCCTCTGTACTGAGAGCGGGTGTGACGGTGGGTCGTACTGGATACGGGGAATAGGGAAATAAACTGCCCTTTGCCAGATGAATAAAAAAAAAAAAAAGGTAAAAGAAAAAAGAAAAACTAGGCAAAAAGGCAAAAGGTATAAACTATAAAAGGGAAAAGCAGCAAAAGCGGTAAAAGAGGCTAAAGGCTAAAGCCAAAAGCCAAAAGCCAAAAGCCAAAAGCAAAGTCTGAAGTGGAGAATTCTCGTGTACGATATATATACATGTATATAAAGAGTTTGAGAGTATAATATATAAGGTATAAGTCGGCTGGCTGGCCTTTCTGAATATTTATACATACATGTGTATATATACATATGTATATACATGTATACGTGTGCAGAAATACGCATATATATCAAGGTAGGTAGGTAGGTAGGTATATGGTAGCCGTGTGGCTCCGCTTCGCCTAGACGATTATAATTATTACCCGAGCAGACAAAAAGCGCGCGCGCCCCGCGCGACTACAACCGCACGGTCGCGTCGCGGCGTGGATCCTGCGTGCAGGTCAACGTAATGTTATTTTAGCGATCTAAAATTGGCAAAAACTTGCCTGACGTCTTCGAGTCTCGGAACAGATTTTGCCTACCTGGCTTCTTTCCAGTCCTATACCTACCTACCTGCAACACCCTCTCTCTCTCTCTCTCTCTCTCTCCTTCTCTCTCTGTTCGCTCCCCGTATCCCTGCACTTCCTACGTTACCCTTCACCACCCTCTCGCATTCATTCCACACTTAAAACACGCACGCACAACCGTACGAGATCCCGAACGCAGAACGCGTCTCATATATGTGTATATAGGTATGTATTACACCTATATACGAACGTATAAAATACACGTATACATATATAGTATAAGAGCGCATTTTATGCGAGACCGAAAGAGACGCTGGGCGGGATTCGGGGAGGCGTGCGAAATTATATTCGAAGCTGCGGAGGAAAAATTGACCGCAAAAATTTCTCATTCTCTTTCTTTTATATACACACGTATGTATATATACTATATATATACAATCTTGTATACCTACGCGGTTTATGAGCTCAACGATTTTTGCGTATACATATGTAATCGTATAATTAAATATTTCCTTTGTTTTCGAACGATAATATAGCAACTTTTTTCCCCTAAATTTCTAACGGCTAGAAAATTTCATACGTACTTATATAGGATAAATTTGGAACAGAAATTGATAATAATGCGATTTTAGTATTTGCAATAAAGTTGTATATAGATAATTCAGTTACATATATACATATACATAGGTATATATATAATATTTAATGTTATTCGCAGTTTAGTAAAGATAATTTATTCATTTTAGACGCAAAAACTTTTTTGCAGAATTGTCATCGCGTGTTTCTCTCGAGTCTGCACTACAGAAACCCAGAGCCAGAGCCTAGTATTGTAGAATATAATATATATATCGTGCGTGTGTGTTAACGGAGGATTCGTGCGAGGGCGCGTGATAGGTACCTACATACCTATACCTTATACCTCGGAGTCCTGCGTGGCCGAAGGACAAGCCTTGGATGTTAACTTTTGTATAAACTTAAAATTATATTACGATCCGGAATTTCCTAACTAGCATAAAGTCAATTCCTATATACCTATGTATACATAGAAATATAAAACGATCAAAAAATATAATATAATTTAGCAATTCGCTATATACAAATATAATATAAAAATTTTCCGCAGGTCATTTCGAATATGCAATCATTATTATTATTTTATTAATCTTTGAAAATTTGAATGAACTTTCATACTTATACTTCCGTTGCGGTATATGGTTAGTAGGTTGATCGGTTGTTCGATTAATTGAATTTGACGGTAATTTATCAACAGGTAATTAAGCCTCGCCTATACATAGCTTTAATAGTCGGAAGATTATTATCGCGGTATCTATTAAGGTATATCGCAAAAATGATCGAAGGTATATTACATACATATGTGTATATAAACCGCAAGGTATTATATCTATACGTATACATGTATAGTTTAAACGAATTAAATGCGATTATATACAGGTATTGTTACATAGTATACTATCTTATCTATGGTATCTATACAGTGGTTAACCATGTTCAATATACATACATATATATAGGATAAGGATTGTACCAAGATCGCTGTTGTGATATGCGAACTTTGAGATGTGGCATATACCTACACGTACAGCTATGGTGTTGCGTATACGAGATCAAGGGATTTTAATAACGTTAGGTAAAACGTCATGGTGTTTAATATATATAGGTATATATATATATATATATATATATATATATATACGTTACGCAATATTGTTACGGAATATGTATATGCGTGTATATACAGGTATATGTATATATTTATTTGTGTGTATATGTATATATGCGTGATTACTAATTACTACATTTTCCCGACAGATTGCGATCTTATCGGTACACTTACCGGAAGTGCCGCGAGAGCTACTATATTTTGCACCATATCCCCGCGTCGTGTGTTACGTACAGCTTTTTATAGGTATATGTATAAATATAGGTATATATGTATAGGTACAACTGTGCGCGAGAGGGGGGCCCCCATTTGAAAACCACTTTGGACGGACTGACTGACCACGACTGATATAATTAATGGATAACCATATATTTTCAATTTTAATTCACGCCTATACATAGTCAGCGGTATACATATATAATAATATACATATGTATACGCATATATATCAGCCCTGTAATTTTCGGCTGTACGTTATAAGAGAAAGCGCGAAATACCGCGGTTAGATAAGAAAAGAAGAAGAAGAAGAAGAAGAAGAAGAGAAAAATAAAATAAAACAGAATCAAAGGTAGCTTGAAAAATACTAACCTAACCCCGTGCTAATTGTAGAAAAAAAAAAAAAAACTGATTTAGGAATTACGCTATATCTTGGAAAAATTTGACTGCATTGACGGTTGGAAATAAGATAATAGAGAGGAACAAAAAATATGGAAGAAATTGCGTTTAGAACGCGTGAAAATTACTTCTTCATTTTCTTTCATTTTCTTTCATTTTTTTTGATTTATGAAAGCCAATGTCTGTTTTATTTTTTTTTATTTTTCTTTTGGTATAAGGGTAATCGTGGTGATCGGCTAGAACGACGTTACTTAGATTCTCGGTTAGGAGCTGTTGCGACCTTTTGACATTGGGAGAACGATAATGGCGAGGCCATTCCGGAGAGATAGGATCTCTCTGCCAATGTGCGTGTCAGCCGACTCGCTCACGCACGGTTTAGCACGCATAGTTCGAGTTGCTGCTGGGAACACGTCTATACATACCTATAACACTGCAGCAACCATATATAAGATATATAAAGGTCGGAAGTCCTTAATTTGCCTCAATTCTTATACAGCTAGTAATTTCACCGTTTGATCCAATCATTTTTTTTTTTTTTTTTTTTGGTTCATTGATTCTGTAGAATTGGAAAAAAAACAATCAAAAAATAGAGACAAATCGAAAAAGTAACATCGACAGAGGCTGCGTCAAAGTTCGGAATTTTAAAAGTCCCGTATGGTAAAAATTCAGAATTTTAATATTACCGACTCGCAGTTTTTGGGAAGGGTATATAATTTCCTCTAAAGTCTGCATATAGTCGATTTGAAAAATTTCAAATCAAAAAACACCGTTATGGGTTCAAAATTCCGGAAGCCAAAGTATCCGAAAGTCCGAAACTCCGAAATACTTGAAAAAAAAAAAAAAATTCGAAATCGTCTCAAATAAATTCGTAATTTTTTGTATTCGGAACTTCAATTCGGCCCCCCCACATCGACAGCGTTTTTAATACAGTTTTTTTTTCTCGAATGTATACCGTGTGTTTGTGAATTCACGCTACAGTATGTCCAGTTGCGGAGCGTCGGACGGGTACAGTCGCCCACAGCGTGGGTAACCACGTTACGCGAATTTGTTGACATAGTTCACCGTCCGACCGCTAGGTTCGATCCACGTGATCATAAGCTGTGGAGTTCAATACTTCAAGGGCACACTTTGCCGTACTTTTTGAATCTAGCGGTCGAGTGGTGAACCATGCCGACAAATTCGCGTAACGTGGTTACCCACGCGGTGGGCGACTGTACCCGTCCGACGATCCGCAACTGGACATACTGTAGCGTGAATTCACAAACACACGGTATAGCGACGAATATATAATGACTGCAGCATATACGATTTGAAATATTATTAGTTTTTAAAAAGAAACGTTCACAGGGTAAGTATAGCCAGAGAGATCACAGTGACACGCACCGATATACGTAAAACCATGGAAGATCACGCAAACCTGTAGGATATACATATAAAAGTTTGTTTCATGACACGCTCACTACCGCTAATAATTCTGATGCAGAAAGTCGGAAATGTGATCATTACCAACCGTACAATAATAATTGTCGTTTTTATTATCGGCACGACATTTGCCCCCGTTCTGTCGATTTCCTATTAAAAAAAAAAAAACAGCGTATTACATATTTTCGTTCAGATATTATGGAACTTAGAACTTTAGCACAATTTTGATACTTTCTTTTCTTTCTTACTATTTCATCTTATTTTCTTTTATAATTATGCAAGGATTACGAATCCAAATTTGAAGTATAATTCTCGAATATTTTTGACTCTGAATGGGGGAGGTCCTTCGTGTCAGGATCGCGCTTCAGGGACACCTGTTGTATATTCTCTGAATCTATTAAATCCAAAATCCTGAGAAAATAAAAAGTGGTTCAATTATTCAATTTTCTTATATATATTTTCTAATACGAGATTCGTCTCGCAAACTTCTACCGAACATCGGCGCAAACGCAGCATCGTAAAATAAAATTCAATCTTCTCTTTAATTCTTTAAAAATAAAATTTCAACGTATAGGTAAAAAAAAAAAAAAAAATATTCTCATTATTAGATCAACCAGAAAATTGAGATCGCGATATCCGCGGCCTCGCATCAGTCGGTATGAATAAGAACCGTAAATCTGTAGCGTGCGTATAGCGAGTTGTAAAAATGTTTTGCAAGCTAACTTTTTATGAATTTTTCCTCCGATCATAGGATTTTGAACGATGGCTAATCTCCGTTAAACGATCTTAAGCTGAAGCGCCGCGGTGGTGAAGCAGCTGAAAGGGCAAAAGAAACCTGCTGCTGAACTGCAGGATGATCCCCGAGCGGTTCGTCGAATGAAAATAAAAACCGTGTATATATACCCTTCGAAGGGAAATTATTTTTCGAACTATATAACGACGGACTAAACAAGTCAGATTCTCTCTCTGTTTTTCTCTATATTATATATATTCTCTTAATGTTTCTATTTAATGCCAGTTCTATTCGCTCGTTGTTCTTTAATACCGAGAAACGGGATCACTTAAATTACGTTACCGCGCTGCGTCGCGGTGGACTATAAGGAATAGCTCTTTACTCTTTACTCGGTAGCCGAGCCCGTATTATTACCTCAAACTCTCTTTATTTTCTTTCTCTTTGCGCCGCGACCATATCGACGCACAGCATATTCTTCATCTTCATCCTCTTTCCTTGGCGGTTTAATTTTACCCCTGAGCCATGTGGTGAAAAAAAAACTCACGTCGGTATATCTACCATCGAGAAAAAGCCTCAGTCTTGACCGAAGCTTGCCGCTAATTTACCCTGCAGTCTCTTTTTCATTCGCAATTCTTACCTCAGACGTACCACACACACGCATATTCGTTCATATAGATATTAGGTCATATAGACTCCGTGAAACTCCGTGAACTTCATTCTACGACGAATTCCAAAATTTTGAGAAGAATAAAGAAATCTGAAAAAAGGTATATGCGTGATAATAATTATTTATTTAATACACATATACATATATACGAAGTTATTAGTCGAGCGTTATAGTTTGGTACACAGAGCCGTGATTCTGTGCGCCGATATCGTCGGCGGCGAGTCCGCGTCGACGGGTCGGTTGTTAATTTCGATACGCAGTATAATGCAGCGTGGATAGGAGCTGGTTTTTGAGGGGTCGATGAGTCAATTTATTGACGCGTGTGAAAAACGTTGAAAAATCAGGTAAAGTATCGGGGGGATAAACTATCGGGTTAATGGCTCGTAAAAACCTGGGGCTTGGAATATAAGGCTAATTGCTGCATCAAAAACTCGGCTGCCAGCCACGCAGCTCGCAATGTAGAAAACTTTATATTTTACCCTGCAGGTCGGTCCGCCGCCGCCGCATACATATAAATATAATGTGCTTGCGCGAGGCTTAACCGCGGAGTTTAGCCGCAGTATATACGGGATAAACTTACTAACTAACATTGTAAGATCTGTACTTATATTAAACAAGTAAGAAATACTCGTAATGCGTGTATATACTTATATATATATATATCTCTTCAACTGACCGAGGAGCAACCGCGCGTTACTCACCGCTGAGAAAATTAATTTCAAAGATATAAAAATTAACTTCACCTGCGATATCTTGACTAGAAAATATAAGAAAATATATAGAAAAATGGGAAAAGCAGCCTCGAAAACCGAAAAAAAAAAATAAAATACTAGATAAAATCGGTCGAATGATGAAGTTATTTAAGGGGACCAGTACAGCTTCGTATGGGAAACTTGGAGCACTCAAAATTAAAATCTGGAAACCTGTAAACCTGGAAAAGCCAAGAAATTTCACGAATGACTTCGAAATTTCTCATTTTTTTTTTTTTTTTGAATGAAAGACATGTATGTACCGATCTCGTGAGTACAGCCGTCCTAAATGTACCTCCCTATGTTTCAAAAGTGAACCCGGAAATCCGGAACTTATAATCTTGGGAAAATGTGTAAAAAGCAAAAGAGAGGGAATTTCGTAGGGAAAGAAACGTATAGCAATACTGTCTTACAACACTCGAGCCTCGTATGAATACTATCGTTTGTTTGAAAGTACCGCAAACTGAAGTATAACTAAGTAATACGATAGAGCGTTAAGATCGGTGCAGTTGGTTAATAAAACTGTGAAATAATGTGCATATCGCGCATACTTAGGATGTGTTAGGGTACAATACGAAGAGAAAAATTCCGCCAATCGAATATGTATGCATGTACATCGATATGTACGTACCTAGGGAGAGATTTGGTATGGGATACGTGGGGTATATATATCGGAACACGGTTTATGAGTTATATTAATCCGAAATAAATAAAGGAACAAATAAATAAGGAAAGAAACTATATATAAGAGATCGAGTGAGTAACAGGGCGATATTACAAGTCGTTAAACATGTCGAACACACACCGCCCTTTTACCCCCCTTCCCCCCCTCGCCCCATAATACCATCCTCAATATGATCAAAACATATTAACATATAAGCGTGATCCCATATCGTTCATATATACCTTCATACATTTCTACCCACGTAGGTATATTATGTAGAGTACGTATGTAAGAACCGATCATGTTATAGTGTATACCTACGTACAGACTTAAGCCGGTTTGCCTCTTTAATGATAAATGAATGCCCTATACCTTGGCTCGCGCTCGCTGCGCTCGCCTTTTTATAACACAACAAATTTCTTTTTTTTTTTCAAACAACGCTTACCCGATCTTCCGCACAGAGAACCGATCGTCTCTTACAGATAGGGAAACAGAAATAGAAATAATTTGGAAAGTGAACCGTTTCTGTGTCTTTTTTTTTTATTTCAACTGTATAATATGAAAATTTCTGAACAAAATTTTTGAAGAAATTTGAATTCTGTGTCACGAATGTCGTTCTTTTCAATTTTTTATTTTTACCCCCTTTTTTTTACCGTTTAGTTTCTTCTTTTTACTGTCCTTTTTCGAAACACTGAGCCAGCAGGGAGTCACAATCGTAACTATATACCTATATTATCAGAGTTATAGGGTATGAGGTACGAATTCAGAGAGAGGGGAAACGTTGAGGCAGGTCGGATAGTCCGCGGAATTCGGTCACCATTTTATTATCGACCCGCCCAACCACCCACAAACCCCGCTGCGTTTTCCTATACACAGATATACTCGGATGGTGGTGGTGGCGGTGGTGGGACCCCCCGCTGACGTCCCGACGCCCTTCACAAACCATTATACCCATACATGTATTATATTATATAATACTCGATTACATATACGGAAAAGGATGATACGAACAAGAGACGAAAAAGAAAAAGTCGCGTCATTAATTTTTTTACACTTAGAAATTAATTACAATCAGGGATGAAATTGCAGGTTGAATATTTTTTAGGATGTATCGATTAGGATCGAAATTCTATGCCAAAAAATTTAAAAACAGAAAAGAAGAATAAGAAAGAACAGCTTTCAACCCTTTTTTTTTTTGAAAATCCTTAAAGTTTATCAAAAATTCCGATTCTTTCGTCCTTGACGTAATACTTTGGCAATTTTTAACGCTGGGTTAAATTTTCAACCCTTTCAGGGTCGGGTTTTGAGCCCCGCAGGGTCTCGGAAATAAATCCTTAGAGAATACACTCAGAAAAATAATTTGTTTCAGGCAACAAAATCGTTTTGTTAGTGCAATTTCCCAAATTTTTGGTCGACTAGACTAAAAATTTTGTCATACAAACTAAATGTGCTATTTTCCGTTAGTTGCTAGTGCAAAATAATTTTGTTGAATGATTTTTGCTGCGCAAACAATATTTTTTGTTCAATCTGCCTGTGAACCAAATGCTTTGTTATCCAGAACCACAATTTGATTGCGAAAACTAAATGCACGACTGTGTCCAGCGCGCATGCGCCGTACAACTGTCGTGCACGATTTGGCGCATCCGGGCACACGCTGCTGATGGCTGGTCGCGGGCGAGTGTGTTGTACAATATGCTACTGTTGTTGGCAATAATCAGCTATTCCTAATAGTTTATTATTTTACTGTAATGTGCTCTGAAAAATGAACAGTAGGACCGTGGACTTTTTAAAAAATTGTGGTTTGGAAGAATATACTTACCAGTATATTTTTGGAATGCAATATACTTACCAATGTTATGTCAACGAAATAATTTTTTGACAAGAATCAGATACTTAATAACTCGTTAATGTGCTTTGAAGAATATTTCGTCGAAAGAAGAAAAACTGAACTGAACTGCACTGAATTATAGTACGATGTTTCTGTTTATTTCCCACAGCAAAATTATTGGTTATTGCCATTCGAACTAGCAATTTTGTTAGGAGGACAAAACTTATTTGTTCCTGTAAAACAATTATTACAACAAAATTTTTTAGCTTCCTTAACGAAATATTTCTTTGTTCGTATAATAACAAACGATTTTGGTTGTACTAACAAAAATTTGGTCAAGTCAACCAGACTGTTTTCTGAGTGTATTTTCTATATAATATATATATATTATATATAGTAAATTATACGTCAGGGACGGGGCAGCATTGCGGGCAGTCTATAGTACGAATCGCATGTTACGTCTGATAAAGAAAATAAAAGTTATAGAGTGAGGTTCGGGGGTTGGGGGTTAGAATATTGGTGTGCGCTCGGTGCGCCCGCCGGTTGATAGCGTGCTCTGCTGCATCCGCACGCCACGGCACCCACTGCCAACCACCCACTTATCCACCCTCTGGCATAGCCTGCCAACGAAGCTTTCCTTCCTTTTTTTTTTATTCCGTTTTTTTTTTTTTTTTTCATTTTTATTTTTTTTTATTTTTTTTTGCTTTTTTGTTTTTTACCTCAACCGATCAATAAGTATACGGCCAAGTTATTTCGGATGATTTTCAACAAATATAACCCCAAACATATCCGCGTTACGCCATATAGTATATACCATGTATACATATATTTTATATTTTATATTTTATATATATATTTTTTTTTTTTTTTTTTTTTCTATTTAACGATCGTCGATTTCATCGTACAGATTTTTATGCATTGATACACATTTAGTTCGGAACGTAACCGTATACCTATACGTATGTACATACATACCTATGTGTGTATTATATCGCTTCACAGTTCTAGAATATTGTTTTATAACTAATATTGGGAATAGATTGATTCGAAGCGATACTAAATATTTTATATCGATTATTATACAATAAAAAAGGTTAATTCTCTATTATATAACTTCGTCATATACGTTTGTTCGTCGATGTATGCATATGTAAAAATTGTTCAGATATCGTAGAAATTAGTTTACTCTTCTCTGTGCAACCAAAATTGTATAGTGGTCACCCAACTATAGTTCAAACCTTTACCTAAAATTGAAATTTTCGTTTTCTTCTTACAATCATTTAAACGCAGAGTTCTGCAGATAAGTTTTTGACGCTATTGGAAAAAAACAAAATTTTTTTTCTTGCCATTAGACAAGTGAAAAAAAAAAAAAAAAAAAAAAAACTATACATACATACCTATGTATCGGTATATTTTAGCACCAAAATTTCATCAAGCATTTCGTCGTACGTATAGGATACATGCGGGTATATGAGAGTGGGAAGTGGGTAGGTCCGTAGCTGCTGCAGTGATGCACTGCTATTTAAACCAGCGTGTATCAATAAGCGAGTAGTTTTTGGCGGATTTCATTGATTTCCGATAAAAGCACCAATGGAGAGTGAGAGAGAGAAAGAAAGAGAGAGAGATAGATATAGATATAGATGCGGGACGTGCTGCAGGCCAAGCAGTATATAGATTGTCGGAGAGCGGGTGGATGAGGATGAGGATGAGGAGTAGGAGGTAGAAACGCCGTTGTAATTGATTGCTGGACCAAGCATGATGAAGCTGGGACCTGCGGAGCTAAGCCTTCCGTAAATTCGGTGCCTATATGCACGATGTTATCCGCGGATAATAAAACAATGGACGAAAATAATTGCACCTCTGAGTGTGTGTGCAGTGTGTTTTTTTTTTTTTTTTTTTTTTTTTTTGAATTTGAATTTCATATTTTTTTGGTTTTTGTCGATTAAAATCGTATACAGAAATTTTTCTAAACCTATATGATAACAAAACCAAGCTATATACAACGTAGCGATTTCAAAATTTGAGGTAAATCCACGGAGAAATTTTCGTATATACTTTCCCTAAAAAAGCTATAAAAAAAAAAATGACTAAATAAATAGAATAAAATTAGGAAAAATAAAATAACGGGAGGACGTACCGTATCTATCCGGTGATATATAAATCGTGGATCGAAAAACAAAAACAAAAACGAGAAAAAAAAAATATATATATACGTAGCTAATAGTCGTTGGATTCTACTGTAACGTTGATTCGCCTTGTTTTAGGCAGCTGAAGAGACGAGGGCGTAAATCTGGCTGCGACATGTGTTGCATTTATTTAAATACACATACCACCTACCTACCTATACGAGCGGTGACTATAGTATTCGAGTTAATTGGTCTCTCGACGTAGCGTAGGAACGGGAAAGTCCGGTGCAGGTTGACCGAAGAATGGACGAACGGTTAATTCCAATTTTAGGAATTTCACTTCCGTACACATTATATAAAACAAAAATTAATTATCAAAACTGCGTACAGAAAAGAAAAAAAAAAAAGACAAAAATTATACTTATTACATCGTTTTTAGAGATTTGATCAAAAAACTGAGAAAAAAAACGAAAAGAAATAGTATATAGGTATATATATGTATATATGCTGCACAGCTTCGATATACAAAACTTGTGCTCTTTGTCAGCGTAGGTATATATAATATAATATAATATATAAGTATTGAAATACGATCTGAATAGATACGTATACTGACACAGCGCGATCCGTTCTGTTAACACAGGTTTATTACCTGGAATTAATTTACGCTACCTTCTTTGACGCATCAAGGTTCTCCGGAAACATAGCTCCTAGTCGTTTTAATGTAGGTAGGTATATACCTATATACGTGTATTATATGTATTGTACGAATATATACGCGGCCTGGAGCAGAGCACAGCACAAGGGGGCCTCTACGACTCCACTCGGTATTATATATCCTTTTGTCCATTTATCCAGAACCTTTCAACGATGTATACATGTAAAAGCTTCGCTGCTCGCCAACCCATTTAGACCAATAATCCGTAACTTAACTGTCAATCAATTATCGCTTCGGGGTGATGATTTTTATCTATAGATGCGATATAGGCGTTACACTATCATCGATATAGGCGCGTTATAATTTTTCAAACCTGCAACGACCGTAGGTAGACGCGAAAGGAAATTTTTCTTTTTTTATCGTCAACTATCCGACGAACGTTATATTATAAAAAAAAATTCAACTGTTATCGGCGAATTATATATAGGAAAAAATAAATTTTAGACTGTTTTTCTGGCTAATTACAAATTATTCAGGAAACGGAAACACGCGGAATCGTAGGCCAGAATATCGCGTGGAGATTATACTTCCAGTGAAATATCTCAAGAAGAATAAAAATAATAAGAATTATTATACATATACATACTATATGGTATATTACATACGTGTATATAAATGCCTCGGTGCATTTTGCCAACCGAATCATTTTTCTATTTGCTCTGTTTTCTCTTGCAATTTATTTTTTTTTCGTTTCTTCTTTTTTTTTTTTAAACTGGTGTATGGGTTTGTTAACATCGTTGTAGCGTGCTGATTGATGCAAAGATCTGACAGAGATAGATACAATATTGTTCTCTGCGATATGAATCAACTTCTTCGGGTTTAAAAGCTGTGAAATTAAGTCCGAAGCTAATTAGCAGAGATGAACTGAAAAACTATGGGATTAGAAAATCTGGGTTTTTTTTTTTTTCGAAATTTTCAATCCTGATCCTCGAGGGAAGAATTACATGTATTTTTTTTTTCTTCGTAGTACAGTCGTTGAAATCGTGGTAACAATCATTCCCCGATCGTAATCGTTACACAATGACAATAATTAACGCTTCCTAGCCGACTACAATCTTTGAAGGTCGACCAGACCCGTACGCCATGGCTTCCTGGTGTCCCGGGATGCATCTATATTAACTGCACGTCATGCATTTACGCTACTATGAGCATCAGGGTGCGTTTTAAAATACCAATTACCGTAGGTGTAGGTATACATACGTCTTGTGTCTCTATGACACTCGAGAAAACGGCGCGATATTCGCAATTTTCAACTTATCACATACCTGTAATCGGAGTCATCGTTTCGGAGTATAATTTCATCTCGGAGCCGCGTAAGAAGTCCCGGATTTCGACGCGTTCAAACGGTAAATTTTTTTTCGACTCTTCGAGTTTTGGACTTTCCGAATTTTTAGCCGTCTCCGTTCCGATATTTTCGAATTTTAACATCCCGATTTTTTTCTTTCTGATATCCCGGAACGTTTCCGAAAAATTCGAAATCGTCTAAAATGAATTCGTAATTTTATACCGTTTGGAAACTTTTCGATCCGGATATATATCCTTCAGCGCTGATCACTCTTACTTAGTTTTTTTTTTTTTTAAATATTATGGAACTTGGGATTTTTTTGATTTTTTTTTGCATCCTGTCTTTGATCATTCTCTTACGCGTCTTACGGCACGGAATTGCCCGGCATTGAATGAAGAAAAAAAAATAAAAAATTGTTTTTAATGATAATCGGTAGTACTCATTAAATTCAACCATTTAATTAATATCTTCGCTTTGAGCGATTAGCAACGCATGCAATAATATCGATGGATACCTAGTATATATACGTATTAGGTAGATACATACCTATATATCTCAGTATTATCCATCTCTGAGCTGTATATATATATATATATATATCTCTCTCTTCTCTGCACTGGTTCGACGATTTCCACGTCTCTAGCTTCTACGTTGGCTGTTTCTCCTCTTGAGCAACACAATTATCGACAATATTCTCTTTGATCGTGCGTGCCTCGGTGTTTCATCAATTTCAATCTATTCTACGGAATTATTCCAGCTGCGGAACGCACGCGAAGGAATTATATTCTTAACAATATATATATACATATATACTATATATAGAGAGAGAGAGATATTAATATATGATTCACAGTTTGCAGTATAATACAGTGACTACGCGATTATTTGCCAATTTAAAAATAATTTTAATAAACGATGAAAGTCGGAGATTCGGAATGATCGTGAGAAAAAACCGCAAAAAATTTCGAAACGTAAGAATAAAAAGAAGAGAAACGATTTTCCTTTTCGTTTTTTTTTTTACCAAAATAACGTTATCTAACGCTTAAGTCTTGCGACTCTAATAGATTCTCGCGTTCTTAATGATCGTCGTGATGATTAGCTAGTATGTACTCGATGAAAAATTCCCATCAACTATATAATATGTTGCAATTCTGAATAATCATAGCGGATTATATACCTACTTAGAAAAAATGTAGAAAAACTTGTTTTCAGTATATGTATACCGTGGCTGCAGTTGATGGATGAGAACGTATAGCTGCATATTATCTCTCCAATCGATTTATAAATCTAGACAAAGAATACGAGGCATATACATATAGCGATTATTTCTAGTCGGTGACGAAGCTGAATTGTAGATATACAGGGTATATATACGGTACACCACGCTTGGTAATCCAAGGCAAAGAATCTTCTCTGTACATAATAGCTAACGTTTAATATAGAAAATTCGAAGGGGAACTCCCGTCTAACGATAAGTAACGAGGTATATGTATAAAGTAATTGTCATACTAAATTTTTTTTCGTTTTAGGTAAATCCGCTTAGTTATTCGCCTAGTGTTTTTTTTTTTTTTTTTCATCATCCGGGAGATTAGGATTCGTTACTTTTACTCCCATTTTATTTTTTGTCGTTTCGCAGCGGTCTGCAGCAGTGTCTGACCCAAGTGCAAAAACAATCCTTGGTCAAACCCCTGGCTGAAATCAAAGATCAGATAGGTATTGCTGTGGATATATACATACAGATATATAGTAAAGTCTTGCAACAACCGCGGCTACGTCTACGACTTTAAAGGTCACCGAACCGACGACCCTGGTCAAATCGGACAAGAAGTCAACCAGAATTTTTGCCGATTACCGTGACGTTCAGATTTTTATAGACCATACATTTGAAACTGTGTAAAATATTTATTTACCTGTCTTGTTGCGGTTCTGATGAAAGGGAGAAATAACGTCTTGATGCGTAGTCCTTGACTTGAATCCCGAGGAAAATCGAGAGACTGCAGCGATAATTTCGAATATTTCGAAAGTTTGGAAATCGAATGAAATCGTGTAAAAAAAAAAAATATCGTTTCGCAAAATTTTTGAAACCGAGTCGAATGAAGAAAAAAAATTAAAAAAAAAAAAAAAAATCCGGAATCGTGTGAGAAGAATATTTCAAGTTCATTATTATGCAGTCGGCAGATAAATATGAATAAATATGACGCGTTATGCGTTGCGATACGGAAAGTGGGTTTGATCTGGTAGCAGTTTTATGTTAATTAATGACTTTTATAATAATTACTTTAATTGCAGGCCTGTGTATTTTTTATTTATTTTATTTTTTCATTTTTTTCTTCATTTTTCTTCCTTACAACGTATACACGTTATTCTATATCGCCGTGAATCCATGATCCTTCAGGTTCGACAACCTTCCTAGTTGATTCTCTCCTCGCTATCGCGTTCATTATATTCACCTTTCGCTCATAATATGTGCAGCAACTGGCAAACCTTGCATTTATATTTTTCGAAAAACCTTGAAAAGCGGACGATTCAGTCTCTCCTCGTTACGTATCATTAAAAAACGAAGAGGAAAAATTTTTAATCCTCATTTTTCACACCAAAATATAAAACAACGTAACTAGAAACGATCCCGGAACGATCATTCGCCGACAATAAATTCCATCCGACCACGTTATGTATATTTCGAATAGAACATCCCGGACTAATATAACCAACCAGTTTTACCTCAAGATATACTTTGCGGGGTATACGATATATCTTATAGATCAGTTTCGATTCTCTATTTGTCGTCTCTCTCTCTCTCTCTCTCTCTCTCTATTTCTCATCGAAAACGATCCATAATTGGATATACGTATAGCCTACTTCTTCCGTTTCTATACAGAAACTCCCTGACTACTATGGCTATTTATGATCGCAATAAAACGCGTTCAACTATAGACGAAGTCGGGTCTGTTCAGTTTATATTGAGAAAATTGTGCATTGTTATATTAGAATTAGCCTAAATCGAACGAAAAACCGATCGGGGTTACTATCATCCAGAGCTAAATAAGTTTGGATGATTATTTTTTACCTCGGAATCAAATTTATAGTTGAAAAAAAAGGACGAAAACAAAAAGGAATGGTGTGATTTTTTTTTTTCCTGATCGATTCGCGTCACGGTTCGATGAAAAAATTCGCGAAACTTGCACCAAGCTGTGGGAATTATTTGATCGTATTTTACGCCTAGTAGCTTGGGTCAGAGAATAGTGCCTATATCTATGCCACCTATACCTATATAGCCCCGTACGATTATACGAAGGCAACGGTTTTTAGACTACCTATATATACTGTGCACACGCCTAAAAGGATTTTCGTTAGATTTCATTTCACACCCAATTACGTCAGATACGGGGTACATCGGTGGTGATACGTGTGAAAATATTAAACAAAAACTACCCCCTATCTCTCTCTCTCTCTCTCTCTCTCTCTGTATACCTCGTTTCATATACTTCGATCAGTCTCTTCGGTTTTATACTCTTGTCCTATACCTACGTTGATTACCTCTGTATGAAAACTGCAGCAGCGAAAATGAATCAAAAGTAAAAAAAAAAAGAAAAAATTGAAAATAAATGAAAAAGGTCGTTCGCTGCACGGTCGGATAGACAATATTCAAGAAAACTGTGAAATAAAAAGAAAAAAAACAAGGAACTATTTTTTAGAAACGTAGTTTCCTTCTTTTTTTTTTTCTTTTCCTTTCTTCTTCTCGTTGAAATCTATAGAGTGAAAATTTTTCGAGAAAGATAGAGGATACGGAGAACCAGAGAGAAGAGAGGGAATATAAATATATAGAGTAGATACGTATATCTATGCAGGTAAAGAATAGGACGACTTCAGACTACAGCTTTGTTAGCTCGTTCGCTAAATTATTACTTGGTTATTATCATTAGGTATTTAGATGCGTACCTATACCTTATACTGTACCAAAGTCGTTAACAAAAGGGCTATTATGAAGCAGTAAAGGCCATTTATAGTTAGCAACGTCGTTAGCAAGGTAATTGTAATTAAACTATATACATATATACATACATACTCATACATATAACAAAATTTATCATACATATTTGAAAATACGCGCGCACCTTTACAATCCATTACATAAGTATATAATTATATGTACTACATAAGTAAAATCAAAGATTTTCACATTCAACTATTTTCCATTGGACTCTCTGAAGTACTTCTACTCCTAATTTAGGTACACATAGATACGTACTCGCCGGACTGCTTCCCGGATTCAGAGCCAGACATACAGACGGGGTGCGCGACCCACCGGAACATTAACCCACACATAGGAAGCTGGAAACGCTGTTACCTGTCATGGGAGGTTTCGACGCATATTTTTACCCTGTAATTTACTTTAATTGCCCCTTACTCTCGGGGGGGCTGGAAAATTCACAAGTCATAAAATCGACGGCGGTTTAAGTACATATATTATTCGGATATTAAATATCGAATAGATATGTATATTGATCATATAACGGTATTATTATATACCTATCGTCAAAATCCGAGGAGCTGAAAATTGGATAAGAATCGACTCAACATACGGCGCGACAGTCGTTATACTCGATTAGAATTATCTTATAAGATCAGTGTAATTTAAAATCGCATGCTCATAGGAATCGGATCTTGGATAAGCGGTGATCTTTGATAGAAACCAGAGCTGTAGCCGGTGATTGTCACTCGTATAGGCGAACAAATTGAAAAATATATATTGAAAATTATAAACCAATGATATTAATCCTATATATTTATATACTTTGAGATGGGGACGGTATTTTCTTTGAGGCACAGGTATAACTAGCCAGCCTTTATATCTCGTATAGCGATAGCTATGCACCTGTATACCTAGTAGGAAATTATTCAACGACTTATCAGCGAAACGTTCAACCGAGCTCTAACGTTATAACGGTGTACAAAGCGAATAGCCGAGGTAGGTATGTGTGTGTATGGGTATACGTATGTGCGTACGTATAGGATGTAGGCAGGTACAGATTTATCGTACGACGATAGAAAATGAAATACTTTTAAGATAATTTATTCCCCCATCACATATCCCGTTCTCTTATATATTATATATATATATTCTTAATTGGACTAAAAATCGTGACTAGCGTTCGTAAATACGATTTAATAGAAAAAAAAAAAAAAAATGCGATTTGGAATACAAATTATACCGCGATATCTCATATTCAAACGTCTGAAGAAATTCGTCAATTTTTTTCTCATAATTTAGACGATAATAATGACCTGAGAAAACAATATAAATTTTCGGGAAAATTGTCAAATTTCTAACTTATCAAAAATTTATATATAGGTTATTCGTTGCAAAATGGGATGCGATTCTTTCGCTAAGAAGCGTACGTCCGAGTCTCGTACGGTAGCTAAATTCCCTTCTTTTTTCTCATCGAAAACGCATAGCGAAGCAAAAGATGACCGATGCCTAGGTCGTTCCAGGAAGACCAGAAAATTCCTGCTACGCATTATAGTGCCAGGCGCGGAGTCGTGTGGAGATCATGTGCGAGTTTCTATGGTTCTTCTATATCCAAGTACTTATATTAACGCGGCTATTTTTTATTTTATCCACATCGTATTTAATATACGTATACACGGTATTAAAACGTCTCGTAACGAAGAGAACTGAGATCATCTTATCTCATCTCATATGGTAGAAAAAAGCAGCTTGAAATTAACGCCTACGAGGGTATGGGGCCGGTTCAAGTTCCGATTTTTTAAAGATCCGAACGGCGTCTATATTACGAATTCGTTTTAAACGGTTTCGGATATTCAATTCTCGGAATTTTGAGTCTTCGGTATTTTTCGATTCGAGATTTTTGTAATCGACTGTTCAGACTTTCGGGGAAATACTTTGTTTCTGAAAACCTCAGATCGTCGATAATATTAAAATTCGTAATTTTAACCGTTCGGAACTTTCGAAATTCGGAACTTTAGCCCCTGCAGGGATACAAGTTCGAGTTTAACTAATAATTGCCTCGGTCTATGGAAAGATAGAAAAATTTTCAGGACTGCAACAGTCCAGTTAATTGCAAATTGTTTAACTGATAGCAAAATACCTGCAGCACAACTTTTCATTTTTTTTTCTTTTTCACTTCTCAGAAACAAATTTTCCCTTTTGATTTAATGTTTCATTTTATGCAGTTAGCGAAAATGCACATCAGTGTAATCCACGAAATGTTCATTTTAGCCGTCTGCATAATGTCGCGACTGCAGTTTCAGCTTTAATTGGTAATAATAATACGATATCTCGGCACGAAGATCCTTTAACGGAGCTGTGAGTGCAGGGTGAATCTTTAATACAGTTCATAGGTATGCATATAGCTATACGGATTGCGTTCAAGTCAATCAAGACGGATCTTGAATACAATTTACAATTAGCCTAGATTATAACGTTTCCTAGAGTACGTTACAGTGCAGCGGATCAGCGACTAAATATTATCTCCCGTATTTGTATATATATATATGTATTTATGTATGGTATATATCCATCCATACATTACATATATATATACACAGATAATAATAATAATATACATATTACATACGTATATACATACGTGTGTAATGGCTGAGATAATTTATTCGCGGTTAAATAGTCCCCCGTATCATGGTATCTATACGTAGGCCCGTGCTGTTCAAATTCCGCATGTGGGGTATGATACCTCGCAGGTAAAGGTATATACGGGTATGAAAATACCAACCTACCGGTTACACTTATACACGTATATATATTCATGTATAATAATACTTGGACACGTAATTATACATCTGTCTACGATATAAATATATATACCTGTATAATACCTACGTATATATACCCTACCATATATACGTATATATATAAACACATACAGGGAACAAGAAGAAGTTGCGCGCACGGAAGCGCGAGTAAACATAATTTTCTACTCTCAAAGCGCTTCGTGACTTGGTATATAACTGCAACGAAAGAGCGCACTTCAATTACGGTATATGTACTGGATAAGTGTCATGCACGCGTTTTACCCATCACCTTTATCTTTTAGGGTTTTTTTTTTTCTTTTTTTTTTCTTATATTCTTCTATTCTACATTTTATTTCATTTTCAAACGGCGATTTCTACGGCAATTAATCACACGTAAGCCTGCGAGATGGGTATAGCTGTAGGTAGGTGTAGGTGTAGATGCGGTTATGCCTATATAATACGTAACGGGATATTATGTAAACTCAGCTATTCGTATAATACATCTAAAACAACGAAGATGGTCGAAAATTGTCTAATATTTCTATGAGAGTGAAAATCTGCTTCGTTCACTTCCCAAATTAACCCCGTTAACCGCATCAGCGCCCTATTATAATACACGTAATCTCGTTTCTATTTGATTTCCTAAAAATTAACTTTTTTTTTTTTTTTATTTTCTAATTAGAGAGAGAGGAAAAAAATTTAGAAAGAAAAAAGAACGAGAATAAAATCCTAAAAATATTTTTTTCAAATAAAACCACAAAATCAATCCCTTATAAATTTGTACCCCGGGTATATTGGCACTCGGGATCCCGTTGTACCTCGCAGGAGTTACCGAAAAACATTCGGCTAGAAGCGGTTCGATATTTGGGGTGCGGTTCCACGATTGCGTGAGGGCGGTTGGTGGGGTAAAAGGAGGACGGAGTATACGGGGTATGGGGTGGCTAGGAGTGCACGCGTTGCACATGAAGTTAGGTTAGGTTAGGTTAGGTTAGGTGGTGCGTCGCCGCCGAGCCGCGCCGCGCCGCTCCGCTCCGCGACGCCCTCGGCCTCGGCCTCGCTGTTAGAGCAGCTCTACCGTCGAAGGAAGGACGCTGGGCGTCTCGGCGTTGTGGCAGACGAACGCATCGATCCCGGTCAGGTCAAGCACGGAATACCCACCCACCCACCCACCTACCCATCCACCTACCTACCTACCTACCTACCCACCCACCCACCCACCCACCCACCTTCCCGACCCCCATCTCACCCTTACGGCGCACTCGCCCCCGCCAGACAAAGACAAATTACGCTGCATTTTCAGAGCCCCCAAAGAGCCCCCCTCCCCCGACCCAACCCCTCGTCCGAACCACCCCCTGGGGGGCCGCCAACCGCTCCAGCTATGTAGGGCATAAAACGGGTGCTCAACCCGCACGCACATATCAACTTGCATTTTATCACTTATTGTGTTAGGGGTTGGTTTTATTTTTTTTTTCTTTTTTTTGAGGGGAAATAAAAACCGTCTGGGGGATGAAATTGCATCGAGGATTTAAGGATTCAGGATTCAGTTTTTGCAAAACGTTTACGATGTATATATGTGTTAAATCGATTCGCAGAAATAACTCCATTAGCTAATTCCTCCCTGAAAATTTTAGATAAACGATGATGTTGATACCCAGTAATTTTTTTTTTTTTTTTTTTGAGGGGGGGACGGAATTTCATAACTTTGGAACAAAGATTTCCTGCGCAAATTTCTCGAGTCGGAATTCTTTGTTATCGTCATAATTCAGAAACTGTAAAGACGAGCACATGCAGCTTCTCGAAAATCTGAATTTGTTTTGTCAAAAATCGATTGGTTTTGGTTGGAAATTTAGCTGACCGTTTCCAAGTCCGCGAAAATCCTGGTTGGGTACTCCTGCAGCGGTGGAAAGTACCGACGACTACGACTACGACTACGACGACTACGACGACGACGACGGGGACGGGGACGACTCTGGTATATATAAGTGTGTTGCGCCTCTCTTTGGTTGTGTAAATGTGTGCGTGAGAGAGCCAGGGTAGGTAGTGGCGACGGGCGAGCCCGAGGGTTGAGGGTTGAGGGTTGAGGGCGGAGGATAGTGGTGCGGGGAAAATGAGGAGAGGTTGAGACGCGGAGGTGCACCAGGCGAAGGAGAGAGAGACGTTGGGTAGGATGGGTTGGTTTGCACCACCGCCAAGTAAAGGAGGCTAGGCAAGGCAGCGGTAGCGGCGGGGTCCCAGGAAGAGACGACCTGGCGCTCGATAGCGCTACCACCACCCACCCAACGTCCCATGATTGGAAACCAAATCGCCGCACATCCATCCCTACCCCCCCCTACCCTGCGTCCTATCCTCTAGCCTCCCTTTTCCCGAGAAAATCCCCTCGGTGAAACCCATCGAGGTCCTTCCTTACCCCGGTGCATCCGAACGTCCCCTGTGCAAGCGTTCCCAACCCTCCCCAACCACCAGGACGCTAATGTCGGTCTAAGTCCTTAAAACCCCTTGGACGGTGAGGTAAAGCTACGCCTTCTACGGACCGGAATGGCCTCCATCAGTAACAGGGTTTACACACCGAAGACCCCATTTTTCACTTTCTTGTAGAAAAACCGCTGCACTTTGAACGCCGGCGATGGACGACGGAGTGAGAGATACAGGAAACTGAGGACATCGGTAGCTGACGTATCTACCGACGGACGGATCCTCTGACCAGAGTGGCTGGAAAAAAGGGGGAAAGAAGAAGTAGGAAAAAAAAATCCTAAAAAACAAACAAGAAAATGAATAGATTCATATGCATTTGTATCTGCATAGTTGGAGAAGCGGGAGTACTTGAAAGTAGTAATTGAAGATGGAATATTTCTCAAGGAAACGTGGAAAGTCTTTAGCCGCGGAAAATGGAAACTGCTGTTATCCCACATTTTCACTCCGGATCTGAGAAACATAAACGCGATAATCAGACGGTGTTACAGAGAAGAAAATATAGTACGGAGTTGATGGATTTATGTTATTGAATATGACCGTATTAGTTAACCTAATAATATATAGATACCATCTTGTTTACCGTTTATTCAGTTTTTTTTTTCCTTCGATTTCTTGGTTTTCGTCTCCCTCCTTTCTCACGATTGAAAAAGTTCGCCTGCTACAGCCTCAATCTATAGAGAACTCTTTAACCGCTTCAGTCGACAAAATTTTAGGTATCTGTGTGGGTGTTTCCGAGCTTTTTGCACCGCTCGAAGATTTGTGGGAACGAAATCTCTAGGGTTAGTAGCTATAGATTTGGCGAAATCGTTGGTTTATCAATTTTAGATATCTTTACGATAGGTAGAAACCAAACTCACCAAAGAAAGAAAAAAAAAAAATTTCAAGGGGTGAACTCTCGATCGAAATTTTCGGTTAATGGGAGAAGGCGATTTATTTATACGGGCGATGGAATCCGTTTCTCAGCTATCATATATCATACGTACATACATACAACACGGTTAAAGTCGTATAGTTGTTTCGAAATTTATCCCACGTAGCTACAAAGATGAGTCCGGGCATGTTGCAAGTCAGCTCTGCGAGTTAACTGGTTCGCCATTAACAGGAAAACCCTTAACTTCTAGCTTTAGTCGGCGTTTTTAGCCCGAGAGAACAAAAGAGAGCTGTAGTAAAAATTGCTTAGCTCTGGGAAAATGATACGCGAAGAACTCGCGCGGATCTCTAGTATTTTTTCAACCTATTTTTTTTTTTATATAACATTCTTTTTTTTGTTTTACGCTTCTCTCTTTTGATTTTTCATTTTGTTCGAGGTTTTTTCTCTCGTTTTTTTATAATACTAGCCAACTTCGCTTAGGTAGGTGATATGCCGCTGCTACTTTCACTTCACCAGCTCCTATATATAAACCAGCGTATATGCATGTGACCATACATATACATATATACAACAACGATACAAAGTTTCTCTGTCATAGGTATATACCTAGGTATGTATATATGGCTTGCATGAATAAAACCGAGGTGGTTGCATAGAGCGATGCTAATACACACAAAACGTTTAAATAGCCGGTGAATTTTACCACCAACAAGTATAGTAACTAGGTACATTATACATGTACAAGAGTTCTTCCTGGTAAACTTTATAAATGGTTTTCTTTTTTTCTGTTTCTTTTTTTTCCACGGTATACCCGTATGTAAAAAATCCATCCCCGTTGGTCGAAATCTCGCAACAATCGTGCGAGACAGCTTTATTATTCCCTGCACGAGTGTCTTCAAGTTTTCAAATTTTTTTTTTTTTTTTTTCTTATTTTTTACTGAATTGTTGTAAAACAGTCTGCCTCGGTTCCTCGGAATTATTCGTGCATCTAATCAAAGAAAATGACAGAAAGAGATGAAAAAAAAAGAAAAAATTAATTCATTACTTTACTGCAGCTAGGCTTTCTAGTGAAACGCTAATTAAAAGTAAATCTAATCAACGGTAAGAAGCGCGACGATTTAAACAGAGGAGAGGGAGCAAAAATTCTTGTACGTACGTATTATACATACATAGGTGTTACTTATGTGTTGAAATTGAAGTACATGACGTCAAGACCGTCAAAGGATTTCTCGCTAAAAGCGTATTGGCTCATCGCGAACGCAGCATCTTCATATAGCCTTTAGCGAATAGAAGTCAAAGTAGCTTTTCAGAGACCCGGAAGGTGTTACGTCAGTTACGTGCGCGAAAACCGTCGCAAAAGGGAAGCCGAGCCAAGCCAAGCCAAGTCAAGCCGAGCCAAGTCAAGGCAAGAGGACAGAAGAGGACAGGCAGGGGATGCAACGACGAGAGCCCACCGAGCACAGAGAGAGAGTAGATATAGTATGGGTCAAGATGGTAGCGTCAGGTTGGCTGTATTCGAGGGTTTAAGTCGCGGTTAGGACCGACGAATCCTCGATACAATTTAAGGAGCCAAAGAACGATGAAAATTTAAATTATCTTATCTCAAAACGGCGGATAAGTCAACACCAAAATTACCTGAAACTGTGAAGAAATAAAACGAATAGATATAAACCGGAAAGTATAGAAATGATCTCGGATATACTTCATTCGATTTTACAACACCAACCGCAGAAAAGTTTGCAAATATTATCCTACGCGCCAGATGGTGTCTATATACCATTCTCTTTCTTGCCTCCGTTTATCGTTCCGATATATAGGTATATACTAGAGCGAGGGAAGTTTTTCCCCGATGTCAATAAAGTTACTCACTCGTTCAATTTACTGTTACAGTTTGAGGAAATATATATTTGCTGAATTCAGATTTTTTTTTCTCAATGATATGAACTCGCAAAATTGGGGAACGGCGTAAAATTCAATCTTCAAGTCGAAAGTCGAAAGTCTGGTACACAGGGGTAGTTTTTTTTGGCGAGAAGTTGATTCCTCGACGATTCGCTCTTTTGTTAAAAATCTATTTTGAATTAGATAAGATTTTCGACGATATTTTTATGATCTGACGTTGGTCCGGCTTTAAGGTATACCCGATGCGATACACATACCCTTATACAACCACCAGCTATACTCTCGACATCGTAATCGCAAGATTATGCAGCGGAGAATTCAAGGCTTGAATTTCTGTGGCTCGTAGATAGCGGTTCCTGCACACCCTCGAACAACCACCCTTGGTCACAGCTCCTCATACCCACGAGGAGCTTATCGCTTCTAATTAATCCGAACGTACGATATTGCATCTTGTGTTGGCCGCAACGTCTCAGGTTAACTCGCAGTCGAGAATTATCCCGTATTATTAACCGGAGTTACCACCAAACGGGAGTTTTATGTATTTGAAAGAAATCCATCATCATTTCCGAAAAAAAAAAACAAAAAAATAAAAGGAACCTATAAGTTTCAATAAAAAATAAAATACCCCGCAATCTCTTTTTTTTTTTTTCTATTTTTCAAATACGCGAATCTCCGTAATTGGGGAGGAAAAAATTGTGTCTCTGTGGCACGAGGGGTAAACGTAAACGTCAGGTCGACGCGCCCTCCGCGTTCAGACCGCGCCACTCACCCCGCAGACGAGTAGGGTAGGTCCGGGTCGTCTGGTTTGGGGCGATAGGACGAGTTTGGGGTTTACGATTCAAAGGGGTCGTCGGGCTCCCCCTTTTGTTGGGGTAGGTTCTGTTACGGTAAACTCCCGGCTGTATCCTCATCCCATTCCCATTCCCATTCCCATTCCCATTTTACCCGAGCCATCCGGTTAGGTCTTGTCAAGTGGTTGGCTCTCCCTCGCAAGGGCGCGGTAATCTGTTAAACTGGAAGGGTCGTTCAGAGGCATCAAGAGTCTAAGGGCATCTCATCGCGTATACCTAACCCCTTAACACATATTAGAGCGGCTTAACTTACACTTGCAATTAGCAATTAGCGAGATAAATTACTTCATTCAATTATTTATAATTTTTTTTTATCATCATGTAAACTTTTTACCAATTTTTTGATCAACCAATCGATCGGTCAGTTTCTGATTTCGTATTTTGTGGAAGAATTTCGACGTTTTGATGTCTCTTGCGTCATAAATCGAATGATAATTAGCAATTAATTGCTAAACTCTTTGAAGAGGAAGGAGATTATTTTTCCTGTAATTTGGGTTCCTTCATTGTGACAATTTGAGGTCGGGTTTTTAGTTCTGAATTTTGAAAGTTCCAAACGGTTAAACTTGGAAATTTATTTCAGACGATTTAGAATCTTCAGAAACTCCTTCCTCAAAAACTGTGATTCGATAATATTGAAACGATCAATTTTAACCGTTCGGAATTTGAGAAATTCGGAACATCAACCTTGCCGGACGATTCAGTGATACACATCCGAGTAGATAGATACGTGAGAACAAGTCGATCTAGGAATACCTACGCCCGGCGAGTTTCGAAGCGGATTCAATAGCTCCGTTTTTCAGCAACGTGTTCTCTCGTACTCGAGGAGGGTTGAGGGTTCGCGGGGTACAGGAGAGGGCACGTATATAAATGAGACATGTATATCGACGCCATTGTTCGAAAGTCGTGACGGCGTAGGGTCAGGAACGCGTGTTGTACGGGGTACGGGGGTCCAGGGTACGGGGCACGAGCGCCCTGGAGGAACGGAAGGTCCTCCTCATTAGCATACGCAGGCCACGGTCTTGAGGTACGTGTAGGTATATGCCCCGTGTTATTCAGTGTGTTGTGGATATACATATACACGTAAATCCACGTATACATACCTACCTATGGTATATAAGTACCTACAAGAAGAGGGTATTACACGAAGTTAGTATTTTTATCTCTCCTTTACCTTTTACTCGGGGTCTCAACCAATATCTTTCCTTATTCTCTCTATCGCTTTATAATCTCCAGTTTCGTTTCCATCACGTATCACCATCTCTTTCTCGCTCATTTTTAAAACCCCATACTTTTTTTTTTCTCCACATATATATCGGCGTCTTAATCTCGAACTCCAGCAAAAAAACGGAATGGTAAACAATGGAAATATTTTATCCATCTTCGATGTCCCCTGCAAACACACGGACACACACGTACCTACATATCAACGGGTTCATATCGTATCCATGCTCCTTCCTAAAATTCATCAAATCCCATGAGTAAACCCGCCGTACTTTGGTTATAATTAAAATGATGAATGACTAGGAAAATTATCCATGATTAATGAAATTTTTAGCTATTTTCCAACTTTTACCGATACATGTTGCATATGTTGCATGCGGGATGAAGAGAGATGGAATAAAGACGCACGTAGGGTTCCCTGTGAGAACGCGAACGTAACCGTGCAACGTACGTACGCGCGCGGCGGGGCAGGGAATAGAAGCGGTAATTTATTGAGGCCAGAGGCAGCAGGCAGAGAAGCAGCAAGCGTACTTATGGACCGAAGTACGAGGGAGGCTGTAAGAGGCACAGATCTCGTTACGTCCAAGAGTTCACGGGTCACGCGAGAGACTGTAGAGACGCGTACCATACCCGCCTCCTCTCTTCCCTTTATCCAAACCCCGGTTGATACTCCTCCTGTATCTCCCCGGAGGACCTATCCCGGGTTCTTTTGACCTCCGAATCCCGGAATTGAAACCTGAAAAGGTACACGATCGGGGTACGGAATTCCAGGACTCGATTCTTAAATATTTTAAATATCCTTTCCATTTTTTTTGTTGGTTTTTGTTTTTTTTTCGGGAATTCTTGTTCTCTTTTTGTTTCTATCTCTCTTCCTTTTTTACCGTTTCGGGATCATACGTCGTTCTATTTTTTCGGTACAGAATTCGTTGAGAATTTGAATAATAGCAGATCGTATTTTTTTTTTTTGTATTTCTTCTTCTTTCCTGACTTAGCTGGTTATCTGCAGCGTGACACTGTTCATATAGGTACTATGACAGTTATGCTTGTCTAGGCTAAGCAGCATTGTCCACGTAAAGCAAAGCGAAGCAAAACCAAAGCCTGTGTGGGTACAGCATCTCGCTATGCAGATATATACATATACAGTAATTTATTCAGATCAAGAAAGCTCGGTGTTGTTTTTTGCACCGCAGGACGAATGTGTTCTAGCATAGGCTCGGACGCTAGTAGCCTAGTAGCTAGTAGCTAGTAGCGTATATTATTCAAGTAACGTCGACGGACACCGTGGAGGTTCTCTGACGCTGAGGAGGCGGACGTAAGGAATAAGGTACAGAGAGGAGAGGAGAGTAGAGAAGAGGAAGAGGAGCGAGGAGCTGAGGATGGCTCGCTAATGTCACGCCGCGTTCCTGGAACCCTCCGCACGCTGAAATTAGATTACCGCGAGATTGCTCGCCGTCCTCTCTTCTGCCCCCGCCACAACCTCCGCCTCCACCTCCGCCTTCGCCGCTGCCGCCTCCGTCGTCGTGTCGGTCTTGCGCCTCCATTTTTTTTTTTTTTTTTTTTTACCTTACTTTTTTGTGTGTGTGTGTTTTTTATTCCTCTCTATAGTAGAGAACTTACCTTTGCTGCGATATTCAGGGTTACATGCACGTGTTTGAAACTAGAAACACTCGTTGCAGGAAAATTTTTCGGTTTTCTTCTATAATTTCGATATCGAAAATTGATCAGATCTCCAGTTACAATTCTTAGGATTGTATATAATACATACGTGTCGATATATATATTTCTGAAAAGGGAATAAGGCATGGTCATGATCTACGCAACTTAACTCAACGAAATGGCAAAGCTATCGCATCGATATAAACCGCGCGCGCTCATAACTTCCTTCAAGTATAATCCGTCCAGGACGAGTCGTCTCTTATTCACGTTTCTGCAGACCATCGGGAAACACGCACTGCACTACGCAACTTAGGCGATCTAACAGCAACAGCGTAGGTATAAAGGTACTTTATACCTACCCGCGGTACAGTATAATGTGCGGGAGGCGCGGGATTTATCTCGAATAACTGCAGAGAACCGAGAACAGAGAATGGGGAACGGAGAACGGCGCTAAGTACAGTCCGCTGTACAGTTCTTTATTATTTTTTTTTATTTATTTTTCTCTGGACTGAAGTTAATTTTTCATCGATGATCGATCACTGACTTCTCCGTTAATTTGTTTTTTTTTTTTTTGCTTCCCATTTCGATATTAATCTTTTAATTCATAATTATAATTCAAAGACGATTAATTTAATTGATTATAGTCGTTATAGTTGTGAGGTTTTATACTTAATTAATCGTGTGAAATCGGATAGATTTATTTTTTGCGATTTTATATACACGTATATAATACGATCGCGATGTGATTCTTTTTGGCGTGAAAAAAAAAAAAAAAAATTTCAGCAGCTGCAGTGAGAACTGCAGTTCGCAATTTTATAGAATTGTTAGCTAAGCAAATTTTGATCATTCTTATATATATATATATATATATATATATATATATATATATATATATATATATATATATATATATATATATATATATATATATATATATATATATATATATATACTTATGTATAGTATATACCGATGTGTATGAAATAATTAAACACATGAAGCCGTTGCAGTCTTCTTCACACCTGATACAGGTGAGTTAGTTTTGCCATCACGATGCAAATCGCTTCGTGTTACCGCGATTCATGAAATCAAAGAGACGAGGGTGATACAGCTATACATATACACATATGTATGTACAATGTATATACGTATGTATACGTACATAAACGTATAGGTGTACGTATAAGGAAGCGAACAATTGCTAAGGAATGTTTATTGTGCCTTTTGTGTCTCTGTTTGTGGTTTTTTTTTTATTTTTTTTTCGTGTACAGATATATACAACCGCGGTTTCGTATTCGAGTGTGGATATAGGTGTATATTCTGTTTCCAATGAAAGTGCAGTACCTATGTACGATGCCGCGGAACCCGGAATCTCTATACACACGTTGTAAAACGTCGACAAATTTTAGGCATGTGTAAAAAAACGTAAAAGTATTTTTTTCCTATATCTTCATTCATTCCATCGCCCTGACTTCCTCACCGAGGAATCGAAAAGAAATGTTGATATTTTTGGAAAAAAAAAATTTTCAATATTCGTTTCACACATCTCTGAATTTTTTTCTTTTTTCCTTCCATTTTTGTTTCGGTTGTTTGTTCGCGTTATTTTTAATGTTATTTTTGTAAAAATGATCCTCTGACGAGTGGCAGCTGAGAAGTCTGAGATCGTTGGAAGGGGGCGTTGCGTGCGGCGATAGTCTTGCCGTAAATGCCACGGTTTGACCCTCGGCATCGCGAAAGAGCAAGAAAGATAGAGAAAAAGCAAAACAAAAAACAAAAAAAAAAAAACGAGAGAGAGAGAAAGAGAGGGAGAGAAATGTGAGCAAGAAATGCCGGAGCAGCGTTGGTTCTCAACTTGACTTGATCCACCTCATGGGTACTCGGTTCCCGGTTCCTACAGCAGGGGATTGTTTATAGCGTGGGTGTCATAGGTCACCGGTTCTGTTAGGACGCGGGGAGTCCCCACTACGGGGCATCCGAGCCGTGACCTGGACAGCGTCGTGGCCGGGGCGCCAGAGCCATAAGAACGAACGTTGGATGTACGCGTCCTGGAGGAGAAGAGGCTGCAGCATCTTCCTCCGGTCACCGAGATCTAATATCGCGATTTTACCCACGAAATAGAGACGCGAAACAAACGGCAATTATTTTCTGAAACTAGCTATTGGACAAATTTTGCGATATCGGAAACGAAAATTGAGAAATTATTTGTCAATTAGACGAAACATTTTCTAAAAACGAATCTAACTGCAGCTAATCAATAATTTTGTAATCGATATATCAAACGATCACAACGACCGGTCGACTATAACCGTGTCGATTTTTAAGTCAACGACCTTTACGAGTGAAAAGTTTCTGTTGAAACTTATTGGAAATTATATTTCACAATAATCTTATGCGGTGACGCACGATGCAGGATTTAGAAAAATCTAAATCTATGTCTAATAGTTCGATGAATCATAATTTTCGGCAAAATTTAGCATCAGCTGATAAATTTGCAACGAATTCTCTTTCTTTTCTAGCTCAACTTTTTTCAATCGTTGATACAATGGCTGGGCTTTGTGCAGATTTCAAGACTTAACAAACCTTGATCTTTCACGATTCGAAAGAAATGATATAATAGCAACTCGTGCTGCAGTCACGAGTACACGTTTTCTCACTCCTTATTGTACAAAATAATAATTAATGGTTCAGGTTTAACCCTGTAGGCGTAGGTTTCGAACGCGTGCAGAGTTAATCGATGGTCCACGGCAAATATTCCGTAATGTAATAGTTCTAATTATCGATTTTCGTCCGTAGTTACGCCGTTAACGCGTGTCTGGAGTTCTGCAAGTTTGCAACTATATGGTAGTCGTCTTCGAATTAAAATTGTTGTTTTTGCTACTGCACCTGCGGGGCTTTATCCTTGCAGTTTACACACAATTACAGAAGATCGTAATCGTAATGTTGATGATAAATCGTGCGTATAATCATGCGCGGATGGTGAGGGGAAGAGGGAGGGAAGAATTGACGGAGAGAAAAAAAAAAAAAATGGTTAATCAAAACAAATTATAGAGATAGAAGATTGACGCGTACATTGAAAGGCGTAGCAATGAATCGGCGGCAGTGCAGGTTCATCCGCATCGCGTATATACGAATTCGTAACTATTATACCTATATATCTATATATTCCGCGAAAACATGCAATACCACGGGTATCAAAAGTGAGGTAATTTAAAATCGAGCGAAGATCTGCGCGCTGAGGCTGGTGCAACTTGCAATCGGTTTTCCAACCGCGAAGGTGGCTGACTCACGATTCGTCCGATATATATACGTCCAAAGCTAGCTATTGCAAAGGCGCGGATTTAGAGGGGAAAATCGTACGATTTAATACGAAACTAAATACCGATTCGTATACTTTAATACAGCTGGGTTTATGTTACGATTTTTTTTCAAATTTCCGAACGTTGCAAAGTTACGAATTGATTTCAAACAATCTACGAATTTTTCGGAAACGTTGAACTGAAGAATATTAAATTTCGGGGTTTTATCCTTCGGGAATTTTTATCATTGCTTCTATAGCTCTTTGATTTACTCTTAACAAAGTTTTTCCCGAATTTTATAACAATTAAGGAAACCGTTGCATCAAGGCTAAACAAATTTTATTAAATACCAAAGTCGTAAAGCTGAAGAGACGATGCGGCTAAATCCTCATATTTCAGGACTAAAATTCAAGTTGGTGGCTCAGCTGACATTTAAAGTCGTGAATGTAAAAAAAACTGATCTTCATATGCAATTATATCGTTAATGAATATTTTCTTCACAAATAATTAGCCCGTTTGGTACTTAAATGAACGTATTTAGATGAACTATGTATAACATATCGTGCCCCGAGTGGATAATCGCACCAAACTTGAAGCGTAAAGGATATAATAGTAGAACAGCTATAACAGAAAGAGAGAAAGGGAGAGAGAGATACTATATTATGCTTTTAATCAGTTTTAGAGTAGTTCTTAAAGTAGTCAGTCGATTTCTTGTCACGGTTTTTCGCTACGCCCGAATACCCGCATGCATGATATCAACGGTCTCTAAACCAAGGTTCCTTTCGTGTATAACGCAATCGAGTTGTTGGAATTAATTACTTGAAAATGTTTTTTTTATTTCACTAATTACCTTCGGTAGCTTACTTACCAGTTCTTGTCTGTCTTTATTGATTCAGAATAATCCTGCAAGAGCTGTGAAATAGAAATATATACAGATAGTGTAAAAGGCTGGCTCGCGTTGATCCTCACATCGCTGACAATGACAATGAAAGTTTTCGCAACAGGGTATTACGTAATATTTGTAAAAAATTGAAAAAAATAATAATAATCATGATAAAATCAAATCAAGGATCATGACTAAAAATTTAAGAGATCGTTTTTTGTTATGTACCTATATATCGATTATTCAATATAAGGTTAATTTTTTTCGTCTGATAATCCCAAGCCATGTAAGACAAGTTCAACGACGTTACAATATATATGTACATAGTATATAGAAATATAACTAAAAAAATTGAAAAAAAAAAAATTGGTATTCCGGAAACCCTTTATAGCGGCGGCCTTGGATGCATGCGGTGTAGTTAACTGTAGGCACGGATGTATTTTACAACTTCCTTTGCTTACACCCCGGTATATACGTATGTACGTAGATAGGCTCTTAATAAGATGAAGTGTGTCGAAAGTCGATCGTTATTAACTCGGAGAAAAGCAGCACTCAAATCCGTTAATCATTCGGTACATACATACGAGTACACGTACGTGCAAAATGTATATTGAGTTTTTTTATTTATTTATTATTTTTTTTTTTTTACGGTGAAAATTGATTTTTCGAATCTGCAGTATCGATCGAGGATTCTGATATTGATCGTTTTCTGAACGTATCAACCCCGTTAATTTTCGGAAGGATTTTTTCTTTTTTCTTTGCTCATGTTTTAAACGGAGAATTGACCGTGCAATGATCACGCAGCGTAATTTCCAGAGACCCCACCAAAAAAAAAAAAAACATAGAACGTGACAAAGATACAAGCTTAGAAGCCTGCTGTTTCGGGCAAGAAATTCGGGATTTACCCAACAGAGCCAGAGCTGAGACGGTGCGCGACCTTATAATTATGCGGAAATACCTTCAAAGCTAACCAACAAACGATAGATAGAATTTTTTTTAACACCAAGTTCAAGAAGTTCTATAAGGAACGTCGTCAAGTAATTTGTCACCGTCTTGTTACAGGAAACAAGAACCTTTTCAATATTACAAAAATTCCAATCCCCCGTGAATCTCATACGTTGTATTCAGTCCCGTGAGAATTTCAACAAACATGATATTTGTCGAGATATTTTTTTTTCACGTGATTTTACACGTTTTTTTTGATTTTCGGTTTTCTTACATTTTTTTTTTCTTATTCTATATTACGGACATTAAATTTCTTTATATATATTCAAGAATAATTATCTAGCTCTTGTGTCCTGGATTGTATAGAGAATGATCCAAATATATACCCGTTACTTTTTTCGTTTGCTAAATCCTTGTCAGTGTCCGGTGCTAATAGAGCAAAATGAGCTCCTAGCCTTGGGATTTGGGAATCCCGCAGGCAGGCAGGCAGGCCTCAAGTCAACCAACGAACCAAACAGACTTTCTAACACCGATTTAACCAGCTTACAAAAAAAAAAAAAAAAAAAAAAAAAAAAAAGAAAGAAAGAAAAAGAAGAGAAAAAAAACTGGGTTGTTAACACCTATCTAGTCTCGCGTAGCTGGACCCGTTACTGCATTATGTATACCTCTATAAGATATATATTCAAATCAGTTCTATATATATATATGTACCGGTATCTATGTACGCACTGCGATTTCAAAAGCTGAAAATATTACGACTATACGCCGTCATAAGGTTCCGCATAAATGAATTCACCGGTATAATATAAGGTACGCATATGTATACAGATTTGATATAATTAGTAATAAAGTTGGTACTTGACGTATACATACATATAGTGGTTTCCTTTCGTTTCGTTCCGATTGAAAAAAAAATAAATAAAAAAATCAAAAAAAAAAATTGATTCCTGAAATTGGAGTGGTAATTCGCGGATATACATATAATTGGCGTGTTTTCAAATCAGGCCGAATTTTTTTTTTTTTTTTTCTTTTTTTGTTAGCCAACAAAAATTTGTTGCCTGATCGTGTATAGGTTATATATAGATTATATAGCAGGCGTAACAAGCTTTTTTTTGGTTTATTTCTATTTCTATATTTTTTTCCCCTTTTTTTCTTTACAAATCAACGAAAATAAATTAAGTGGATTCCGGTGTTCTGAAACTATTCGCGTATAGCGAATTCTGTACGTTTAATAATTCGATAAAATTGAAAATCTATAAGGCTGTAGGTGGTAAATATGTAGTCCACGAGAAGCCAGGGGGGGGAAAAAATATTTTTTCTTCAATTTTTCGTTTCAGCTTTCCCCGTTTTTTTTTTTTTTTTACTCTCCGACAACTCCTTTATTCAAAAGCATGGGCATAAATTTAAATTTCCAAGTAATTTGCTGTTCAGACTTTTATATAAGGAACAATTTCCAAGATAGAGAGGTACAATGCATAAGATATATAGAATCTGTAAAAGGGAACCCCTTTTTTCAATCAAATTGCGTTGATTTTTGTTTTTCTTTCTTTTTTTTTCTTCTGTTTCCTCTTCTTTGTCACTCCTAATTTTACGTGCCATGGTCGTGTCTTTTCGTTACCATGAATTTCTCGCTTCGTTTACTTGACAATCGATCGTCATTAGTTATCCATCAAATTGATTTGAACATTATTAATCACCTCGTTACCGCAAAGGAACTAATACTTCAACGTTACGCCAAGCAGTCACGGTGTATCTATAATATCATATACGAAAAAAGGGACGGTATAGGAGGATTGAAAAAAAAAAATGAAAAAGAATCAAGAGACTCGGTAGAGTCTCGAGCCTAGTTATAATATGTTTCAACGGAAGTCAATGAATCACAATTTTATCAACATGATTTTGCTAATCTAATTGACATTAATTATTGGGCAGGAAGAGCAGTGTCCAAAAAATTCAAAAAAATCAAAAAGCAAAAAATGCTGAAACTATGCTCAGCAAAGTGTCAGAGTGTTTAATAAAATGGCATTGATGATGTCGAGACACGGTGGATGGTTGAACGATACCTTGTCCAGGAACTCCGTGTCTCCTTGAAGCGACCTTGCCGCCTCAGTGCGTCTCGTCCGATTCCTGGCAAAAGTGCAAAATCTTGGATTATATAGATACGAACTAGATATATCTGTAGTATACTAACGAAATGGCCCCGAGGATCAACAATAATCCCCGAGAATCGGCCGAGTTCAACCATGCAGGACCTTCGATTTGCAACAGTTTAATGATTTGCAACGTGAATTTTTTTTTTTTTTGGTACGAGAGAATTGTACCACATATATACCTAGATATGGTTCACGCAGATGGAGATCGATTGCAATCGCAATATGCTGATTAATGATTCAGATTTTTTTTTTATGTATCGGAATAATAACGCGATACGTATCCTGTACATGTATCAGTAAATATATACAGGGTGTCCCAGAACTGAATGTCCAAAATGAAAGGTGTCCTAGAGGAGATCGAACTGAGTAAATTGTCCCGAAGAACATGGGGTCTGCGAAGTCGCGTTCGCGAGATATCACAAGTTAAAAAAAAGTATCGCTTTGCGCCGCGTCGCGGCGGCGCAAAGCGATACTTTTTTTTAACTTGTGATATCTCGCGAACGCGACTTCGCAGACCCCATGTTCTTCGGGACAATTTACTCAGTTCGATCTCCTCTAGGACACCTTTCATTTTGGACATTCAGTTCTGGGACACCCTGTATATATTTACATTAACACGATCGTAAAGAAATCGTAAGCTGTATAGTTTGTCACAGCTGCGCTGATAGCGATGCTTGATATAAATGATCGGTATATATAGAATGAATTTAATAATCGAAAATCGGCTATATAATAACGAATTGGCGCGAGACTCTACCGAGTCTCTTGAGATAGCGATGCTTGATATAAATGATCGGTATATATAGAATGAATTTAATAATCGAAAATCGGCTATATAATAACGAATTGGCGCGAGACTCTACCGAGTCTCTTGAGATAGCGATGCTTGATATAAATGCTCGGTATATACAGAATGAATTTAATAATCGAAAATCGGCGATATAATAATGAATAAATTTTATATCCCTGTGTAGAATGGGAATCAGTAATATCATTGAATTGCACATTCCATAAAACCGCGGTGATTAAAATGAATACATATCACTCTGCAGTTTAGAAATATTTTCTTTTTTTTTCAATTTTTATTTTGAATCGTATAAATGAAACGTGCGCATTAACCCGGTTCGTAGATCAATCGGATCCGGTGAAATTTAGTACCTGTAATTTTTGTACCTAGATGTACGTAAACGATCCGAAAAACGGGGATTCCCCCAATTATTGCAATTTAATTGTAATTTTGGCACCAGTTCAATAATCGAAACCGAAAGAATATATACGAGAAAAACAAAAAAATAAAAATTAACTTGATACTCAAATTTTAGGGTATATAAATTATATACCGTATATAAGTATTTGTGTCTATATTTTACTCCTAACGGTAATCACGCGGCCATTATGACAAATTGCCACTTTAAATTAGATATCGTAGATTACGTCATCCGATTGCCATTTGATGCCGTTATAAATCTCGGTGGATTCATTATAGGAGAATTTTTGGATAGAACCATGACTTGGTCAGTGAAAGAACAACCGACTACTATTCTGCAAAATTTCGTTCATTTTTGCTCATAATAATTTTATGAAATTTTTTTTTAAATTCGTTAGGAATTATTTAAGCCCAATATCCATCCGGCTTTGGAATCATCGAATTATAATTATATCGCAGTGATTGTTAGTCCGCATGAAATTGAATTCAAATTGTTAGATTTTCCGGAGCGTCTGGAAAACCGATGATATTTCTTCAGCACCGTTTTTCCGATCTTCGAAATGTTCCAGTCGACCGACGCCTTTTTTTATAGATGTGAATTATTTTCATAAGAAATATGCTCCGTGGACTTTGACGATTTCGGAGCCATCGTCTCCTCGAAACACATATTATTACAGACGATCTAGCGATTCCTAAAATTGCCACAGTTCATCGGAAACACATTTTTCGTAAGCAGAGACCATGAAATTGTAGATAAAAAAAAAACCTGCTACCTGTACACAAAAGTATCGATTTGAATCCTCTAGCGAAGGTCGATCGTGGGTTCAAAAAGTCATCAAATACTATGCCGATGGTCAATCATTCGATGCGATTCTTGGGTTCGGGTGAAGCTGCATTTTTACACACTCGGAGCCCGCGCTGGGCATGAAGTGTGTTCTGTGCTTTGCATCATCCTGGTCCTTTGCTCTTCGCTCTTCGCGATCATTTCATCGTGGAGAGTGTGAAAGAAAAAAAAAAATATATAGCTGAACAGTAAAGAAAAGTATCGGAGAAGAGTGCATCTGGTGATAGGAAGAGGTGTAGGTACAGGTTGTACGTCCGTGCCTTGGTATATCTACCAAAAAAGGAAGAAAGATATATAAGGAGTAGTCGAGGAGTAGCGAGAACTTGAGAGAGAGAGAAGGACGCGTTATTGAGCCTCGTATAGTTAACTCCCTAGGGAGTATCTTTCTCCATTGGCAGTCAGCATAATGACGTCACGTCACGTTCCAGACCAGAGTCATCCGGAATGATCGTAGAGCATCGCAGCGTTGGACCCCGAAGAGGGTAAACCGAATGGAGAGGAATCGCACCGTGATCATCTGGCCAAGCTCGCGAGGGACTTCAACGGACTGGTCTCAAACGTATATTCCCCACTTTCCTACCTCGGTTCTTTTACTCTTTATCTTTATCTCCCTGTGCTTCTCTCGAGAGGCGAACGAAAAATAAAAAATAAATAAAGAAAAAATAGAAGATGAAGAAGAAGAAGAAGAAGAACGAGAAGGAGAAAAAAATAAACAGAAAAAAAGGTACTTCTTCTCGGTGCGTGCAATGTGAAACGTGACAGACTCGCCGCCGACGCGATTCTCTCGCCGTAGGTAGGCACCTATCAACTTTTAGTCTGAAACTTTGTTCCTTCAATTTTAAACTCGGAAGTTTGACTCAGCTCGTGGAATTTTATCTTTCTCTCTTTTTTATTTCTCCGAGTGAAAAATTCGGGGGGCAATATTTGTATCACACGTCGACCGATGAAAATCGTCACGTTTCGTCACGTTTCGAGTCTACGATCTTGTCAAGTTTCCGTACCTGCACAATACGATCATAAATAAACGAAACGATCAACGTCACCATACGCGATCCGATTTATATTATCCGTCATCTACGTATACGCTGTGCGAAATATAACGGCCACAGATACGCACGTGCGTCTACATAAAGGAGCTCAGGCTCTGCGGTGGGCGGTTCCGCATGCCTGATCTTGATTCTTGATCAGGATCCTGAGAAACGTTTATTCGCGGTGTGCTGCTACACTCGCCAATTCCGAGCTACAGTGTTATGAATCCCCTTCTAAACGGATTTCAAGTATATCGACGCACGAATTGATTCGGTGTATCTACGATTATTGCGATCCTGATAATCAACCGGAATGTTCATTCCTGGCTAAGTTTTCCTTCGCGTTTTCAAAATTGAAAAAAAAAAAATAAAAAATCGGGTTTCGGAATCAGATTTATGAATCCATTCAAATTCCTGAATCATTAGCTCCCCGTGGTTTCTTTGGAATATGGTTTACCTAACTCCGCGTTATCGTCTCGGAACTGATAAAATATTGCGATGTGTAGAGTGATACAAATGACGGAACGAAAGGAGAACAAGATAATCGCACGCGATGTTCGCGAATATGGCCTGCTTACACTTTGATAGCGTTACGAATCGCGTGGAATCATTAGAACGCATTAAAGTGTCTCTTATTACTGTCTTATATATCCTATCAAATAAATCCAATCTCATTCGAAACACTCTGAACCTCGCAGACGTCTTGAGATGGGTAGAAAATTTTAGTATACGTCTTTTTACTTCTACAGTTAAATCGCATCGATTTTTAATCTGATCATCGTTCGTTAGAGGATCAGTTCCGCGTCTGGGGCAAATTTTGAAGATTTTTCGCTCTTCAGTCAGCCCCGAGAAATGTTTCTGCAAAATGTTTCTGATATCTTCGCTCTCTCGATTAATTAAGACTATCGCAAATAGTGCGATGTGGTATTGGATGATGCGAATTCAGGTACCTAAGGTAAGGCAAGGTAAGGTATGGTAAGGTAAGGTACGGTAAAGCACGGGTAGATCATTAGCCATGATTTGTTGTCGGGCGGGCTGCCCAGTGACCTCGCGAGCAGAACATGAACTCCGAGTTGGATGGTTGGGTATAGAGATCCCTTCGTAAAGATCTTATATACCTGGAGCAGGAGTCTCTTCGAAGTGTTCTTCTCTTCTCTTCTTTTCTCTTCTCTTCCATCTCATTCTTTCGTACTTTTGTTACCTTATCTTCTCTGCGTCTAAACCTCGCTTTTTGTCTCATCGTTTTAAGTATTTCGAGATACATATACACGTATACCTGCACCCGCTCCTTCATGGATTCCCTATCACGGTCGCGATGCACATTTATACGTTCGAAAGTAATATACCTCAGAATTTATTGTACATATACTCGTTCAGCGGTTTATATCTTCTTCGCAAGAATTTGCGCGATACAAATTTGACAAAATTTTGTCAATTTTGAATAAAAATTTATTATTTTCAGGGGGAGCAGTATGCGTTCATTCAAATTCTCATTTCCGCTTAGCTGTGAACGTGACAAGTTTAGTTATAATATAATAAAAATGTGTGTATATATATATATTATGTATATATGTATTAAAAAACGTTAAGAATGCTAACCGCAGTGGGTGGCGGAAGTCTTGTTCTGCTTGACTCGCGCCCGTTGCTTTCATTTAAATATTTATTTACGCATCTTTGCCTCCGCAACGGACACGGGATATAGCAAAAAACTTTACCCAGCTGAATTAGAAGTATGCCGCTACTGCTGCTATTGCTGCTGTTGCTGCTGCTGCTGCTGCTGCTGCTGCTGCTGCTGCTGCTGCTGCTGCTGCTGCTGCGATCTCTTTTACTTCGTTTTCTAATTACACGTGGGAACGGAAAGTGCGCCATGGCTAATGTACCCATACATACATATCCATGTACACCTATAACGCCGCTTCTGAAGCTTAGTTTCAGTTTTTTTTTTTCAACATTTTACACCATAAATTTCGTTCTCTTTTTTGGTCAGGGCTGAAATTTGAAAAGTTCCACATGGTCAAAAATAAACGAATCTATTTGACAAGATTTCGAATTATCAAAAACGTTCAAGTCCAGAATATCGAAATTCGAAATTTTTGACGTTCGGAATTGCAACCCAGCCCCTATTTTTTTTTCATGAGCGGAATTCGGTTGAAAAATAATAAAAAACTGTCTAAATTTCCTCCTCGATGAATGGCTGACCAAATTGTGAAAATCTTGGTACCTATAACAAGAGGAGAGCCGGAGAATGCGTGCGGATGAGAAAAGGGTGCCTTGGTCGTGGTTACGGGTCCCGCGACCCCCCTGGCGACGGTCTGTACCCTTTGCTCGATATGCGAGCCCTGGAACGAAGTCAGTTCGAGGTAGTAGGTAAACGGGGAAAGGGATTCTCTTTTGCTCACGCGGGACGGTGATCTGTGACCCGGATCCTCCCTACCTCAACCCTGCAGCGTTCACCGTTTCTGTTTTACTTTAACCGAAAGAGAGAGGCTGCGCGGGGCAGTAGGGACGGGGAAGGGCAGAGGGGCCTCCTATTATTCACGATGGACCTGCGATCAGGGGACTTACGCGAGCTGCACGCATCTCTGATAAAAAACTAACCGAGCAAAGCCTAGCTGCTGCTGCAGTTTTACCGAATACGTAATTTCTGCGGTCAGGGTTCAGACAATAATCTGGTTCACTGTGCTGCTTTTCTTACATTTTGCTTTCCTTATTCTTCTTATTCTTCTCATTTTCTTCTCTTCTTCCTTTTTTTCCCCCTTTTTATCTCCTCTTCTTATTTCCCCCAACCCTCTCGCTGAGTAGGTACCTACGTGCATATTTTCTCTCCTTCTCAACCGCGTAGAGCTACGCGATATATAAGAATGCTTTCTCTGTACTGCAATCTGTGCATCATGCACTCTCGGAGTAGGTGTATAGGTACCGCAGGTATACCCCTCTCTCGACGGACCAGCTCTCTCATAGAATTTGCTTACAGCTGTGTTACTGGAATTAGCGATTCCTGCGGCAGCGGGTAATTGCAGGGGAGTGTGTACACAGGGAGGTGCCTTTTCCTTTCATTCTTTTCTCTCCTTGCCCATTACCCATTCCCATTCCCTCCCCTTCTCTCTCTCTCTCTTTATATCTCTTTGCACTGCAACACAATTATTTCTTTAACAGTAGTATACAAATTTTTTTCTTCTTTCTTTTGAGTCATTCATCTTTTCTCTTCTATTCCACTCTCTCATTATTTCAGATTTTGACCGTGACTTAATTGATTTCCGAACAACTCGATACGTGCGACTGCAGGAGTGTAACGTGTCGAAATGAAAATCAAATATTCATGAGTAAAATTTATTACTTTAGCGATATTATTCGAATGACTCAAATTTTTCTAAACTTTCTTATTCACTCTTAAACTCCTTTTTTTCATTTATCTTCTTCGACGTATACAGCGGCTACCGAGGAGCTCGTACCTGCTCCTTCAACCGATAATAGAGCTTGCGCTGCTGCTTTACGAAGTCAGATCTCTGAAGCCTGGAGTAAGGTTAGCCTTGACGGTATATGTATATATGTACTTAGATATACAGCGAAGTTAGTCTGAGTATAAACCTATTTACGTTGGAAACTTGAAAGGCGATAAGCAGCGGCGTACAGTATAGTATATAAGTACAGTGCAGTACATCGAGATTTTCATTGGAAATATAAATAACCGTTGATAAAAAATCAGGGAGGGATAAAGTATTGGGCTCAGATTTTAGTTTGACATTTGTTATTTTAATTGTATCGGAATAGGTACAGTCGGATAATTAAATACTACCTATCTACGAAATTTAGTAAAAATTTTCTTATTTTCTAACCGAGTGGTAATTCGTATAGAGAATATTTATCTAGGCGTCATAGAGGCCCTTTTCGTTACTGTGTAATTTCCCGTAACGCGTTGGCCCGGGATTCTGCGACGGAAAAGTAATTAGCGAAACGCGACAGCCAGAATTGCGTTTACGCCCATTCACTGTAGACTCCCAGCGTGACGCCATTTCCGGACATTTAAGGGCAGAGGCAGAATCAGAATCAGAACCAGAGGCAGCTGCCGCGAGTGTACAGTTTGACTCTTTAATTTTCCCCAGAAATTCGAAAGCATCAAAATTTTTATTACGACCAGAAAAAGAAAGTGAATAAACAGATCGAGGAAAATCAAAAAATAATCAATCAATCCTGACCAATTATCGCTCGATCGATACATACGCTATTCACCTCAGTCTCGCACGGGCATCAACGTACAAGTATGCAGTGGGCTGCTGCAGGACGGAAGGGCAGGAGAGATCAGACAGTGTCCCGGTTATAAACGAGGGAAGCAATTTCCAAGTTGGGAGGGTTGACGAGCCGAGACTCCTGGCGCTTTAGGTGGGTTCCGGGATGGCGGAGGGAAAAGGAGAGAAGTGTAGACGAAGGAAGAGGAAGAGGAAGAGGAAGAGGATGAGGAAGAGGCAGAGGGAAGGACCTCCTAGACGTAGCCAATATGGCGTCGATTAATGGCCCTGGTTACTGCCACCCCTGCTGCCACCCCTCGCTAACTTCACTCTGGCTGCACTACGCCAAAACGTCGTAGGTACTCGGCCCCAGCTCTGCTGACAAGGATCTACGAGAGAGGATATACCCTACAGAAATGAGCCGAGGCAGCTGCTGCACAAGCTTTACAGGCTTACGTCAAATATTATCGCAGGTTTTAGCCCTGCGGCAAGTTCTAAGATCTAAATTAACTACCTTGATTCTTCATTCAATTTCGATAGTATTATAATGCGTTAAGAATCGGCCAAATTTTCCTCCCCTTTATTAATATTTTTTTCTAACGGGTTTTCTTGATTTTCGAAACGGCTGTTTTCGCTTTTTTTCACATATCTCTCCTTCCAACGGTCAATTTTTATGTCCAAAGGTGAGAAATTTTCACGTTGTACTTACCCTGGTGAAAATTTTTGCTCTCACGTATTTCTACAAATTTTTGGCTAAAATTGAAACATTGTCTAGTTTTTCGTTACATCGTAAAAAAAAAAAAAAAATATCGCTGTTTTCGTCGATCAATCTAGGAATCAAAAAAACACAATTTCTTACAACAACAAAAAAAACTACAAAAATGTTCAAAATCTCGTAATAAAATTCGTATAAATTTGTTGAATTTTTTTAGATTTCTTCAAAAATTCTTTAAAAAATTCTTAAAATTATTTTCATCAGGGGTAGGTAAAGGTGTATCATAAGCTCTGAAAAATTGGACTATAGGGACTGCAGGTACTTCGCTTTTGTTTTACAATACGTATCTATATTAAGATGAAAAATAAAAAATACAAAAAAAAAATGTGAAGTGAGCCTCGCGGCCGACTGGAGTTTCGCCAAATAATATACGGGAATATCGAGGCCCCTCCGTCCCTTTACCCTGCGTATTACGAATGAACTTCGCGTTGCCCACCCTCAAACGGACTTTTATATTTATTACTGAGGACAGATGGAGATTGCTGGTACGAATGCTGAGTGGAAACTCACCCATATCCCGGTCGTGTGCCGTTTTCCCATTTTTTTTTAAATTTTAAATTTATTTTTTTCGTTTTTTTTTGGTACGTTTTTAGTTTTAGTCGTTAGCCAGAGGCTCAATCGTTCCGAGGTGTCGCGCTTTTAGACTGCAATCTATAGAACGGTCCGTAAAATGCAGAAAAATAAAATAGAAATTTTTCATCTCTTTGCCTATATTGATAAAAAATTGTAAGCAAAAATGTGTTTCGCGAATGGTTTAGTAATATGTTCGATTGAAAATACCAGACAAGCCATTTGAAATACTTTTCTAATTCCCATATTGCAGGTTCGCTCCGGGATAAAGGAAAATCGAGAATCGAGAATTGGGAATTAATACAAGAATTGGAAACCGCGACTGCAGTACAGTACAAAAGTAGCTTGCGAAGGCAGGGCTCTATTTGCTCAATATATAGGTAAGTCTATCCTCCAGAAATAATTACTACTTAATCCTAGCCATACTTTTAATCGATATACCCTGTATCTATCTACTCGATACCTTCTCTTCCGATAGTTAATTATCAGAAATAAATGAAACACCCTAGTCGAACGAATAGAGTAAAAATAAAAAAAAATGTCATCGAAATCTTCTCGTATTTTACTATCCAGATACGTATTTCTGAATATTCAAATTACGCTTATATCTAGATCGATCCATGCGTTGAAGAAACGTATGCGGAATATATACCGTCAATTTAAAAATAATCAATCAATCAATTAATCGATCAGTAAAATCTTAAGAGAGTAAAGCAATTTCCGAGATTGCCCGCGTAAGTCGTTGATTAGGATGATATTTTTTTTCAACTCGGTTCAGCCGAACAATATACCTACTTATACTTATGGGTAGGGCTTAGAATCTATATCGTTGCCTACGAAACCGAGGCTAAAACTATGCCAGGAATGATTAATGGTCGGAGCTGTTTAATGATCGCGTTGGCCGAAACGCTCGAATCCGAAGACTTGTGACTTGGGTTGGTTAGACTCGGAAAATGCAGCTTGATTATATGTGTAGTTCTGGGTCGAAGCCAAGGCCGGTTCACAAACTGAGATAGGAATAAACCATACGTACCATTGTACACCCAAAATGTCAGGAGACGAGAATGCGATATGGTGTAGAAGTCCGGATGAACTCCGGCACATAATTACCGCCGATTCGATTATAATATTATTCGCGTTGGCGAAATGAATTTCGTTCGAATTGAACGTGAGAAAAAAAAGGATATATATTCATCGCTTGAATACCGAAATTTATTGCGAAAAGCGCGTATAGGATAGATCGAGAATCGCTAAGTGCGTGGGAACTGGAACGTTATATCTACGAATCCGTTCCATTCGCGATACTACGATAGCTATGGCTACGATCATCGCTCTCTCTATATAAATCAAGGCTCTTACAGTTTCTCTCTGTACTGTTACAGCAGGTACTGTATACTGTACCTACATTAGAACCATGTGGAACAATTTATTCTTACCGACTCATCGGAATCTTCGTGTCTCACCTCTTACGATCTCAGTTTCTAAATATTGTAGCCCATCTTTTCTCCTCACGTAATACTATTTGTTGCAATGTCAAGAAACGAGCATTACTCTAAAGAAAATTGAACATGTTCTTTTTATTTCAGTATATAAATCTTTATTGCGATCACGATTAAACGATTGATCAAGAAATCTGTTAATAAGGATACATACTCATGGATACATGTTGTGATTAAAGTAAAAAGTTAGCTTGTGAACATCACGGGACTTATCGTATAGTATAATTAATGAAAGATCTGTTCGTGATCAACGTATTATAGTTATATGGGAAAATAATCAGTCAAAAGTTGGTGCTTATTGCCGGAGAGAGATACGGGCAGGATTAAGACCACGAGCCTGATGAGTAGGATCACCACAAGAAACGGGAGTAGTAAGAGTGTAAGGAGCAGGAGGAGAAGTATGAACATGAACAGGTGTACCTGCGACATGTCCAGCAACGCATTCTCTAAGGGCAACCTCGTCGTTTTGGGTATCGCTGTTATGGGCCAGACATTCTGCGACGAGGATATGGCTGTATCCCCAATTGCTGATTACCTGTATGTGATGTTGATCGAAATGGAAGAATACCGGTGGACGACATTTCAGGGGCCATGGATTTTCGGTCAGGAAAATAATATCGAGATTGACAAGCTTAGCCAGGTGTTCCGTTGGTATGCAATAGTCGATTTGGTTATAAGCAATATCGAGGATCTTGAGGTTAGGCAGATGATTGAATACCTCCGGTTCTATACCGACAATGTGATTTTTCCATACTCTTAGTATCCTCAGATTATTAAGACCCGCGATCCAGCTCGCGCTGATTGATTGTATTTTATTCTGGTCGAGAACCAGCTCCTGTAGTCCAGTCAGTCCAGTAAAAGCACCGGGACGAATATCCGACAACTGAGAGTTTGATATTTTCAGGTAAACCAGGGTGCCGGCGAACCGGACAAAAGCACTTCCAGGAAGCGTATGTAGCTGCGAATTCAATATCGTGATCCTTTGAACCGTTGCTGGTACAACGCTCAAAGCCTGAAACAAAAATGGGATTTCTTAACTATTTTAACAAAAATAAAAATAAAAATTTCACTATCTCCTGCAGTCCTCAAAATTTCCCTCCTTGGCGATTTAGGGATCGAAAAATTAGAGAATAAGAAATTTCTAATTCAAGGCAAGAATCGTGAACAGAAAAAGAAATCCAAATACTTTCAATATTTTGTGAACCAATGTAACAGATTAATTACCCCAAGATCGGTGATGCCTTCACATGTCCAAGACTCTGGTGTACCGTCGCAGTGTCCAGAAACCGGAAGGGCACTGTAGCAGGAGACTACGCAAGCAGTTAGCAAAAATCCGATCAAAATTTTCGACTGCATCTTAGAGCGCAGTTTGATACTGAATACGTTACGAACGGTGGCCGATCTTTTATACCGTCTTCTCGAGCACCGCCCGTCTACGACCTCTGTTAGAATTCAGATGATATTCGTGTTTACGCGAAAAAAAATATTTATTCATAATAATAACCTGTAGGTATATATATATATTTATACACATATAGGTATGTAGTTACGTTCGTATAACGGGGATGTGTCAGTCAGGAATAAAATAAACCGGAGTGTAGGAAAGAAACCAAAACCGGAAAAACAATGAATTCCGACTCATGATTCATTATACCATAATTATAAAAAAAAAAAAGTCGAGGATACGATTCGGACATTCGTTTCATACGCATTTCAGAAGCTTCCTTTCTTTTTCCTATATACTATACTACAACATATTTTGATTTACCTAATTTTTTAGAAAATTACTATCTTCGGGGGGCAGGGGATTTCGATTATCTGACATTCATGAATAGTTCAATATTTTTGGATTTTGAGCCGGTTTACAAAAACAGTCGTAATCCGTGCTGAAAATATATTTTTAGGTAATCAGCGTATTGTAGAGTGTAAATAACGAATATCAAGATGATCGATTACCTATGGAAATTAGATGTCACACTTGTTCAGGGATTAGTGTAGACGTGTGTAGAAACGGGTGTCTAAGGCTATGGCAAAAGCGAGACGCAAAAAATTTTTCAAAAAATAAAATGAAACGAAGAAGAAATGAAGATAAAAAATTATAATATTAGCATAATGAGGGACGACGGACTGCATGGTACGGTGTTTGGACTGTTTATGGCAGGTCCTGGTGCCAGAAATCTGACCTTCCAAGTATAAACAACGAAACTGGAAAATCGAGTAGGTATAATGTACATAAAATATAAATAATTGTACCTGCAGCAGCGATCGAGATGCGAGAGAGATCAATGCACATATGTTTTTTCGTTTCTCACTTCGATGATGATGATCATGATGTTATATTTAAACAGTATCCGTTAATGCGTCTAGACTTGAGAGTAACGATGTTGAAAATCGATATAATCTTCCGAACGTAATTAGTCACCTATGATATCCCTCTCGTTAATTAATTTAACAGGCGCATTTCCTATACAGCTGATGATAATAACCGCGTCGAACGATATTTTGTGCATCAATCGATACAGCTGTGACATCGATTTATGCCATTCGTATGCGCAGTTAGAGAACAACAGTTTTAACGTTGAACAGGGAAACCTGATTAGAATGGTAATTTTTATTTTTTTTTTCATTCTTGTTTTTTTTTTTCTAATTTAGCAAGCTTTGACCTGTACGTGTGAACGTTCAGCTAATGAGAAATAATTTTGTCAAACGGTGTATGAAGTTATTTATTTTATTTTTGTTTTTTTTTTTTTGTCCGACGATGTAATCCCATATGTTGTACTGCGTGAAAAATTATCGGTGTAAACTGTAGCGTGTAAGAGCTTTGGTGTCATAGAGTGTACATACCTATACACCACCGTGTGGCTCGGTAATGGCGCAATAATGCATGCAAAAGCAACAGTTGTCCGGTTCCAGGAGGAGTTGGCCCCCTGTGTGTTAGTGGCATGGTGGTTTGTTTGTTTGCGTTGGCATCTGTTTGTGGATTCATCCTGTACCAAACCCGATGCATATTATACCCTTGAAAAGTCCGGTGGATCAAATCGGGTCCGAACGGTCAAAGTTGCGAATTTATTTTAGACGATTTAGAATTTTCGGAAACGTCAAAGTTCAGGATATTAACATTCGGAAATATCGCAATGCAAAGAGCTCGAAATTTACACTCCAAAACTCCGGAAGTACACGAACCCAAAAATTCAATGAAGGGGCACGACGCTCGCAGTTCCGGACTTGCCTTTTGGAATTCTCAACCTCCGATGTCTTCCGATTTGAAATTTTTTTAATCGACTATCCAGACTTACGAGGAAATACCTTTTCCAAAAAATCTGTACCGCGGTTATAATAAAATTCGAAACTTTCAATCCCATCAAATCTCACGATGAGAAGATAAAAAATATCCACGATCTCGTTATCAGCCTGACTATTTCCATTCCGGATTTAATTTCTCCAAGAAAATATATCTAATCTCGCCTTAATTTTCTCGATAGGAATTAAAATTTTTGTTACCATATGAAAACTGTGAAAGTTGATTTTTGAAAACTGATAGAACGTAGGAATCTGCTCTATGAAGTATATACAGCGATAATAAACACGGGTCTGATCTTCTGTAGGTAAGCCGCCTCACCTCACGCGTAATTTAAAACGATGGCTTTACACGTATTTCTGTATGCATCTACATCAGGACTGGTCGTTTATTAGTAAAATAGTGTCTATAGATAGCGTGAACACCGTGTAGGTATGCCCGTTTCGCATAATTAATGTCTTTACATAAATAGTGTCACGTGGTATGGTTATAGCCGTTATCCAGCTAAACGAAGGTATAACCTGATCAGGCAGGTATACATAGATATATAAATACCTGCAGGTATTATTATATAGGCATCAAATTTAGAACCCGGACTGCGATCCGGGAATAAAATAAATTTCCAAATTCTCGCAGAAATATTTTTAACTCTCTTCGCAATTATATTCGTCGCGGGTCAACTTCATAACATTTTTGACCAAAAATATTTTTTTTTCTCCAAAATATAAACTTCTCGTTCTCAGTATCGTTATTTCGAGAAGAAATTATACTCCAGATTTATAAATCATCAGCTTCGATGATTTTTATTTATTCATTTATTTATTATATATTTATTTTCTCTCTCTCTCTCTTTATACTCGTTGCATGCGTTATGTACGTTACTGCAGTACCTACCTTGCGTATACCCTATATACTATATATAAATCTAAATGTGTGTGTGCACGCTGTGGGTATTTAATTATTGAAAAGGTTTAATGCGAGCTTGAGTTATATTTGACATGCACCGCCGTTGTTGGATGATCAATAAATTGTGCGCGCAGACTTTCCGTAGCGCGTTGCGTTGCGTAGGAGTTTCAGAGGCAGATATATTATACCTATACAGACACGCACACACACATGGATGGCAACATTCACACACGACATAATATTATACACTATACACATTTATAGAAAAAAAAAAAAAAAAAAAAAAAAAAAAACCACTTGTCCATTTGTCACTAGCATACACACGTATACTTATAATATGCAATGCATCATCGTATAGAGCTTTAAAACCCGGATTGACTATATTACCTATCCTCAAAGTAAATTCGTATATACGTAGCTGTAGGTACGATTAGGTGAATAATTCAATACCGTATCTTACTTGAAATTATTCTACGACTCAATTACACACATATATATAATATAATATTGAACAAGAAATATATACCCGTATCTAAATATTTATAATTACGATTTTATACCCATATTATTATCCACCCTGGATATATAAGTTTGTATATAACTCTGTGATGTTAGTTGAAATTTTCTGGAGCGTGCGGAATAACTATGGTAGGATAAAACACATTTGATTAATTGATATACCTATATACGGACTCGGTGCAGAGTGATTGACAAACTCGGTCATCTATTTCTGGTGCTAGTAACAAAGATAGGTAGAAAGAGCTGTTTTATCGCTATTCACCTACGACCTTTCGAGCTATCATCGTGAACTCTATCATATATGCAACTATTTTTATGCAGTTTTCTCCTTTTCTAGTTCTGGTTCATTTTTTTTTGCAATAGTTTTAATGAAATGGTTTTTAATTCGATCGAATATCGGATCCGGAATAGAAAAAACAACATCATTTGAAATTAACTGGCCAAACTTTTCACATTTTGAATCTGTCTCGTTTCGATGTATATTTTTTTGTTTCTTCTTTCTTTAACGGTAAGCAAGAATTTTTTGCGAGACAGCTGCATTGGTATGTTAAATTATTGTAATTGCATGTGAATCTCTGATCGCTGATCAAATTAGTCATATGTATATGAGATTATTATTAGCTACGTGGGGAACGAGATCAAAGGCAATAAACAGTGTGACGTTTTCGCTGAAGAAAGAGAGAGAGAGAGAGTAAAAAATGAAAAATAAAATGGAAGAACTTTGCTCTATCTCGACTAGAATTATAAAAAACTACGAATAAATTCAATCCAGTTAATGTTCGTCTATCGATAATCAAAAATCTGGAGTGTATATTGGCCTCTTCTAGTTAGAGTTAGACGACGAGAGCTTCGGAGAGGTTTTTCTTTGAAATGTGATGATATTGATAAAAGCGGGTATGTAGAATGTAAAGCGATGCAGGTAAAAGCGAGGGTTTCTGCGTGACGTTAGCAAAGTCTGAAAATAGTAAACTTTCAGCTATATATTATTCAATAGAATATTGTATAATGTACGTAACGTGTATGTGCGCGGTTAGTTTGCAATCTAGATATATACCTGGTCTATATGATACTTATAAAAATAGAGAAATGGATCGATTGAGAGTAGCGGAAGATGATTACATTGAGGATGATACCTCCACGAGGCATGATATATAACAGAAAATATAAATTGTACAAGTAAATTGCCAACCATCCGATTTATCCTTTTACATGATCTATGCGAAATTAAGGACCCTAAGTGTATAAGATATATAAAATAATATCAAAAACGAATGAAGGATAAATATAATTTTTCAAAAACGACTGCAAGAAGAAAAGAGGCTAGGAATAGCGGCACACGTACCCACCACGTCGCGTGTTAGAAGTGACAATCAATCAGATCAAAGATTGTAAAGAAAGGAAGGAGTTTTCCTATCGCAAATGAATATGGTAATTAAAGTTTCGATCGAGGCTTCGAGTTTGAGTTAAAAGAAGAGAAATATTCATTCTACGACGATTAGGAGCGTGACGACGATTCTATAGACGAACCCTATTTTTTTTATTTTTTATGCAGATAGGGGTACAGGCAGGTATAAGTGCTGCAGTTTAATTAGAAAATAAATTTATAAATCTCTGAGGATTAACCGCAGTTTAAACCGCAACGACTAATTACTTTAACGAGGTTAATTATCCTGTTTATATAAAAATTCAGTTTTCAATTCCTCCGATCACGCGTTAAATTACCCGTTGATATCGGTCTCGCTGTACACGATACGTATGCACGTTATACGTACATTGAGAGATATCAACAAGACAGTAATAACTGATGATTAACGAGCTGTTCTTACAGGGTTCGGGTAACGCCTGTATCGCATACAGTTGACGTGGGCGATCCTCGCGAATGCCCCTGGCAAAAAGCTATAAACTACCTATATGCATGCCTGTTTGTATATATGTACAGAGGTATACCTATATCGTGTGATTTTGCGCCGAGAAAACGCATAACGTAGCACGCGATCAAACCGCGTCAATCGTCATTTAATATCGCGAGGTTATCGATAAATTTGACGATAAAAAATGGACGGCAAATTGACAAAATATGACGAGCTAATTCGACTATTAACGTTATTTTTTGCATTTCCGTCTTGTTCTTATTATTCTTCTTCGTGCATACGACAAGTCTTAGATAATCTCATTCCGTTTGTAGAAGACTCGCGAATTTCATGGATTATACGGATCAACGACGTCGCGTCGCGTCTCGTCGTTGTGGCTTTTCATTAGCTCTTTTTACATATCCCACCTGACCGGGCATTCCTTAGTTTTCTTGTCTATAAAGTGAAACGTTTGAAGTCCTGTTCTATGTATAATGACCCGAATTCCTATATATAATCGATATTTCTTAAGGCCAGCTGTTGCTATGTGAAAACTGGACACTTTTACTGCACTGTAAGGATGAGAATCCGCTGATCCGTTTCCAAAGCCGAGTCATTCTGGCTAACTAAGAAACGGTCGTGGACTTGCGGTATAGCTATGGCAAAATTCGAAACTGCAGCAGTACGATACTGCCTAAACTAGGTATGCACAGAATAATAATTGGCAATTTAATTTTCTCAAGCACTTTTTACACGGATTAAGGTATTCCGTTGATTAAAATCGCGATATCTACCTGCGGAATCAAGACGTTGCATTCGTCTGAACGATGATCCCGAGTAGGTAACCTGTGTGTGCGGCTCGTTGGTTGGTTGGTTGGGTCTTGTAAACAACATGGAACTTGCATCGGGAATGCCCTCGTAAAGTATATTTTATCTATCATAAATCGACGCTTGCGTACCTTTTTAGTGCTTACTATGGTTATACAATGCGCGGTGTAATTAACGTCAAAATATAACAGTTTGACTTGTTTATGGTGTGGAATACCGAGCGCAAAACTTCAAAGTATGTAACGCCATACTTATCACATTGGTTTTTTATTTTTTACTCATTTTTTTTTAACCTTTATAGAGATTATTGACCCCTCCCTGCATCTTGCCTCTCGATATATTGATTGGAGAATTTTTTTGGATAACGGAATTTTGACATTCGTGAAATTCAACGGATTCCTATTACCTACACCTTCTTTTCTGAGTATAAATCTGAAACTTTATATATCCTGCACACGTTACAAAGTGCAGAGAAAATCTTGTGTTCTATCAAAGGATGAGATTAATTCTGTCGCCGGGTAGCACTGCGGGAAGAGAATTTTTCAGCCTCGGGCAGACGAAAGAAGAATGAGTCTTTCACATTCTTTATTATACGTTGTAGGATAGGAAAATGTAATACTGCGGCACCGGGTATACTGGCACTGTACTATACTATACCTGGGTACAAAGTAACAAAGGTGTAATAATAGGCGAGAGTCCCTTCTTAATGACGCGGCCATGCGTTATCATAATGTAACCATCTGTCGTGACTTTCATGGTGGTCGTGATAAATAATAGAAACAGAAGCGTTTCGCGTTTTGCGGTTTGCGGTTGCGGAATTTTCTCATTTTATAAATAACCCTAAAGGCATTTGGAATCGCACTATAAGCGAACTCACTCACGCTTGTCAAATTGGTTATATTACCAAAGCTACGAGTTAAACACTCTCCATAAAAGCTTATTCCTTTGGATTTCTCGCTCCATTCACATCTCCGCACATTTCTATAACAGTCTCTCTCTCTCTCTCTCACTCTCTTTTTCTGTCTCCACTTTGAACTGCAATTTACCTCAGCATATTTGGGCTAATCATTTAATAATCTGGAATTAGAGAGACTGCAGGAGATCGTTAATTTTTAGTCTTGCGCTAGTCGGTTAACAGGAAAAGCGATTGGAGGTCTGTTCATACGAATTCAATGCATTGAACAAACCTTTGCCAGAGTCTATATGCTAATTGGTTTACCTGCTCCAGTATTTCGTAAGTTTAAATAATAAACAAGTAAGTGTGTGAACGGCCGAGTTAAGACCACAACAGTAGTTATGATTTCAACATCTCTGGTCAGTTATAGTTTGAAGAATTATTTAGCCACTGCTACTACTACTACTACTTCCAGGAATCGGTACATTAAAGTAACAAACTGAACGCGTATAACTTTCTGACGGTTGAAGAACCATGATCGTCCTAGAATCTTATGGTACAGAAACCGGGATCGTCTTGGTCTTGGTCTTGTCTTAGGTGTTTTCGTATCTCCGTTCATCGCTTAACAAGCCAACCGTGAAATCGGAGGAGTAAGAACCGTCTTCTCCACCTTATTCTCATCCGAAGTAAGAGTATACTGCGTTATGTTTGACCAGCGCACTGCAGCAGCTGAGAACTGTACTCTTGCAGTATGAGAAAATGAAGATTGGTTATTACTTTTTAAAGATAGGTGAGTTTACCGCCTCAGTAAATACTCGATGTAATTGAACGACGATTTTTTCGTTTTTTTTCTTCTTCTTCTTTAGGGAATGAAATGGCACGTTGACAAAATATCGATCAAGTACTTCATTCATTATTATCGCATTAAAAGACCGCTGCTCCCCGGTACACGCGCATATATATTGCCTACATGCCATTTTTCGATTACCTCACGATGTACCGACAAGTTTTTTTTTTTGTTTTTTTTTTTATTCTCATTCGAGAATCTATACGAATCAGACGTCTTTGATTTATCGCGTGATTTTTACACACGCCAAACAGCAATCATTGCGGAAGTTGGTGACTGTGGAATCCTTAACGCCAGTAGATGTTCATGTGGTCTCATCGATGCAGAACTATGTGCGGTTTCGGTGCAATGAATGGGCGCCGTAATGATTTAGCGAACTTGCGCACTGCGAACGTTAGTAGGAATTGCACCTATATGCGGGAGTGATACATACATACATCATCTGAGCAAACATTGATTTCAATTTCAATCAAGTTCAACTTCGCAGTGGATGTATAGACGTCAAGTTACCGCGTCCTGTTCAAACGACTAAAGCCACCCATGCAGGATCTACGACGCGGAAAGTTTAACTTCTCTTCCTCGGTTTCTAGACTTTGAAGTTTAACGAAGAGTCGACACACTCGCCTATAGGATCAAAGCTTTCACCGTGCTACCTGTCTAGAGGTGTGTCTAGGCATCGCGAACAGATTAAAACAGCTCGTCTTTGCGGTCCAAACAGAGCGAAAAGAAACTAGAAAAAGAAATGAAAATAACAGTGAAAGGATAAAGCTTAGATTCCAATAAGGAAAATAGAGGAGTATCAAAACGTAAACCAAGGAGAGGAGAGCAGAGATAACCTCCGCGCATCCTTACACTATAGAGATAACCCGAGTTGACCCGTGGGGTTCTCTCCTTGCTGAATAATTACGGGGAATGCTTCGGTGCAGCGCATGGAGTCGCCAGGAACGGCAGCAGCAGCGGGGGACCTTAACCGCGATGGTATCGACCTGCAAGAGAGTCTTTACCCTGTCTACCTCCCGGACCCCCGTTAACGGCGGACCACCTTTCCGAACTTAAACCCTTCGACTTCTACAGCGTATGCAAGGAGATGCTGCAGAGGAGGGTTGAATCCGTGACCCTACAACGTTTCACGGTCTTGAAGTCACGAATGCATACATACATATCTATACATACATACATACAAACGCGGTAAGGATTACGCCAAGCTGCACTAATGGTTCGATACTCTTATAGGAGGCAATGCACCGATTGGCTCCTTTCTTATCAAAGCTACTTTTACCTGGAGTAAACTGAAAGAGGTTGAAGAACAAGAAGAAGAATAAGAAGGAGGAGAAGAAGAGGAAGTCATTTCGTCTGCATAGGGCAGTGTACCATATACCTACCTACTATCGATCGCGGTAATAGGTATACGTAAAATTAAGGTTCTAATTAAACGAAAAAAGGATTATCGGGAGAGGATAGATTCTATCGATTTTCGTTTACCGGAGATAAGACTTGGAGTGTTCGAATTTCTAACTTCAGAGCTTCGTATAGCGTCTATTTTAAACGTTATACGTCATGTGAGATTTCTTGCTGTATTAAATCGAGGTGTAGGTACTATTTCAGGTGAGAATCCCTCATATCCGAACACATCATAAGCTCGCGGACGCGTATTGACAGATTTAAACCTCGTCGCTCCGCTTTTTTTTTTTTTCAAAGAAAGAAAAAAAAAAAAAAACGTTTCACACGGTTTCCAGACTATACAGATTCGCAATTTTGAACGGCTTATTTACGAGTATATTTGTGTCACCCCGTGTTCCTATAGTTGGTAGAATTTTGTCGACTGTGCGGCTGAATGCTTTCGAAAAATCTACATACCTGGAATATTCCGAAATTCACTGAATTTCAAGATATTTGTCTATATTACGAAAAGTGATCAATTCATCGTCAAGTTTATGCGCCTTATTGAAATTCTATAGAATTCATTACTAAAAAACAAAGTCAAACCACTAACAAATGAATAGAAAAATCAAAATATTCGGAGACCAAAAATTTGACTTGAAAAAAAAAAAAAATAAAATAAAAAATTATTCCGAATATCTTAATCGGGCGGAAAATATTTCTCAGACTGAAAGACGACGCTTCCAAGGGTGAGCAAGATTGCCTACGGCAAAGCAATTAGCACCCTGGACTTGGCTTCTTGTCGGCACGGTGGTCGTTTAGTATTTCATTGCGAGGACTAATCACTTGTACGCGTCGAGAAACCGGGAGGCACGCGCGTTCTATCTATCCACCTATATATGTATATATACAGGTATACATATATACGTAGTGTACATAAATATATACTCACGAAGATACCCCACTATGTATGTACTACCTGGCAAACCCGGTCAGCCATAAACGAGCGACATGATTCAACGGCACCGCTTTGAGCTCCGGTTTGCTAAGGTGTTTAGGGCAAGTTGGGCCGAGCTCCACGGGGATCAAATGTCTGGCTTATGCGCGCCCTTAGGGTAACCGCAAGAACTTAACACATACGGCCAGGGGCCGGGATGAAGTTCCGAATTTCAAAAGTTACCGAAGGGTTTAAATTGCCAATTTATTTTAGACGATTACGAATTTTCGAAAACGTTCAATAAGATAATATCCAGACAACTAAAAACTCGCAAAATCCAACAATATCCGAAAGTCCAGGACTCCGAAAATTCAATGGAAGGGCTTTTTGGTGAGATATTAATAGTTCGTTAATTTTCATGGACCAATACTCCCTTGAGAATGATCTTTGTTCATTTCCGAGACGTGTAATGGACTGATTACCTTCTTTCGACGTGTCTCTCTCTCTCTCTCTCTCTCTGTATTTTTCTTCTCGGATTTTCTTTCTGTGAGTTACGCTGTATATTATTATCTAGCTCAGCAAGTGAAGAGAGGGGAATATAAATGTATTGGATCGCTTGTGCAAGAAGGGCAAGTACCTACCGATGCATGTCCGTATAGAACGGAGTCTCAGTATCTCACCACTTAATTGACGCGTGGTACGGTGCTAACATGGTGCGACCCCCCAACAGGACGCGATCATCGTTCGTCCATCCGTCTCAGACGAGGTGGTCGCGAACTGGTATATTTATATATAAATCTACCATACATACGTTCACTTCTTATAATATATATGTATATTATAGCGGCCTCTGAATGGACCATATATTCGATACAAAAAAATATAGTCGAAGCACCAGGTCTCCTATTTTTTTATTTTTTTTTCTCTATCGCAGTATCGTTCCGAAAAATTTGAAACTTAACCAACCTCTGGTAGTATTCCTTGAAAATTATACATTTAATTTTATTTTTGGGTATGGCTTGGTCCTTCGATTTCTCTATAAATTAAAATGATCGATATCAACTAATGAGCCCGCTAAAAATTTATATTGGGCTTCATTTTCCCGACGAAATATTCCTGCAAGGGGTACTTTAGGGTCGGTATAAGAGAAGCTGCACAGACGTACATAAATATGTGGGATAGCTATATAGTAGGTAACCCGCTTCCTTCGTCGTTCGAGTTTACGGCCTCGTCGTCGTCGTCGTCGTATCCGCGTATACAGATCGTGCCGCGATGACGCGGAGATGAGGTTCTCGCGTGGCTACGGTACGGCGCGGCGGGTCCAGAAGGATAACGCGGGGACGACGTTGGAATATAGGTAGATACTGCAGTTTGCCATTATGGACGGGAGGAACGGAAGAGAAGAGAGGTGAAGAGAAGAAAAGAGACGAGAAGAGAAGAGAAGCGAAGAGAAGAGAAGAGAAGCGAAGAGAAGGTAAGTGAAGTGAAGAGAAGTGAAGGGAAGGGAAAGGGGGTATATAGTTTGCTCTGGATTCCAAGAGTGACCCCAAGCTGACCCGGCGAGAACATCTCCGCGCATCTCGGAACCCCCCGCAATTACATCCCTCCCTCTACCGTCCTCGTCCTCGTCCTCATCCTCATCCTCATCCTCATCCTCATCCCTGTCCTCGTCCTCCTCCACGATGGCCCTTGCGCGCACTCATCCGTGCTGCTCTAGCTAGCTCCAGGTTTTCTCTACTCGCCTGTCCGCCTGTCCAACCATCTCAATGTCTCGTGTATATGCGCGATGTGCTGCACTGCACCACCATTTCACAGCATCGCTGATCACAGGTACCTGCACCAAGTATCAGACTTTATAGTGGCTAAAAAGGAGAAAAAAAAGCATTTCAAACAATAATTACAGTTGTATAGTTGATAATTATGTCTAATCTGACATTTTGACATCAGGAAATCGTTTAATCAGCAGCTTCTGCGATCTGGACCACATCTCGTGCATTTTCAACATTTTTTTTCTGTTTTTCTCCTTCTTGTATTGTCGGAAGTTCAAATCACCGCAACGATCAGAACCGTAGTCCGATGCGTTTTGCTGAATCAACTGCATTTCACGGTATCAAAAAGTTCCGAGAATATTGCCGCTCCGATATCTCGAGGATCGTGTAGAACCGAAAAGAAAGAACTGTCGCTTTTGCCTCTGGAAATTTCGGAGAATTGCTGAAACGGATTTCAAGAATTGCTATCCGCTGAACGGACCCAAAGCATCGAACTTTATTGAATGAATTGGAACAAATCATTTCTGTAAATCGTAATCGTACACATTTTTCCGTCGGCTTTCATCCCTGATGCAGTTCCGAGAGCCTTTTGCGATAACCTTTCGCGGCATAGCTCTTCAGGTTCTTGCGGTACATCTTAAAGTCTTAGACTTGAGTCAATAGCGCGTCGGTCCAGAGTCAGAGAGAGAGTATCTAATTGACTGTAATTTACATCTTACCGTCGCCAAAGAAGATGAAGAAGAAGAAGAAGAAGAAGAAGAAGGAGAAGAACGCGAGACGTGCTGAAGGAGAATAAGAAATCCCGTGGCTGGGTTATATGTTTCAAGTTGATCATCTGCCCGCGTTCAAAGATTACTCTTAAGAATTTTTATTTGACTTTTTATCTTTAAACACAAGAACGAACCAACCGCTTCTAGCATGACGAGACGACCGCCGCATATGCGCTTATCTCCAACGGCTAACAACTATAATTCCATTCAATCTAGACTGCGCACACAATCATCTATTAACTCACACGCTTCATCTACGTATACTCCGTGTAGGTACAGCTCAGAGCGTGAAGCCGTTTTATCGCCTAAAGTAAGATTGATAAAGAAAAAAAAAAAAAATGGTCCTTCAGTTTCTCTCCATCGTTTTGTTTTTACTTTTTTAACTTTCCGAGTCGGGTTATTCAAAATTTTGTTTCAGGGAATTGAAACATCGAACAAACACTGTGAATTTCTTGCTATAGTTTATAACGTACTAACGATGGTTCTAGGAAAGAGGATGGGAGCTGATGGTTAGCAAAGACAAGCCAGGAAGCTGACGGACAAACCAGGGGCCATTATAACGTAGCCGGAACTGAGAGGGTAAAAAACTGTCGCCTCGGGTGTCTGGTGCGGTCCGTGCAAAGCTTGCGAAAGCTGAGATTCCATTGATGTTTCGGGCGTATTTTTCTCTTTACGTAATTACCACGAGAAAATCCCGGGACCGCGACCGGGAGAGTTTTCCGCATCACTACCGACGCTTTGAGAAAAGTTGGAACAATTTCCGTCCCTTGTATACGATGACGACAATGAACCAAACCGATAATGCCGCTATATCTCTTACAGAACAAGAACAAGACACTCAAGAATTCAAACTCGCAGAACCAGCCCAGCAAGAATTTTATCAAAACTTCAACAAACAAAAAAAACTTTTCAACCCTTTTTATCTGAAAAAAAACCATCGTTACAGACACTTCGAATTTGGCAATCGAAACGAAAACTTTGGCATAACAATTTCTCATTGTAGCTCGTGTATTTCAAGAGTCTGCGTTGAGGTAGATACACAAACTTTCCTGGAGACGTTTTAAGGCCATCAAAGTCCAGTCTAGTCCGTTTGTATATTATTGGCATGGCATGTCGAGTTGAGTTGAGGGTGGTAATAAAATTTAATCCATTTGTTGGCAATTATTGCGTAACTTCACCGTGGATTTACGTAGTCCTCGTAAAACCGAACCCTGGGTATACATGGATTGAGACGAGAACGGTAATAAACTTGAAGGCGTATTGTTAACAGTTCAAAGTACAATTGGCGTGCACGATTCGTGCACTGCAAAACAGATTACTCTATGCATTTATATCTACATAACTCCACTGCAGCACCTACACAGCCGTAAGAACGACATATGAGAAAAACAACAGCCCAACACTCCGTTAAATTTCAATGAAATTTCTTACAGATAAGAATATCAGTCATCAAAAACTGCAAATTCCCCTTAAAAACAAAAAAAGTTATTCATTCTTTACAGAATTAACTGATGAATTCTTCCGTAAGAAGAAGCTTTTGTGTGTTCGATCAAAACCTCATCGCTGATCGACTTTGGAACCGAGTCAACGCATGATGATGAATATATATTTTTATTTGTGAGCCTGTGAAGCGTTGAGTTTTAGAAATTCGTGTTGGATTTGACTATCAGGTAATTTGAAAATGTGTATAAATCGCTGCAAGTTTTTTTTATTAGCTTTTTTTGTTTCCTAGTCGTTGTATAATTATAGAGTAATCATAGTAGCCTGCCGTTAATTGTCAGCTTCGTCACCGTCCCCAAGTCTCATGTTACGGGCAACATAATTGCAAGTCTTCAGAATATAGTTTCAACTTTGTCCAGTCTGAATGTCTAACTCACAATTAAAGGGCTTTCGCGTAAGCTAATAACGCTGGTAGGTGAAGGCTGCGAGGCAAACATGCGGCCTGAATCACAGGTAGATATACTAGGACTACTGGATGCGGGGATGTAATGGAAAAACAAAAAATACATCAAGCCATTTCACGGAATGATGAAATTCCTTCAAGTAAAATGTTCAATTTGAATTAAGTGATGGCTGCTGCTGCTGCTGCTGCTGTAGTGCAGTCGAAGAATTAATCCGCTTCAGAAACTGAAAATATAATCTACTGTGCGATGAATCATTGCTGTAAATTTATTTTCTCTATTCATTTTCTCCCGAAGGTTCATCCCATTTATTAAGACGTATGATAACGTCCAGGACTCATTTATAAGCCTCACTTTTTTTTCCATTAATTATCATGAAATTATTTAACGCGGTATAATTTCTCGTGTATTTATGTACACCATATATGTCAGTTGGAAAAGATCAAAAGCTCCCAGGATGTTCTAGCAACCCGGAAAGCAACTGGTTGCTACAATTAGCTTCAGCCACTCCGTCCCCCATGCTGTTTACTTCAGTGAATAGGTGTGATACGTGTTATGCAGGGAGGACTTGACCGCGTGTGTGTATACCTGTATTATATATACGTATATACCTGAAGTTCTCCGATCAATTAATGCTTCCAAACGCCAGTCAAAGAGACAATTAAATCTTAAATTGCGAGTCGTAAACGTCAAGACGTACTATAAAAGTTTTAAAAAACTATGCCTTGTTTTTTTCGGTTTATTCTGAGTCCAAAATCAATCTACAAAAATTTAGGCCCGATCGAAAATTCGAAATTGTTTGAAAAGAATTCGTAATTTTGAACATGAATCCGATCCCCGAGAACTTTTTGAGTCTGTATTTTAGATTCTGTAAGGCTGTCAGGACGTCTCGATGTTCTTTTGCACCTGTCAATCGAAGTGTCAATAAACGGGACGATCCTAATGCTCTCCTGCTGCACAGCTTGTATATTTCAGTATATTTAACATCAACCAATATGCTACGTCTATCAAAGAAAAGATTCTAACCATCTAACGTACGTTTTACACATCTCAAGGAATGCCAATTACTCTACACGCAATTACCATGCACTGTTAATTATAATCACACCAATATCCTCTCCTTGGACTATATTTGAACAGCTGATACTCAAGGCGATCCAATCAACTGTGTCTGCGTCTGTACGAAACCTGTATACCAACCACCGTCATCAAAATTGGAAACTGCTTATAGAATTTGATAATCAAACGTTGTGGTTATTTACTGGGAAATCAATATTTGTCAGCATCAAAAGGTTCCCTTACTGATTATACTGTCACACAAACCCATCCATGTAACTCTACCCGTACAAAATCCACCTTAGACAATTTTCGGCGCATTTCTATCCCAGGTTTCTGCAAGCGTCAAAAGTTTCTCTTTCGGTAGATGTTCGGTTATATACGCTTCTATATACACGTTCGGGTTTGTATTCGTGTGTGCGTGGGTGGATGGGTGGGTGGGTTGATGCAGACGCCGACATCGGACGTGCGTATTTGGCTGAGGAGGAAGTTGGGAGAAATGGTTCCTCGCGGTGCCGCACAGTGCAGAGGGGAAACGGCGGGACAATAACAGAGCACGTTTTCGGGCAACGACCCGCCGCCATTCGACCCCCGTCCCTGTTTCACAGACCCCCTTTCCCACTACCGTCGCCACCCCTAAGCCCTACGAAAGCTTAGAGCCAAACCCAGAGGCTCCTAACCAGAACGTCTATGTACATACTCTATGTAGTCTATCTTTTATGGTACATACCTACGTGTGTATGTTGTACATGCATTCCATGTGGTCACACTAAAGTAAAAATTTGTCAAAGTTTTTAGCTCGTTTGCGGGAAATTATGGGAAGACAATGCGGATGTTAGTGTCGATTCATTGAACTTATTTGACCCAGAATTATGTTTTTTTTTTTTTGAAAATTAGGGAATTGAACAGTTTTGAGTTGATTTAGAAAAGGGAAGGAGATGATGGGGATCACGGTCCTGAAATTGTTTGAATCTGGATTGAGCGGTTCGATAGTTTTTGCCGTTCGTGCGAACGACTCGACGACGCACGCACCGTGCGCGTCGCATGGTCTCGGGAGTGAACGAACTCCGTAGACACCGTCCCAGACGAAAGTAACCCTCCCGGTTTTCTCTCCTCAGCCCCTCGCAATTCTTCCCTCTTCCCTCTTTCCTCTACCCTCCAGGCCTGAACCTCCTTCTCTATACCAGACGCACGGTTTCGTCGTGCGTACGTGTGCCACCGACGCAACGGTTCAGGGGGTGGGATTGCGTCTGGTGGTACGACTTGACCTCGGTTGACCCGGGCCTCCTCATACTCCTCTTACTCCTCATCCTCCTATTCCAGTCGCTACTCACCCCATCCCTGACGCCCTCCCTGCGTCTTCCAGCCCCAGCTATGGCGAAGGTAATTATTGATGTGTCCGCTGCTGCCACGCCGCGCTGCGGCCGTCGCCCCCTGCAGCAAGAAGGACGACTATGTCTCACGCACCCTACAGGACGAGGGTACATATATTTTTTCCGATGGAACCGATTTATCCAAAAAATTGGTGGCGTTATTTTCTGTTTTTCATACGAAAAGCTGGTACCAAAAAATATTATGATTTTCCTTAAATTTGATTGTATGGGGGAAAAAATGAAAACTGTCGCAAGCGATCGATCATTTTTCTCTTTACTAAACTATGACGTATAATATACACGGAGAAAGAGAGAGAGAGAGAGAGTGCAGCGAGACAAGTATTCGATAATTCTCCCCCATTTCTTAACCCAGTGGACAACCCTGCAGTCGGCAGAAATCCGCGACCTAGTGCCACGATGATGTTTTTATGCAAATCTTGTTTACCAGTTAATCAGTTATGCAGTGAGGGTAGCCGCATGCATGCAAGGTTAGTAGTAGGTGTAAAGCGGATTTTCGCAACGGTTTATTCTTCTTTTTTTTCAACCCTATATAGGATTGATTTTCAGAAAGGTCAATGTGAATTTAATCTCGTTTTATAACGAGTTTAAACTCGTTGAAGAATTTATAAGCGATAAGTAAGAATCTCCTATCCATGGTCGCCTAGCCTGCGGGAATACGAGACTACGGCGCCTTCGTTCGTTACTTTCGGCCTGCGTGCGTCGTCGTCGTCGGTGCTGAGGTGGTTGAACCTGGCAAAAAGCTGCAAGCTCGTAGCTGCTCGGTGAAGCAAGGGTAGTTTGGGGGAAGAAAAGGGAGAAAACTAAGGAAAGGGGTTGTGGCAGTGGTAGTATAAAGTAGTAACAGTGGTAGTGGTGGGTCACAGAATAGCGAAGGGATCCGGGATCTAGGCACAGCCCCCTTTCCCGAAGAACATAGACCCGATATTGTATATTATACCCATGTATATATATCCATATACATATACATGAAATTTCTATACACCTATAGCTATCTCTATGTACAAAGATATATACATCGTCTATCTATAATATATCTTAGACGAGATATAATTTTCAAGACGGAATAGTAGTCGATTCTAGAGGAGCTTTGCGTGATTGTTTGATTGGTCGATCACAGACTTGAGAGTATATTAATTCAATACACCGAGTATATATAACGATAACAGAATCACCACCCTTGTATAATTAAATACAAATGTTGTAGTAAGCCCTCTTCATTTTAGATAATTGTATTATATAGATTCATTGAGGTTTATAAATCTATAATGAGATGAGAGAATTGAAATATAATCGAGAAATGGTTTGAAAAAAAAAAGAGGTTGAAGGAAAGGTTGATAAAAGTTATTTCTCTGCTTTTCTTCACTCCTTTATTATACATATATCGATTTATGGATTTTGAGAAACTTGTCTAACTCCACGGATTATAAATGAGCCCGTAGATTGAAAGAGTAATGGTCTGTTGAAGTCGTGAAATGACGATGTAATAAATCTGAGTTAATTTTTGTGGATTAAAAATTGTGGCAATTAAAAGCATGACGTAGTTAAGAGAATTAACTTGATCAAGGGATGAAAGGTACGTAACTAAATTGAAATTTAATTGATTTGAAATAATTAATAATGTACCTACTTTCATTGTATAATATTAATTTTTTTTTCTTAATCTACTTGGTGCGGGACTCTACCGAGTCACTTGAATACGTTTGAGAACTAGAATAATAATGAAATTAAATTTCTGCACAGCGTCGTGACGCCCGCACTGATCCGTGCGGGTATTACGTACATAGGCGTAATTTTTACTACCCTTGCAAACCCGACGGCCTCAACATTTTAATAATCTTATTATACCCACCGCGCGCGGTGGAATCGAGGACTGTGAACTCTTTCTACGTATGTATGTATGTAGATACATACGTTTACGTAATATACACACATGTGTGGGTGTGTTTCTGTGTTATTCTATATCCATTTGAACCCCTCCCTCCCTACCCCTGAGAGAAGCACAAGCTCTAACAATGGAATTTCTGTGTAACAACCCCCAGTGTACATACCCAGTACGTATAATATGCGGTAGAAAATGACCGTACGTACCGTATGTATGTATCTACGTACGTACATACGTATGTTATACTTACATACGCGGTAATTTATCTTTAAGGTAATTTCTACGGATGTATAGATACCCTACTGTCTATAATCTCATATATATATACTTCAGCGATATATACAGCTACCATATAGAATTTGTACACATATGATGGATAGATCGATGCGCAGTTATACATGGTTAGCTTCAAACGTTCGTTCGTTCGTTCGTTCTTTTTATTATTTCCTTACCTTATTTCTTTCTTCGATCGTTCGTTCGTTGAACGCATCAAAGCGGTCGCCTTGAAATAGTTATGAGATATCAACGTATATACGCCCTTTTTATCTATATACCAACCCCAATAGAAGTTCGATTTATACACTGGGTAGATATTTTTCAACGGTCACTCCTCACCACGTTACTTTCGATTGAAAAAAAAATCTCTTCAGCTTGAGGATTTTGAAAAAGGATCGTTATAATTAGCTCTCAAATTTGGGTTCATTTGAGCCTCAGAAACAGATATTTTTTCTATTATTTGTATAGATTTGATAAGAGTGAATATATTTATGGTGTAATAATCGATGTATCGCGGAATTAGGATCGTTTTGAAAATGCTCGTAGGTATAAACGGTGACCGCGCGGTATCTAGCTATAGATATATAGAGAAGAATGGTAAAAAGAGGTAAAGGTATAGTAAGAAATACAGACGAGAAATAAATATACTACGAAGCTCGCGAGGCTACAGCGTCGAACTATAATTAATCCCTTTGACCTGAACGCAATCGGGCGGCCCTTACGTCGATGCCTAGCATGCGGTCTGGTGTGCAAGAATATATATACATATATACATATCGTAGAGAAGCCAAAGACCTACAGTAAACGTAAACGCAAAAGCGAATGCCAACGCGAACGCAAAAGCAAAAGCGTTCCGGACGGATACCGCGAAGCGGAGTGACGTAGGTAGGTACGTTGGCTCGAGGGACGTCGGCGACGCTTCGGTGAACGTCCATGGGAAATGTATATAGATAGGTGTAAAGGTATATGCTGCACGTATCTATGTATGTACGTACGTGTACATATATACATGTCTAGTGTAACTTGTCTACACGTTACGTGAAACATTGACATGACGCAACGGCTTCAACATGTCGCGTTCACCGAGGACTGAATAAGTCAGGAACAGTTTCCTGACGCCTCCTCGATATATATATATATGCTATGGATACCGTAACTGAGAATCTCCCGAAATAGAGAAACGTTATAACGATCACCGAAATATGCAAGTAAATTAATTTTATACGAGACTAGAAGCACGGGAATTAACTCCTATCAGCCCCGGCCGATAACATTTTCGGGTAAAATGGGTAGTACCGAGAACAAAAAACGAAAAATACGTGAAAATTTGAATTTTTTACGACACTTTATATACATCACCTTCTACAAAAACCCATCCGATCACCGAAAATACTGTCAAAGTATGCGAAAAATCCATTCACGTTCATCTGTTCGATGTAAAAATACTACAAATTTCAAAATTTCTTTTATTTCTCACCGTTTTTTTTTTTTTTTTTTCGTCTTTGAGATAAATTGAGATAAATATCTTCCTAAAATCTTGCTTTCGAATTTTATATTCCCCTAAATCGATGAGGCGCGATTCGTGGGAATTGGCGAAATTAATTTTCATCGATGATCAAAATCGAATAATTTCCTTCGCTGCCTATACAAAATTTTAGCTGGAAACATGAATCGTGATCTAGAAAGTATATAACCGCTGCAGTACGTATACCTGCAGCGGTTAGAAAAACATGGTTCGTTAGTTTTTCATTTTAAAATTATTATATCGGTAACGACCTGATGCATATTGGCAAAGAACGGGAGTAGTTAAGATTGAACGAACTTTGCTGTATAAGCTGGCTTACATATATGCGTCGCAGCCTTTTATCCTATACATGTTATTCGTCGGATATATTAGATGAAAAAATTAATTGATGGGACAGGTAGGTAGCTGTGCAGGGATATACTGTATATAAGGCACGTATATATTCACGTCGAATCGAACACAAAAAGTGAATATACTTTACCAGACTTAATTGAAACACAATACGATATATATATGCGATTCAGGGATGGGTGAGCGATACGTGCGATTTATAATTTTTCCCTTTTTTGATATACCTCAAAATTCAGTTCAATATAGCCGTAATTAATTAACTATGACTATAATAATTTCCAGTTTTATTACTTTCGGTTATATACCTAATCTCGTGATATTGGATGTGACAGATCCGTTGATTAATCAGCCGTTTGAAACTCAGAAAATAATCATTTCTAAATTTTGTATATTCTTAATATCGTTAGTGAGTAGCAGAAAGTGTACAGCTGAGATCGTATAGTATAACATGATGTAATACGTGTCGGTTGAGAGTTCCTCCCGTTTCCCCTGTTAACTGTTTAAAGGCGGAAAGTTTAGTTATCCTGTAGAAAAGTTATATCAGAATTGTCTTTTTTTTTTTCTTTCGCCTTTTTTTTTTTTGCTACAAACCTTCGTAAACACAACTCACGGACACCACGTGTATATATCTATATATACATACTGCTCGGGTTTCATTCATGCTCCGGAATACAACTGCGGGCATTAGTCAAGTACCATTATAACTATACCTATGTAGATATATACATATGTATATATAAGTATAATACGTGTGTGAAATAATACGTAGGTATGTAAATTTACCTAAAAAAATTTATTTCGATTTTTTTATCTTTCAATTAACAGATATTCGTTCATGTATATGTAATTGTTATAATTGACTTGATACGTTGACTCGAATTATATATCTGTACATCGATTTTACTCGGTTTTATGTAATTGATCAAATTTTTATTTTTATCTTTTTTTCATATTTGATTCATTGAAAGTGTTGGGACAGTTTTAAATGATCGAATTATATACAACGATATATATATATATGTATATGCGGATTCGATGTTTTAAACGTATACGTATGTATGTACATACATACGTACATACTACATACGTATATATGTATATGTGTGTAGTACACGATGTACACTCAGGGGTGTAACGAATTCTGGTTGGTTATAACAGCACTCAGGGGACGAAGGATAAATTGTTAACAAAACTTTTATGGCTCCGAGGCAAATAATATCGGGCCAAAATTTAACTGTATAACGGTGTTATACGCGAGATGTAACAAAAGTACATTATGTAATATAATGTTAGGTATGTATATACGATACGTACATACATCTGATAACAAATATACATATAATAATATATTTAACATAATGCGACGACCATAATACGCGGCAATGCAGATAGTTTTTTTTTTTTTTTTTTTTCGTCTAACCCTTTTCAAAATTCAGGTCGATAATCAAAGAAAAAAAGACCTATTATTATATAAACGCACTTATGGTACATACATACATACATAGGCATGGTTATGGGGCATTTCATGCCAAGTCACCCAGCCTGTGACCCTGACCAATTTATATTTAGTTCATATTTCATTATATGATAGTTCTCGCTTTAAAATTTACAAAAAAGGAAATGTAAAAACGATTCTTTTCAAACCGTTCATTTTTTTTCCGTGATTATTCAAGCTATAATATCTCAAGAACGTTATTTTTCTGTTTTTTTGAAAAAATTCACACAGATTGTGTGACAAGAAACGATGATCTTCGGACTATAAAAACGATAGTGGGATTCCGGTTTTTTTATATATTTTTTTCAAAGGGATTTCGATATTTCATATCGAGAATTTTAACACGAATAAAAAATTTTTGCTCGCGGAAAATTCATTCTCCAATTTTTCCAAATTCACGTGGTTATATTCGGGGAAAATTCCAAAGCGAACATTTTCTGAAACAAAATTTTTTTCCTACTTCGTTGAAATTCTTGAAATTACGCATTTAAAAAAAAAATAGGAAAAACTGTAATCTCACTATCGTTTTGGTCTAGAAATCATCATCGTCCAGGTCACAGAATTCGTGTGAAATTTTTTGAAAAATTAGAAGAACGGCTATTTTTGAGATAGTTGAGGTAATTGCAACTTAAAGCAAACCAACTTTTCCCTCTTTCGGTGGATTTTAAGGTGAAAACTATCGCGTACTGGAATATGGAAAAAATAAACAAAAAAAAAGTAAAATGGTGAGGTGCGCAGCTGGATGACTTCGCATGGAAAGTCCCATATACACACGCACGTTCGCAATAGCTATATCCAACACCGCGTATTACGAGCTCCTATAATACACTGTATAGGGATGCGTTCGCGTATAGAAGATAATTACGTAATCTACTCGAACTCAGCAATCAACCCCTTCGCGAAGGAACGCGGTAAGCTCGGAACAACTATAATAGTAGTAAGGTACAAACATGTGTAGGGTATATAGGTATGTATAGGTATAATATTTCACGTTACATACAAACTGCGTACATATATACAACTAAATTTCTTATTGGTAATTTTTTTTTATTTTTTATTTTTTTTTTTTTCGAGACATATAAGGCGTCGAGACGAGCCTCAACAATTTCATCGCTGCTACAGTGTATATAACTATTACATAAAATAACTGCATACCTATATATTGCAGAAATAACTGTAATTGACTCGATTACCGATGTGGAATCTATCTATTTGAAAATCATAACACGGATGTTATAATATATAGAAGATTAATTAATTAATTATGGAATTAATTAACTATCCAATTATCGATTATTGCAAGCAAATTGAATCAAGTTTGATAAATTAGGTAATTAATTGCGATTCAAAAAAACACGGCTCGATAAAGAAATAAAAAATGAGTCGAAAGAAAGAAGAAAAATTCAAAAAAGAACAAAGATGGGTTTCGATCGAAGGAAAAAGAAAAAAAAAAAAAGGATCTACTCGGATTGTGAAAATAACTGTTTCAAATTTTCACTGAAAAAATACATGAAAACGAACCTCGCATTCGATAAGATGAGGAATAAAATTAGAAAACAAAAAAAAAAAAAAAGCGTAGGAAAAAAAAATTGAAAAAAAAAATGGGTCCTAAATCGGTGGAGTCGTAACCGCGCTCGAAGTCTTAGATGCACGCGAAGTTACTGAGATGACGCTGGCCAGACCCGGACCTAGGTGGCGTAACGGAAGGGAACTCAAAGAGAGAAGCACAGACGGCGGTATCGACCGCCCGGACCTACCCCACGCCCCAACCCCACTTTTTCCCCGTTTCTCCACCACCCCGCTGTCCCACTATCAAACCTCACCAACACATTTCGCGCCAACCACCCACGTGGCTCGGCTCTCTATACCGGACCGCGAGATTCCGCGTGTGCGTGTGAATGCACAATGCACATATATATTACCCTATATTCTATGTGCAAATCCATTTCATTTTTATTCATTTTTTACAATAAATTTTTTTTCCGTTTCTTTTGGTTTTTTTTTTTTTTACACTCTCCAAGATCGAAGAAGAGTTTTTGTTTTTTTTTCCCTCATAGAACAATCAAAAAAGTGTAAAAAAACATGCTCGGAAGAAAATCCGAATCGATTATTTCCCGACGAATATCTGATACGTTAAAAATTTGTTGAATTCTCAACGTATATCTGTACATAGGACGTAATTATTGTACATATGCATCTAGGTACGGTATAGGCATACACATGATCAGGAATTAACATCCAGCTGATGTAACTTTACTGCTGATCGCAGGTATCGACACCCAATTTCGAAGGACTTACAATTATAGTCGTATACGATTGCTTGGGTGGATAATCTCGTTCTGATTAGTCAACCGTTAACGTATTATCATCGTTAATAATTAGGAGCCAGTGATAGTCGTTGTTAATCTCGTATTGTTTTGTCTGTCTATACAAGTCAAACAGTTTATATAGTATATAGTATTGTATATATGTATACGTATATACGTATAACGTCGTACTTATATTGTATACTGAATCAGGTATATTAGACCCTTAAAAAGTTTTGCTCGAATAAACGTACCGCGACCATTAATTACACGTTTGTTAAACTTTTTTCTCCGTCAAAACAACATCGTCGCCTGGTTGGCTAGCTGGCTGGTTCGCTGGCCGGGCGAGAACGCGCACCTTCTCAAAGAAAGGTAGAATGTTCTCTACCTATTTGTCTCGTTTTTTTTTTTTCTTCCTTTCCCTTCTTTCACACCATGAAAACAACGCGTTTGGTTCACAGGCATTCGGAGTTACTTCCATCGCGATGCCATGGCTCAGTCTTGCAAAAAAAAAGAAGTAGACGGCAAAAATACTTCATTCTCTTAATTGTTTAGCTTACGTCAAAAAAGTAACTTAATAAGGTACGTACTTATTTGATGAAACAGAAAAGCGAGAGTAGGAAAAAATTTTATCCACATTTTTAGGGAAATTTTTTATCACAATTTCGAACAATCCGGATACTTATCGATCTCGAGTTTTTCCTGTAAAACCGAACGTCACGAGGGTCGATCGCTACCGTCGGTTATTTTCATTTTCATCCCTTTTTGACTTTTTTTTGTTTGTTTTGCTTTTTTCCAAATACGACCGCCGATTCTATAGCCATACCCTAGGTAAATCTACCTTCCGTGAATCCAGCAAATAATCCGAAACCCCGTTCCGGTTAATAGCCTCCGAACACCGCGCCAAAACAACCCGTTTTCCCAGAGGAAAGAGCAGTTAGTTGAAGCCGGAGAGGGAGCAATGGTTGGGGTCGGATAAACCAGAGAGAAGGATCCACGTACGTACGCCGCCGCCGCCTCGTACGCGGATGAACTTCCCCTGATCGTTCGCAGTTAACGGTACTACCCTCTGTGTGACAGGGTTTTAGGGGCGGTTTGGATTCTACACGGATACGATACGGGGGATGGAAAGAGGCGCGTATATAGTAAACGTACACCTTTATCAGGGGGTAGAGACGGTCTGTGCCCGGTCTAGACTTACCAATACGACGAAATCGGTGAACCCCCCCCCCCCCCCCCGCGCGGATGTATGTGCCTACCCTATTCTACACCGTGATGCCGTGAGGGACCAGCCACCAGCCACCGGGCACCTATACACCACCGGATTTACTACCTGCCCGTTAATGCCCCCCCTCTTCGTCCGACTACCGTGCACCCGGTAGTAAACACACACGTGCCAACTGATGGTGCGATGGTAACGCCGTTCACCACGAAGAACACCCGGTGCAAGGGTATCAAGAATGTTACGGTATAGGTATGCACGCCTAGGTACGTCCTACATATCCTGGTATATGTATGACGGACCTAAAAACTTTTCAACTTTTTCGTACCAAAGTCTAGGAAATGTCCGATCGTTTGTTCTTCCTTATTGGACCAGGGTGCTAATGCATGTTCTTCCGCATGCTACGAGTGACTCTGCAAGAAAGTTTTTCACGTTTATTGTCCAGGGTATGCAGATGAAAAATTTGATCCTGTTCCTCGGGGATGATGGCGTCTCGAAAAGTCGCTGACTTAAAAGTGCAGATTTCGGATGATGGAATTGATGAAGATGATCAGTCTGGAGAGTTGAGTTATACGGACGTCTATATCTATCCGTAGATCGTGGATCCTGGATTGATCTTCGGTCTCGGCTATTTCTATACCCTGTCAAAAAATTTACGATCTAAACGTAACGTCACGGTTGGTGGGTGTAGGTTGGCTACGTCGACGGCGACGCTCGTTCGCAGTTTTATAGCTGGTTGCAGCCTGCAGGTAGACGGCGTTGCAGCAGCACAAATACGCAACGCACACCGACGTGAACGAACGCTTGCCTCGGCAACCCCATCCTCTGGGTGTAGGGGACGCGACGCGCTCGCCCGGTTTTACTGTTTCGGAAGTCTAGCCATTCTAGCTTGGTACGTAGGTAGGTACGTAGGTACCCCGCTACTCTCTACCCCGTCGAACGCTTCCCTCAGCTTATACGACCTTCCAACCCCCATTCCCCATTTCCCATACTACTATTCTCTGGAGTTGGCCAGACTAGCACACACCAAGTCGTAAACCTGGCCCCGACGCTCTCCCTGAACCCCTGCTCTGCCCTCCTTTGGCCTCCATGCCCGGACGGTGCACCAGCTCTTTCTCATAGTCTGCCCGCCGCCTGACACGCACGCCATCCTAGCTCTTCGCCTATAGGTATGTTCGATGCAGCGTTATTCGGTTCTATATATCCACAGTTATATACACCTACCTACCTACTACCCCGAGTTGCACGCACGGGGCCGTCCATTACGTATACCCTACCCTTTTATACTTGCAGTGCGGAACGAAATACCCTCTATCCCACCCCGTACCACCATGATATACAGCATATCCTGCGCCACCTTCATGCCGGCACCGCTGCCATTTTTAACACCGTAACCAATATGGCTGCGGAAAAGTTTTTTCCATATACATAGGTATAGCTGTGGTTATATGTGCTTCGAAAAATCGAGGGGTTACACGATTAGATGAACCTTTGACGCACATAATTTCACGTCATGGTTGTCATTAATCATCAAATTATGGTATTCTAATGTCTCTTTCTTCTGCTGTGGATCTGATGACGATCATTTGTCTTTATAATACAGCAGAGTGTACGTTCATAGAGAGGATTCAAGCGATGGTAGGTATTTGTAATTCTTGTATATATGGAACTGCGCATGGGAGCTGTGAAACACGGAAATGTCGTATGGGTTGGTCGGTAGATGCAGAGGGGGGGTGTTATATACGGTGTTTTACTGCCGTTTTAGGTGAGTTTTCATGAAATTAATACAGAGTTTAGCTTTGTGACTATAAACTAGATCCAGACGGTCGTAAAAGCTGTGAAATGGCCCAGGAACAGGGAATGACGGTAGACACGTCTAGGAAACCCGTTAATGGGTCAGGCATGGCAGTTTCCTCTCCCGAGGTATGGAAGCACCTGGTGCGTGGCCCTGCAAGGACGTCTAGACAATATATTACCTCACTATACATACGTATATGCACATATATATCCATATAAACTTGCTTTGATTCATAAGAATCAAAAAATTTGTCCATTGAAGTGGGAAATTTTGTAGAACACATCAATTTTTCAACTCGACATGAAGTGAATGACAAGATCATTTTTTTTGAGCAACGGTGAATTATCTTTGGAATCTTCATCAGCACTGATCGATGGACGGAAGGGCTCATATTCCTGGTTAATAATTTCAAGACAAACCGTACGAAGACGTTTAAACGATGATATCCGCTCATCTTGAGGTAGGAAAATGACAGTGGATATGAAAAATAAAAAAGACTCGAAGTGGAATTTTTTCTGAGTATTGTATGTATGTACATTAGAATTATCATGTAGCGGTCGTATCGTACGTTCACGGAGGCGTAATGTGGAAATAAAAGTCGGATGGAGGCTGGAGTTTGCAGGAGAAATCCATCAGTTGATGTCCCGGATGTTCTTTGACGTGGAAATTGCGGATTCTTGAATTTTACTGCGTCTCCCAGACGTAGAGATGAAACCAAGCTAAAGGGCATCAAAGCACGTGCGTGATACGGTCCAGGGTACCCTGTGACTTAATGTATAAGTGGACGGACGCGGGCGGCGTCGTTGCACCCGCACCGCAACCTAGGGAGTCCTTTGCCAGCCTCCACCCCTCTGTGCGACCCTCGGTGGCGGGGCACCCCTGCAGGGCGATGCTATTGGCAAACGCGTTGCCATAGCTTCGACGACAAAATGGCTACAGTGACGTCAGTCTAGACCCAAGGCTTGGTCAGCTGACCTGGAAGGTGTTCTCCAGCTTCAACGGTTTTCTATGTACAAACCAGAGAGCCTAATCATTCCTTCGTAGTCGGTTTTTTTTTTTTTTTTTTTGAAAACAGAATCTCTCTTCTCTAATTGTAATCATTTTTTTTTTTTCTTAAGAAGATACTGTAACGAGATAGTTCGAATTACTGAGTGAAGAATCCAAGAGTTGGTTCGTGCATCGAAAAAAAAACCCTTCGTGAAAATAATTAGGGGACGCGTTTCTTTCCTTTCCTTTTCGTTTTTATCATCATTTTGTTCATTTTTTTTTTTGCAAACGAAATTTTCTTCGAATTATTTTTACCCCCCAACTATACTTACCTATAGGAAAGATCGAATTATTTAAATGTATGCGGTAACTTTCGGACCCTGAATAATTCAGTCTTTTGTTTAGGTAAGACAGATAGCTATCCAGCAATATCCTGGAATATTCACATTGTACCAAAATTTGTGTTTTTCTTGTATTTTTTCAAAATTTTTTCAGTCGCTGAATTCTTCCTGTTCGATCAGCTTCAGTGTTTCTAGTTGTGTTGTATGGATACTATAAATTAAGGAACCGCGAAGATTCCATTGCTATCGTATTTTTGATTCTCCAGTTTTTGTTTTGACTAATAGAAAAGAGATTTTATTTTAACTGAAATTGGTTATACATCGATGAGTCAATTAGATCAAATCCTCTAAACAATGTTACGAAGACTTTCAGTCCAACTGATTTGGAAATGAAATTTTGAAAGAGAATTTTCTCAATCGAACGTCGTTAATCCCCGAATTTTGACGATGTATTAATTCTTCATACCTGCGTAGAGCTGTACGTTTCTCCACGGTACAAAGTGCGTCTGTAATTTGATTAATCGAATTTCTCGATTATCCATCGCAAATTCCGAGTTCGCAAATTTTTATCATTTGCACACGATTTTCAATATTCTAGTAAAAAAAAGAAAATTTACCTTATCAATGATTTGTTTCTTTATTTTCACATTTTCGAACAACTGGAGTCGTCTGACTCTGACAATGAATCCCTCACTGATGAGAGAGTCTACAAAAATTCTTCTGTACCGTATAATTATAATAAGATCCCAAAAAACAAAAAAAAAAAAAAAAAAACCAAGTATGTCATCGAAAAATTGTCCACGTTATCCTTATAACGACCGATCAACCGTATATTTGCATCTGATCTTCAAAGTATTAAGATAACCATGAATACTGTAGTCTGCCTTGGTCCTCGCTTCTGTGAGTCCTTGGTCATCGTGCGGCGACGTTTCGTTCCCACGGGATTTACCTCTTCCGTAATACCAATACCAACGTTTGTCGTCCGTCGATACGATTCGACGAAAATCATACAATGTTGTATCCATATATATATCTGCCTCCTTTAGGAATGGAAAGACGATGGTGTATATGTGTGTGTATGTAATCGTACCGTACCTACGTACTTCCTAACCATCGCCATCGCCATCGCCATCGCCATCGCCTTCGCCTTCGCCATCGCCATCGCCCGGCTGCAGGCTGATGCGATCGGCGAGGGACTACGACGGCGAGGGTGGATCAATACGATCGCTAATCCGGTGCATTGTGAGCCTAGGCGTGGCGTGGTAAAGAGGCGAGGTGGTCTTGCCTGCCCCCTTGCCTACGTGGGATTCCCTCTTCCTTTTCCTCTTCCTCTTCCTCTTCCTCGTCCTCTTCCTCTTTCGCTATTCCTATTCCTCGCTTCCTAGCTCCAGACGTGTCTTCTCTTTCTATTTCTCTAGTCTCTTCCCCTCTATTTTGGTCGCTAGCCGCTAGAGTCTTGCTCGCCCTCACCATCCACAGCTTTCAGCTGTGAGAAAGAGAGAGAGAGACAGATAAGGGTGGTTTTCGTTGCCTTGACTCGTTTTCCACTCACCCCTTTTACTTCTCCACTTCTCCGCCACCCCTCCGCCCTCCGCCCCCCGCCACCGTCCTCGCCTCTTTACGTTTCACCCCTTTCTCTTCTCCTTTCCACCCAGTCTTCCACCTCCGCCTTACCGCACTTCCGTTACCAACCCTTAACTGGGGGTGGTTGGGGGCTGCTGCCTCCTAGACGGCCGTGCGCAAACCCCTCACCCGTTACTCCGGATTCACCCCTTCAACCCCCCAGCTGCAGGGTTCAACGATGCAACGGCGGTCTAGGACGCGGGTTGAACCTAAACCCTGGAGAGAATCTCGGAGAAAATTTGTTCAGCGAGGAAAATTTTGGTTTTTACGAAACTGGAAAGATCAGTCTGACGGAGTTTTATCGATTCGCGATAGAGCTCAGGACATTTATACTCATAATTTTTATGTATCATTAAAATCGCGTTAAAAAGGACCGCGACGAGGAGGAAAAAACGCACCGAATGCTTTCAGCTTAATTCGTCAATAAACGCGATCAAAGAAACTTGAGAAAGAGTTGCGGAAATAATTCCACGAAACGTTTATATACGCATTATGCTCGTAATTATAATTTGGGGGAAGAAAAAAGAGAGAGAAAAGAAATTGCGGGTTCATTTTAGCTACATAATTATCTCGAATTTGAATTTATACGACGGGATGAATCGAACCCGATTCATACTCCGCGTATACCAGTATAAGAAGAAAGTGAGAGGGAATTCGTATAGCTGTATAGGACGTACGCGATACTTGATCCCTCGTACGTTTTACCTTCCAAGTTTCAATGTCGCGAGTCAATTTCACGAGCAACGTGTCGATTAGGAATGTCTGCAAATGCAGACTGAGTATACTGAAGAGTCGAATTTTGGAATTTTTACTGTGCCTTGAACAGCCGATTGAGAGTTTGGAACGGATTTGCGAAATAAAAAATTGCGGATCATTTTCGACTGCAGAGTTTTCGAAATACGAAAAATGGACGATTTTTTTTCTCATTTCTTCTTTGCGAAATGTGAATTAAAACGGAGACCAATTTCGACGTCGAAGATTCGTGAAGATGAACGATGAGCTGCACTGCAGTGTCATTCTACGTCCGACGCCATTGCAACTTCGTCTTTACCGGAGCACCCTTGGACCGTTGGACGCCATCCACTCCGATGCATCCCTCAAAGAAGACTCTGGACCCGCCCAGTTTTAAGAGTGATGGATCAAACCAAGTTCCCTTTGGAGCCTGGAACTGTGTTAGTGGAATAAACTTTTACCCTGGACTAAAGCTGCTGCATCAACAGCTACAGATCCAGTTTTGGTACTGTGTGGAGGGTAGCTATTTACTATTTACTTCACTACGGATACACTTTGTCGGGCACGTACCACGTGTACATACATACTTAGGTATATACCTATATGCATGCGGAATATGTATCTTGTATTTGTAAGTGTGATACGTATAGCTACGTATGTGCATGTATAATATCTGCCAACCCAGTTTCACCACCCCTGCACTACAAGGTCGTACTCGTACGAATGTATATAGGTACATGTATGTATGTTACGTGTATACATATATGCATACATACGTATACTGTAGTCGATAGAATGCGCGCTACGAGGATTCCCTTTCCGTTGGCATCGAAAGTAAGGGAAGAAACTTTATTAAACTCTCGAGTACCGTAGGTAGGTAGGTAGGTAGGTACTTGGTTTTCAGTATAACATGTTACTACTAGCTATTGCGACTACATGACATGGGAAAAAATTTTCACGGCTTAAAGATGTGCGTCAAAAAACAGATAAAAAAAAAAAAAGATACTGTACCTATTTAAGTGGAAATTTTATTCATTTTATAGCGTAGTCAGAAAATTTGAGAGGCGTTTTAGGAAAGAGGACCTATTACTTAAATCTGATTTTGAAAGTTTCTTTGCCTTCAAAAAGGTGGCGAATTTTTTTTTCATGATCATTCCTATAACAAAGTGTAAGTTAGAGAAATCGGGGATGGATTGGAGTTCCGAATGTTAAAAGTTTCGAATGGTCAAAATTATGAATTCATTCGAGACGATTTTTAATTCTCGTAAAGGTTTAGGCAGCTAAAATCCTCCAAAGCCAAGAATCCGAAAATTTAATATAGGGATACGAAGCTTCATGCGTGAGTTTCAAGTTTCGGACTTTTGGCCTTTCGGATTTTCAGCTTTTAGAATTTTAAATCTTCGGTTTTTTTTTTGCGATTTAAAGTTTTCAAAACTGACTATGCAAACTTTCGGGAAAATACTCTTTCTAAAAACTGTAAACCAGTGATATCAAAATTCGGAATTTTTACCTGTCGGAATTTCAGAAATTCAGAACTTTTATACTTGCAGTCGTATAAATTGATCAAATTTGCAAAAAAAAAAAAAAACAGAAGTAAAAAATCACAAATTCCGCAAACTAAATCGTGCGTTAAATTTTTTCACTCCCAAGGATTTTAATTTTGTCTAAATTCGTTCATTTTTTTTTTTTTTTTTTCTCAAGTGGCTGCAGCCACTATTATTATAGCTACTGAACAGCACAATGTGAACAGTTCACATTCCGTTCTTAGTCTGTCATCGCAAGAAAACGCTTGTCGATTAATTAAAACGGCGTTGGAATATCTGCACACCTATTTCTGCACTGCTATGCCATGATAGGTATAAACCGTACCGCGAATGGGTATTGTATTATGGACAGAAGACAAGTCATTGGACAAATACCGGCTCGAGAACATTATTCATGCGTAACGAATTCGCTGCGATCGGTATTAAAAACTTAACAGACGTTCAACAAAAAACAAAAACCAGAAAAGGTATAGTAAACTAAGAAATGAACATTTCACGGATGTGGCGGGGATTCTTTTTAGCAAATTGGTCGACCCGCGGCAAATGACTCACCCGGTCGGTATATATATTCGTAAATTTATTCAAAAATGCGAGCAAAAAAATGTTTAAAACAAAAATAAGAAGATATAACAAAATTTAAGAATTCTGTGGTTACCAATAATTGAAAAATTTTATATCACTTATAGCCAGAAACAAAAAAGATACGGAATTCCGTTTCTTTATCACAACGCGTAATCCTTTCTATAACTTTCGTTGATTTGAATCCTCGAAGAAAATGAATAGGAATTAGAGTGTAAAAAAAAATGAGAAAAAAAAAAAAAATGTTTCCAGGTACTGAAATTTATCGAGGAATTTACCGAGAGCTTCTAATTACCAGTTGATTGCTCGTAGATTATAGGAAATGCAGTTCGGCCAGTATACCTACCTGCAGCTATGCCCGGTTACTGAATTGGTTATTGGCCGCAGGTACAGCGCTGCTGCAGCATAGGCTGCAGCATATATAGGCTATCGAGTCCCGATTCCTCGTCCTTTGCCCTGTTACCTGTATAATCCTGAATAAAGTTGGCTAGTAGCAGCAGAGTATCTCTATAGGGATACGCGTCTAGTCTCGATTATCGAGTATTGGTCATGAGGATTCGTCGTCGCGTTCACGTTCACATTTACGTCCGCACATCCCCCAGTGAATTTCGCATATCCGACGAACCGAAGTATAAACGGCGCGGGTTCCTCGCCCTCTTTATATTCGAGTGAATTTCACCCCTTTCCCTTTACCTTTACCTTTACCTTTACCTTTACCTATCCTAAATCCCTGACTATATTCCTCGTGCTGCTGCTATACTGCTGCTACTGCAGTCGCCACAGAATCGCTCAGACTTTAATTAATTTCACGAGCCCCGCGGAGCTAGCCATTTTCCAATTTCAATTTTTACTATTTTTTTATACAAAAAGGAAAGGACAGAAAAGAGAAAAAAAAAATAATGGTGAAACGGGAAACGTTATACTACGCATTTCACATTATTCTCCATGGTTTTTAAGCTACGATAGAATATATATTGTATATTATATATACGAGGATTAAGTATTTAGCGAAATAAAGTAAAATTTTAATAATATACTGCCAAAATATGGAATTAAATAATTTCGTATAACAAAGTACGTGCTCGTACTTTTTTTTTTTTTTGTTATCTACGTTAATTTTGTTCCACGCGCGGTGGGTAGGTAGATACGTACTGTATATATACGTACATACCTACGTTAGACGGGAAATGAGAAAAACTCAATTAAAAATAATTAGGCCAAGACTTTCTCCGCGTGTTATAATTTCATTCGGATCTCTATATACTATATATAAATGGCAGAGCTTTGTTCCTTTGTGTGATATTTGAATGTAAAGAAATAATTTATTGAAGCTTAATGGATACGTTTCAAATTTGAGACTTGTTTTTTTTTGTTTTTTTTTTTTTACATCCTCTCCGAGATCGAAATACAGCTTCTCTTCAAAGAAGGGAAAAAAAAAACAAAAAAAAAAGAAACGAAAAATTGTCCTATCTATAATTACCAATTTCATCGACTAATTTATTCCCCTAAGGATCATATTCGTGCTGTAACAGTCTCTAATGGTTACGTTCATTCACGTCTGTAATAGCGTAGGCGAATAAAATTGCCCTATTCTATTGAATTTAACGACGGGGATGCGATACGTTGCGATGCGATGCGATGCGATGCCGCGACGCTAACGCTGACGCAAGAGCGAGTCACTTACCTACACACACGTACGTACATATGTACATGCATAGATACGTACGGTTACAGGGTACGTCAATGCATCATCTGATAATTGATTGGCTGACTCAACTATCTCATATATGTATATACGTATATCGAACTACACGTAGGGTATAACTTAAAACCTCTGTAGGTTGTTGCAGCGGTACCTATAGGGTACATACGTATGGATTTATAATAAACTGAAGTTCGAGTTGCGGGGGTGTGGCGGTATTTCGATTTCATGATACAATATTACGGCGTTCCAATCGTGATTTCTGGATATACTGCACATACGTATTATACATACATATACTGTATATATATAAATATATACATATACCTATGTAAGTCAGTCCGATGGAGGACAATTAACGCGTTGAATGTTAAGAGTTAGCGGGGGTGTATTATACTATACGTGAGTCTGCGAAGAGCCCATGGTAATACTTCACCATGCCCAGATCTTTGCTGTTGCTCTTTAACCAGCTGACGCTGTGGGACCAGCGTAGGTTGACAGCTCGTGCGTGGGTGCGAAGTGAAAAAAAAATAAATAAATAAAATAAAGAAACAAAAAATCCCCCGGCTATCGCGCGTCTCTTGCACGCAATAATCCAGGAAACTTTAGCACGGCTATATACGTATACGACTCCATCGTGTCCCCGTGTCCAAGATATCAAATTCTATGATCGTTTGATATATTATATATACGTTTTAGCTCATTCATCATATCGCTACTGGCTTTTCGATCGGGATAAAAAAAAAAATCGCCGTTATTTTTCTCAACTTTTAATTATTACTAATTAATCCTGAATGCAAAAAATTTTTTGATAGTATAGGGCAATTGACGACAGTACGAACAAACGTGACCCGATCTGTCGAGTCTCACCCTTAAAAAGCGATTTTGGTAACCTTTCGACGAATCCCGGCTGAGGAATTGATTTTTTTTTTTGTTGCGTCGAAGAAGTAAGACCCCTGGAAATTTTTCTAATTTGTCATTTTGCTTATAATATAATGTCGTAATTTTCGCAATTTTAATGGCTCAATTGACTCTGGACCAAGTTGTGGATTGAAAACAAGAAAAATATATATCAAAGATTACCAATAAGTCGAAAAGAAAAAAGCCATAAAAAAAAAAAAAATGTTTTCTAGTTCTTGAAACGCAATTTCATACTTTTGTAGACTGAAAATCAATTTCGATTTCTTTTTTTTTTTTTATTTTTCATTCTTTTTTACATCAGCCGCGAAGCTCAGCTGCAGCGTCGATAAAGCACGTCCTCGGGTCTTCCTCGGCCTCGTCCTTCGTCCTTCGTTCTCTATACCGTCGTCTTTGCCTTCGCCTTCGCCTTCATTCTCTCGCTGCAGTCGACGACCACCGCGCTCTTCCTCGGGCGGTAATGAGCTCGTAAATACCCGGCAATCATCGTGCGCGGCGCCCGCACACGGCCGTCGTTTCGCGTCGCGTCGCGTCGCCTCGCGAATCTTTCCCGACGTTAGGTTCCTCAATTCTCTCTCCTCTTCCCTCTTCATCTTTACTCTCCTCAGGTTCTTACGGACAGGTTTACGTCGCTGCGGTGTCCGGACGCCGATTGTCGGTCGACGTCTGCCACCCAATCCTCTCATTCTTCCTTTCTCTTCTCCTTTTCGCCTTTTTCCTATTACATTTTTACCATTTCCTTTTACCTTTTTCCTCATTCCACGCCTCCACCTCCACCTCCACCTCTTCCTCTTCCTCTTCGGCCACGGCGGACTGAGGGCCACCATCTGTACGAGCCGCACGTGCGCGACGCCCCGGAAAAATAACTAATTTCACCTCTAATAATTCAGCAAAGAGCAACCCCGCAGGGGCCGCATAACGTGGGCGCGTTACTCGTCTCACCGACGCGACCCGACGCGCTAGCTCATGTGAAATAGAATATATGCAGGTACATCCGACGCCGGGCGACCCGACGTAGCGATTATACATATAGGTATATACGTATATCCTCAACCATGCGTCTGCAATTGCCTGCAATAACTTTACAGGGCAATAAACATTCGAATACGAAATTACAAATTATCCGAAACAAACTTTACCTCAGACTGCAAAAAAATGAAATTAAATAACATGAAACGAATTAACTAATGTTTTTCAAAGATTTTTGAATTTTAACATCGAAGTGAGATGCAACGATTTTTTTTTTTTTTTTGGGTATATATCTTCAAAATTTTATAACAATTTTCCGTTCATATTTTACTGCAGGTAAATGTTTTCGTTTTGTTTTTATCGTACGTATATAGTGTGAGAAAGATCTCGACTGTAGGGCACCCCAGTCTCTTGAGGACAAACGAAATCATGTAATATGTATAAATCTGGATATATCCAAGGAAAACACGAATTCGGCGCACGTTTGTTTTCCCAGTCTTTCTCCTCGTTGGCGCCTTACCTCTATTCGCTAGCAACTTCTGAACGTAAACACTTCGTGTTGATCTTACATCCGACTCGAATAACTTAAATTCAATCCTAAAACTACCCTCTTTCATCTCTGACACTATATTCTATCTTATATGGAACTTCGAATGAACTATACTTTCTTCTCACAATCAGACAAAGAGCGTCTTACAATTAAACGACTAACTCCAATTTCGAATTTAACACCTCTTGATGTACTCCATTAACGATTTTTCACATTTACTAAAAGACATTCAACAAACCATTTCGTGCCAATTTTATTCTAACAGCTTATACAGTCATACGCGCACTGAAGCTAATCTTCGGTCTTTATTGCAAGTGAATTCTGATTATCTATCTGATCAAGTGCAGTTTTGAGGGGAATATCGATTGTCCACTCGCAAATCCCGCATTTTACCTGTAATATAAATTGTTTTCTTTTGCCGAATTCATTCTACATTCTACATTTATCTAAACAAGTTTCGTATCAATCAGAACACGAATAAAGATCTTCGTGATATTGTGTAAGCGATAAACTTTCTGATATTTGAATAAAAGGAAAAGTTTTATCAGACAAATTTATGATTCATGTGATAAAGAGAGAAAGAAAATGATAATAATTTGATAAACTTTCTTTTTTTTTTTTTTTTCATTTATGCTATGAATCTTGTTGAATGATCGACGAGTATATAATTGGCTATAACGTCTATAGAAATCGGTTTTTACAATTGATTACCGCGTGACGTGAACTGCGTAAGGTATATAAAGCGGATAAGATCTCGGAGTGTGAGATTCGTTGTCGGATTATTTTTCGTGTTCCGAATTTTGTGCCTCGACAAAAAGAAACAAAAGAGAAAAAATAAATAAATAAATAAGAATAAAAATAGAAAAAAAGCACGAGGCGCCCACATGGCAGACTATTTTGCGAATCGAATTGATGAGACTTGATATCAGAGCACAGGATCTCGGGACGTACACAGCGCAGTCCGAGTTCTGGTTCAGAGAAATAAATTCTAACGCGAAAGACGAAACTCGGAATGCTGGCTAAAGGGAATCGTGTTCTTAGGAAGACTAACAAGGCCGAATCGCCCACTTCATTTCCCATCTGTTATTATAATAAACTCCCCGAAATTCGGAGGAATAAATTCGATTTAATGTGCTTCCAATATAAGTGTACAAAAAATATTAACAATATAATTTAGATTCACAGTCAAAGATGCTCCGAAACTTTGTTGTAGATGGAGATCGACTGATATTCTAAATAGAAAAAGAGAGGGAGCGAAAAAAAAGATACAGAAACGATTTATTCGTCTATAAGAAAAGAAAAAAGGTTTTTTTCTTCATAATTTCTCCTAAATTGTTAATAAGTAATTACAAATTAAGTTATTCGCTAAAGAAAATGATGAAAGATAGTCGTGTGATGTTCAATAAAACATTCAGCGGCGTAAATATAGTTATTTCGCGTTCAGAAAATCTTGTTTTCTCGCTCATTAACTCTGAGCTAATTTCTACAGATAAATTTCGTGCTATGTTCAATAAAATATTAATACATAGCGTTTACTGCCGTGTCGTTATTTTTGTTGAATTCAAATCTAGCCGCAGTCGTCCCGCGTTTGACTAATCGAATCTCTTTCTCGACTTTCGATTGTGTTCGATATACACAAAAGTCGAACACGCTCGCCTCGAACGTTCTTCCATTTGGTCATGGCAGGCGCGGTGTTATTAATCCTGTCTGATAAAATATTTTGATTTAAAAGAATACGTACAACGGATGATATAAATAGAATAACGACAAGCTAATTATTAACTAAACTGATAATCAAATATGTCTCAGTGTTTTCGTAATGTGTCGAACAAATTCACCGCCGTTAATACTCTGTTAAATTCACGAAAACACATTACACAATTGGACAGGCAGTTACCGCACCGAATAAAACCGTCAACCTTTTTGAAAGAGGTAATTCCGCTACAAGTACCCGTGTTAAAATTTAGATAATCATATTTTTTCATCACTCAAACCTGTCTCGATCCACCTTTAATCATTCAGTCGAGCAAATAACGCATATCATATTTCGTGAGGCGTAGAAAATTCTGTGCCGAAATTTTTATAACCTCACTTTAATTCTTACATAACTTTATTTCAAAAAATTATTATCGTCTGTATTTCTGTACATTTATATTTATATATTTATTGTGAAATAAGGTTTTTGCAATATTTTCAACTATTTTAACGATTTATTCTAACTCAGGAATGGTAATTATTCAATTTTAGTTTCTTCGAGACTCAAGATTTGATTTTCGTTATCTTTCAACACAACCAAACTGTGTAACAATTATCACTAGGTTAAGTTTCATCCAGCATGTGAAGAAAACGATTAATTTTTAACACATTTCATTGTCTGAATATTTAATTAGCGAATTTCTTTCTCATCGAAGCAACTGAAAAAGTCTAGATTTTTTCTTATATGTGTGGCAATTTTTCACGCCGTTATTTGAATGTAAATTCCTGTGATTTTCAGACTCTTTAATCTCTTTATCTTTTCAAAATTCTATTCTTTTTCGGATACTACAGGTTTGACAAACGTGAAACGGTTAACTGAAATTAGAGAAAGAATAATAATATTATTTAATTATTTGTAATTTGAGAGCAAAAAAAAAAAAACACAAAAAAAAATCCGAAAATGAAATCCTGATGAAAAATAATTTCTTTTGCAGTTTCTGAACACGAGAACAATAACTAGCGCAGCAGTTAGTAGAAAAGGTAAACTCCCAGATCCGGTAATATCAACCCTAGCTTCGTTAAATAATTGCGATGCATGGAGAGAGGCGTTCGATGCAGAATATGAGGCGGAGAATAAGAGGCAATTTTCATTTGATTCTCAATCTCAAATTTCTTCCCTGGATCATATAATTTCTGGTGTTAAACGCTACGAGATATCATCGGACGATATAGTAGCTTGGCAAGGAAGCCGATTCGAAGATCAAAAATCTATGATTATGTACGAGGTTGAATCTTTGGAGAAAACTTACGATAGATTATCCAATGGTATTGCTATGCTGAAAACAAACGATTCAATATTATCAGATTATGAAAAGAATATGATTCTCCTTGCTGAAAATGGGAGATTGAAAGCAGAAAAAATAGATACTAAACAACCGGCTCAAAATAACGAGGGGAAACCTAGCCAAGAACATCTACAGCATGTTTATGACATTCTTAGTCAAACGGTATTGGCCATTATATTATTCTAAAAATAAATGTTTGTCTATGCATTTTGAAGTGAACTATGAATAATGAAAATACAACTTTATCACGAATTGTATTTTTCTCTTTCAGTTACCAAAATTATTTATTCAACCTTTGGATTACTCCATTTATCGGCAGGACGTACATTTTATAAACAATATCCGAGGTACTGTGACTCGGTAAGTCTTACTTCCAATTAAGTTCGCGAAAAGCCAACGGAAGTCCTTGAAATTGGAGTTGAAGTTATAATTCTTTGTTTTTATATTCTTTTTTTAAACAGAGGTCTTTTGAACTACGTTAAACAAATGGCTTTATTGAGGACAGTCGGCCACCTAAAATTTGCATATGTTAAATTGGAAGTATTAAAAATGACTATGAATCCAGAGGATGATTCGATAAAAATTCGCTGGCGAATACGGGGAATTTCTGGACTCAAAGCTTTCATTTTATTCTGGAGAATAAAGCTGTGGAAAATGCAAGAGACCTACGACCAACAAGAATTGTTAGTCAATTTCAGTATTTCAGCTTTTAGTCTGTTTCTATATGTATATGGATTTTTTCTTGTTCAAAATCATTGAATTCGCATCTAACCGTATCTAAAAATTATCAAAACAGATATTCAGCATCAGAGTTTTAATAAATCTTGTTCTAACAACGATTTTCAATATATTCCAGATGGTACGATGGATTCTCAACGTTTTACGTCGGTGGTGACGGTCTAGTATATAAACATGTAGTAGATAAAGTGATGCCTGATCAAGATGAGACTGTAGTAAAAGATCAGAATGCAGTAGCAGCAAAATTGGCACTATTTTTGGGCCTTTTAGTACCCGGTGGAGGAACGTTCTCTGAAATGTACCCATTGATCTCCATGTCAAGGCACAACTGTTCTTTAGTCACGCAGTTAAACGGAGAAACGCAGTGTTTAACCACAGATTTATTACAGCTAGATAAGCTAAAGTAACTTGTTACTTTTCTAATGAAATAAGGATGAACAATTTGTTGAATTCCTCTTTTCGCTCTTCAAAAGACTTTGACAACAATAAAATATTGAACTAATTGATCGGCTATTCACATAGAGTTCTCATTTATTGTTATATAACATCCGTAGTGTTATACATAGGTAATATCTATTATCATGTGTAGAAAGAAAACGCCACTCATAGTCTGCTTGGCTTCTAAAAACTATTGTAACTCCTCGAGCAGAAATAAAACAGAAATAACTTAAACTTTGGTTGATTAATTAGTAGAAATGTTGTTCAAAATTTACACATTGAGAATATTTTTATTAAAACATCAGTGCCTAATTAACGTAATTTTGCGATTGTCGATTTCTTTAAATAATCCGCCTTCGTTGAATAGAAAATGATTATTCAATCTTTGAATGAAAATAAGTGGATCTTATTTGAGATTGGTTGAGCTAAAATGGTGTATTCTTCGAATCATTCTATTTATATCATAAAAAATTAATTTATTAAGAAATAAGAAATACTGATTCCCGTAATGAAAGAATAAAATCGACGATGATAATAAATGACGAAATAATAATGTTTTGTATTAGGTATGTGAATGAAAAATTAAGAGAACTCCAAATATAATAGAAAAGTTGAGAAAATTGTTAAGTATCGATGATAAAGTTGAAAACAAGACACATTTGATTATCTTAAATCTATTTATTTATCAAAAATCATGGTACACGTAATATGTACAAAACATTGTACAAAAATTGAATCGAACATATAAAGTTATTTATAATTAACGATATTTCCTAATTAATTAATCAATCGATTAATTTATTTGATATTTGGAGGAAAGTTTCTTCAGATCAAACGATCACATCCCTCCATGAAAAAGGTACCGTCAATAACGAACAGTGATTTTATATGCAAACGATAAGTTTTTTTTTTATCATTTTCGCCAAGTTCCGTTACATTACCAAACCTAGAATCAATAAATTAAAAATAAAATAATGCCGGTATAATTTGGAGCAGTTGTTTGCTTTTAATATTATCTTTTTAATCTTACCAAGAAAATCGTCCATCAATGTACCAATAGCAAACTGGAAGATAAATTTATAATAAAAGAAAAGAAGTTCATTGGAAGAATTTTTGCGAATTGTTTCTACATAATTATACTCACGATTCCAGTCGCGTCGACTCTAGTACCGACAATTTTTAATCTGATTTCATCATCAGCTTGTATAACAACGTCCTGTAATAGAAACATTAGAGTTTATTAATTTATTATCAAAAATCACAACCTATTCTTTGTCAACAACAATTCCTCACCTCTTCCTTTGACTTATAACAAGGCGGATTAACGTTCGGACAAAACTGCATATCAGCTGGAATTGACTGTAAAAATAATTAGATATGATGACGTAAAATTCTGATCTAAATCGAGAGAATATATACATAAATTTTAACACGGTTTTATCTTATTATAAGAGAACTCACGTGATGAGATATGAAACAAGACAGTGGTCCTATTTCTGCAAACATACCGACCTGAAAATATTAGAAATAACAATATGGCAAAGTTGTTATTCTTAATTGTAAAAGTTTTCCATTTACCTTATTGACCTGTGTTACTACAGCATCTAATACCTCTCCCTTAAACGGTCGGAAAACTATAGCCTTATATTTCACAGGATATACAACAAAGCCTTGTCCCGGTTGTATTATACCAGCGCCAATATTGTCTATGGTTGTTACGGCGACTACAAATCCGTATCTGAGTAGTAAATTAATGTGAATATTTATTTATGTTATCTTTATTAATTTTTGTAACGTTTAAGGCATCATTTAGTGAGTTTTTTTTTTTTTTTTTTCTCAAATAAACTTTGTAAAAGAATTTCTCGGGTTGATAATTACAGACTTAACCTCACTTAAATAGTGTTTATAAAAATTATAAAAAACGCGAAGATTGACGGCATACTTCCCAGTGCAAGTCCCCTCGACTTCGGTGTACAGTTTTTGCTTGACTGTATCGAGCAGCTGAGGCCCGAAGTATCTTGGATGTAATAGAATCTCATGTTCTAATGATATCTGCGAAAACGAGGGGAAACAACGTTTCGAGGTTATTTAACTGTGATTGATAGACTTGGATGTTTGAATATGTTGAGGAGATAATAACGATGTGTATTATTTACGTGATAAAACATCTTCTTTTTAATATTTTATTTATCAAATTCAATTTAAACAATAAATATACGTTGTCAAATTGGTTAAATAGTTTCGGCTGTCACTTTCTGAGGTTATGTTTACATTCAATTCTAGCTTTACGAATGCCGGATTGTACGGAAGCCTACGGAAGCTCGGTCAGGCCAACTATAGACATACATGTCGGTCAATAAAATCTGCATTTACAGCATACACCGTCGGTAAGATTCACAAATGCAGACATATACACTGTCTGTAAATCTTAGAGCATATAGACATGAGCATATAGATGTCTTAGAGCATATGACTTAGAGCATATAGATGTCTATATGCTCTAAGCTGTAAATCTTAGAGCATATATGTCTATATGCTCTAAGCTGTAAATTTAACAAATGCAGACATATACCGTTGACTGAATCTTCAGTCAACGCATATACTGTCTGTAAAATACTGAATTGTAGTTTTTATCAACAAAGGCAAAAACCAAATAGGGATTTTCTATGGCAGAATAGCGGCCAAATTAAAATCTCCGCGATTTTTTATTTACAAAAAGTTTTTTGAAATTGATATCAGGTTATAATGTAATTTTATGCGATAAACAATAAAGTCAAAAAATATTCATCTATGATTCTAGAATAGCTGATCCCGCCAGAATTCAAACCGACCGGTGGTGACGTCATGCGAACTTTCAACATGGCGGCACGCGCAGGCACGAACTTGTCCGTGGCGTCGTGGCGACCGGCGTCAGACGGCGTCAGGCAGCGGGACGGAGCGGGTTTGGCTGTTGCTTGTGGCTCCGTAAGTTAATTATTTTCTTCGTTAGTTAATTATTTTCTCCGTCAAAAGCTCAGGGGATATTAACAATGAGAAAAAGAAAAATAAAGTTATTTTTCTGTGCCGGAACCGGCGCCGGGGATAAAAAACTAATTGACAAGTGAATTGCAAGTCACGCTACAACGCCGGTGCGTAATTTTAATCAAAATTTTCTCCAAATAGTTGGCAGTGAAGAAGTTTTCTAAATCAAATTGTCATATCCAAACCCGTACAAACTTTTCTAACCTAAAATTTAAAAATTTTTCACCGAAAAAAGTTAAAAAAAAAATCAAAACTTTCTCGAAGAGGTTATGTCCTCGTGCTTGAAAACCGTCGCTGACGTGTGAAAAAAAGGTACGAGTAGTTTAATCTTGGTACTGCACGACCATTAGAAGTAAAATTCAAGTCTGAGCATGTAATTTAGTTCCGCGCTAAACCCTTTTACAAAAATATACATTTACGAGACAAAATTTTTTACTCGTTACGCCGCCGATTGTTTTCAGCAGTTGCCTTCGAATATTATTTTTACTCGTAGGTAGATAATAATTATGAGGCTGAATCTAGCGGCCGCTCGAAGCGCGGGAAGTTATTGCAAGCGAATATCGAGTTGAAATTTCGTATTCATACTCACGACTGACATTCGAACTGAGAAATAAATTGAAACCCCGGGAAACGATCTTTGGAAAATTATTAAATATTGGTAATCGCTCACTAACGGGCTAGTGGCCGCTAGCTCCGGCCGCTAGATTCAGCCTCATGATAACAATTGTGTATCTTTTGACAAAATTATTATACGAATTGTTTAGATTCAATAATACCGTGGAATTATTGATCTCTGTATAATAATTATATACAATGTGCAAAAAGTCTCGACGAGAAAAATATAAAGTGAAGACAAGCGAGCGGGTCGCATAGACCGAATGTCGTTTACATTTGGACCAAATTCGAGAATAATTAGACAACCGTTATCCACTTGTATTGAGAATTTGACTGAACTTTTAATGTACCGCCAACCTCTATTGATGAAAAACTGTTTTTGATTACAGAGACAGACTGCAGCAGGTCATGAATGCAGCTCTCGGGCGATTTGAACAGATCAAATATCGCCAATGAAACAAGAAAAGGTAAGGCAGTAATCGTAACGTTAGTTCTAGCTACTTTCTTTCACTTCTGTTGGCGAATTGTTAAATCATTAAATTAAAATAAATACATTAAATAAATTTTAACGTATTCATTTATTCATTCAAATTACACAGCATAAATGTTCAGCTTTTTTGTTTTATCTCGAAAATATCGCAACACTGATTGTACGAGTGTTCGATTGATAAATCTTGTCAATTTTTTTTTGTCGCAGTGAAATGAGTGTCGCCAACATCTCCCAATTAAATTCCTGTGGGATCCAAGGAAGACCAAATACCAAAACTAAAATTGATTTGATAGCGCTTTGGAGCAGGTAAAATGCAATAATTTGAGTGATAATCTTTTCAAGAAATATATCGACTAATAATCAGTATAATATAATCATGGCCCTACATTTTGATTGACTAATTGAAGCATTGTCCTCACAGATAAGCTCCTTTGAATATATGACTGCTTCCGACATGTATTCAAAATCAAATTTATACGAAGTTTATTTCCAATTTTACTCATTTGTCATCTCACTTTACAGAATATCGTGTCAGCAGGCCAATCCTGGCAATTAGAGCAACTGAGAGGATCGGAAGATGACTCGGCTGAAACTGATCGTATACTGATGGAAGAAGGTGAAACAAGGACTCTATTCGTGTGAAAAACCAGAGAAGGTGAGATTACAGATGTCTTGAATAAACATTTCAAAGAATTGTAAATTAGTGGATCCATAGAGAAACTGTAAACTCTGGAATTTGTAAGTTTATTTTCACAATCGAACTTGAATTTGTCTGTTAGGTGATGAATTTGTCTTCAATCAGACGAGTACGTGGTCAGATGGTGCACCACTATGGGTGTGCAGGAAGTGCGAAGGATTAGAAGGAAAGAAAGCTGCAGTGCAAGGAATGCACGGAATAATGGATCTTCGAACTTCATATTTTATTTAAGAAATTAGAGAGATACATAGATAAGATTAGAATAGGATCACAAGCATAAGCATAGCGTACAAATACATTACACGTACTATCGATCGTGTATTTGTATTTGTATTTTATTTTAGAATTTAGAGAGATACATAGATAGAGATTGAATTGTTAATACTTGTATTTTTCTATAATATCATTAATTGTCGCGGTAATTCGATTGGAATTTTATGTAAATCAAATCTTGCGAGGTCGGGACCCTCGGGGGCGTCGTCAATCGAACCCCGTAGGACATTTCTCGCCAGATATTTTATTGAAGTTATAATTATCAATAATTATGTATGAAGTTAATAGAAATATTAATATCAATATAATTATGAGGAGTTATAATTATCAATAATAATTCAATCCTTACTCAATCTTGAAAACTTAACTTTTGAATTGGATATATTTTATATCGTCAAAAGTAGAGATATTTACTTCTTTTGTTACTTTTTATAGAAAATACTTGTATTAGGAGATTCAATTTCAAATCGATTCGTCTCTCTAGTTTTAAAAGATTAGATTAGATCAGATTAGATGATTATTATTATTATTATTATAAGCATTAACATAGCGTACAGGTACATTACACGTACTATCGATCGTGTATTTGTATTTGTATTTTATTTTAGAATTTAGAGAGATACATAGATAGAGATTGAATTGTTAATACTTGTATTTTTCTATAATATCATTAATTGTCGCGGTAATTCGATTGGAATTTTATGTAAATCAAATCTTGCGAGGTCGGGACCCTCGGGGGCGTCGTCAATCGAACCCCGTAGGACATTTCTCGCCAGATATTTTATCCAATTCATTTAGATCAAATCTTGCGAGGTCGGGACCCTCGGGGGCGTCGTCAATCGAATCCCGTAGGACATTTCTCGCCAGATATTTTATTGAAGTTATAATTATCAATAATTATGTATGAAGTTAATAGAAATATTAATATCAATATAATTATGAGGAGTTATAATTATCAATAATAATTCAATCCTTACTCAATCTTGAAAACTTAACTTTTGAATTGGATATATTTTATATCGTCAAAAGTAGAGATATTTACTTCTTTTGTTACTTTTTATCGAAAATACTTGTATCAGAAGATTTAATTTCAAATCGATTCGTCTCTCTAGTTTTAAAAGATTAGATTAGATCAGATTAGATGATTATTATTATTATTATTATAAGCATTAACATAGCGTACAGGTACATTACACGTACTATCGATCGTGTATTTGTATTTGTATTTTATTTTAGAATTTAGAGAGATACATAGATAGAGATTGAATTGTTAATACTTGTATTTTTCTATAATATCATTAATTGTCGCGGTAATTCGATTGGAATTTTATGTAAATCAAATCTTGCGAGGTCGGGACCCTCGGGGGCGTCGTCAATCGAACCCCGTAGGACATTTCTCGCCAGATATTTTATCCAATTCATTTAAATCAAATCTTGCGAGGTCGGGACCCTCGGGGGCGTCGTCAATCGAACCCCGTAGGACACTTCTCGCCAGATATTTTATTGAAGTTATAATTATGAATAATTATGTATGAAGTTAATAGAAATATTAATATCAATATAATTATGAGAAGTTATAATTGTCAATAATATATCAATTCTTCCTTAATCTTGAAAACTAAACTTTTGAATTGGATATATTTTATATCGGTAAAAGTAGAGATATTTACTTCTTTTGTTACTTTTTATAGAAAATACTTGTAGTAGGAGATTCAATTTTAAATCGATTTATCTCTCTAGTTTTAAAAGGTTAGATTATTATCATAAGCATAAACATAGCGTACAGTTACATTATAATTTCTCATTGGATATCGATCGTGCATTCGTATTTGTATTTGTATTTTATTTCAGAAATTAGTTTATATATAATGTGGATATTCTAAAAATGCCGAATGTTACATGATTGTATTACCATCGCACCTCAAGTTATTTAAAATGAAATAATCATGTTTTACAATTGTTGATCTAATGAACACGCATTATGATAGTAAACCGTATTAGTATTTTTTTGTTAGATATCCTATTCACTTGAAGTATGTATTAGTCATATACCATTAATATTTTTAAAAGGTGTTTGGGCAATTTTTTTTTAAATACACCTACGATTCTTTACTTGTTTATTTTCCACTCTCCCCCTTCTGCCACTTTTCATTTCAGTTATCAAATCAGCGGTGGGTAAATTTTTCAAATTGGCTTATTATTGTTAGCAAAATCTGGCAATGTAATCAATCGCTCGTCTGCTATACATAATTTTGAAAAATAACCCGGCAGTCGTGTCTGGTACGTTTGCCGTCAGTCAGTCGATATAATTAAGATTTACAATTCGTTGACAATCGGATATTTGCAGCAGTTCGTTTCTAAGTTATTTACAGGATAATAAAAGCTTCGGGTGTTCGGCTTCAGCAAGAAGGGTTCCGTTTATCCCATTTGAGCGAAAACAACCATGATCAGGACTACAGTAAAGGGCGAGGAAATATAAGGAACATATTTTTTTTTATTTCGTTTATTCATAGTTTATATACACAGACTATCCCTATTTTCTATTCACGGACAACCTCTCTACTTTCGGAGAATTTCTGTCCAGATGTCTATGACATTACGACTGTTGTATGTCTTTAACGCTACCCCCATACGAACTCTTCGACGGCACAAAAGCCACTGACCCCGCGAGAGCAGGTGCCGCTATTCAAGCTCAAGGTCGCTGCCTTCCCCACCATCGGGGTCTGAAATGGTATCGCCATCTCACGGTCGAGTGACGAACTACTTTAGCCGTAAATATTAGTGTGCGTCTTAGTTTGCCCGTCGACCGCGAGATGGCCATACCATTTCATACCCCGTTGGCAAGGAAGAACACTGACCTTGAACGTGAGTAGCTGCACCTGCAGTCGTGGGGTCAGTGACCCTCGTGGCGTTAAAGAGTTCGCATGGGGGTTTAGTTGCTTTAACGAAATTCAATATGAACACTCCGAACTGATATTTATTGATTAACAATAGAACCATAGATATGTATATAGGTATATGGTATTTATATATTTTCAATCAACAAGATGAATAATTAGTGCAAATTCACGCATATAAATGTAAATGCTTTACTCTTATCGTATCAGCTAACTGTTGAACCCCGCGGAAGCACATATCTGTGCTTGGTACATCCATACTCGCAACTTCTGGACATCAACGGCGTCAGAAGTATTATCTGAAAGTCGAGTTCTGGGAATAAGTTCCGTTATAACCGTTTGCGAAATCTATACATATGTATGTATACATGTATAAATTATAGAGACAGATATTATTATAGTATCGATATCAATTGAGTGAAATGGATTTAACGATTTAGAATCATTTCTAATTGGCTAGACTTACGATTTTTTTTTACCTGTCTTTACATTTGTGTTCAGAGAGTATTGGATTTTGAGTATACTTGAATGTACTCGGATATATTTTGGAACAGTTCTAAGAAAATTCGTAGAGCTATAAAATTATTTCTTGTACTCGTATATTAATATAGCTGCTGCAATTAATATTAAAACGTACGATTCAAGGGCAGAATAAATTCAGCATCCCACAGTGCAAGCCATTCGAGGACAGCGGATGAAAAATGAACGTCAATAAATGTATAAACGCGTATAAACTGCAATATTTAATGTAATTAGAAACTAAGACAACTAATCCAAACCAGCTTTGAGCAGATAATTATTACCAATATAGGAACATTGATTTTTTTTTTTTTAATCGGAAGTATTGATATTAAACTCAGTTTATTATACGGTATATCAAAATAGTTGCATGCAACTACCACCGCATACATTAATTTATGTAGCTAGGTATGATAGAACAGGAGATGTTGGAAATAAACCAATACTGCTTGCCTGATGAACCATGTCTTTATTATTCATACGTGAAAAATAATAAAGTTTATTGCTGAAATATACGAAAGTTTATTTAGTTTCAATCTCCTGTCCGTCTCATTCATCGTAGAATAGTGTTTTTTTATTTTGTTCTTAAAGTTTGTTAGGCAAAGCGGAATCAGATCAGATTCAAAATTCTAAATCTCGTGAGCTAGAATAAGACAATTGCATAGAGACACATCTATACGAATGCATGCCTGCTTAGATATACACTCAGAATTTTTCTCGCCAAAAATTTCAGCATACCTCCTCGGATTAGATGTTCTCCTGATACCTGGGTTCTCATCTGACCCGAGGAAGTATGCTAAAATTTTTGGCGGGAAAAACCAACGCCGTACATGCAAGCATGCATGCAGTTGTATAGCTGTGTGGCTTTATGCGAGTCTCTGTATGTATATAAGTTATTCAGAATTTTTGAAATTTTGAGTCGAAAATTGCTCCTGGTATCAGGAGAACATCTGACCCGAGGAGGTGTGCTGAAATTTTTGGCGGGAAAACCCCCTGAGTGTATGTCTAAGCAAGCATGCATTCGTATAGATATGACTCTCTCCCTCTCTCTCTCTCTTTCTCAGCATGTCTCATTCGCTTACGAAATTTAGAATTTCAGAAATTTTCAATCGAAAAATTGCTCCTGGTATCAGGAGAACATCTGATCCGAGGAGGTGTGCTGAAATTTTTGGCGGGAAAACCCCCTGAGTGTATGTCTAAGCAAGCATGCATTCGTATAGATGTAACTCTCTCTCTCTCTCTCTCTGCATGTCTCATTCGCTTATAAAATAAAGAATTTCTAAAATTTTAAGTCGAAAAATTGCTCCTGGTATCAGGAGAACATCTGACCCGAGGAGGTGTGCTGAAATTTTTGGCGGGAAAACCCCCTGAGTGTATGACTAAGTAAGCATGCATTCGTATAGATCTTTCTCTCTCTCTCTGCATGTCTCATTCGCTTATAAAATAAAGAATTTCTGAAATTTTAAGTCGAAAAATTGCTCCTGGTATCAGGAGAACATCTGACCCGAGGAGGTGTGCTGAAATTTTTGGCGGGAAAACCCCCTGAGTGTATGTCTAAGTAAGCATGC